>JACSVZ010000014.1:66173378-66495878 GCA_014706295.1 Lycocorax pyrrhopterus obiensis
GGAATGTGGAGCTGGTAAGTAAGAATTACTGGCCATGGAAATCTGTGTTTACATTATAAAATGTTTTGAAACAACAGCGGATCAAATCAGTTAGTGCCATAGTGCTTGCAGTGACACTGTGTGCAGTCTTGGTGTTTTCTGTAGAGCCATAAAATAACTCACTAAAAGGTACCTCTGGAGCTCTTCCACTCCAGTCCCTGCTCAATGCAGTCTATTTGTGTGTCAGAACAGACATAAAGGTTAGTCATGCATTCAGACCATAGTTAAGATGTGATGGGTTAGAGCATGTTTGGTGCCGTACCTCCAGGGGAGCTCCTTGGTTACTTCCTTCTAAAATGAAACTGCTCCACACACACTGAGGTTGCTCTGCAAACTAACACAGTGCCCCCTTGAGTGGGGCTGGCCACAAGTTCGATTTCAGAACAGCTGCTACTTCAGACCAAAACACTCCATTGGAAAATATTTTGAAGTTACCTCACTTACAGTAAAGGCAACCTAAACAACTCTGAGATTTCCTAGTTAGTGAAATATTTACATGTGTCTGTGCATGTTTGCTAATTTGTTTGTGATACCAGTCAGGTATCATCTCAGCAGAATAACAGTGTTGTTCCCTTTTTTGTTTAAAGCATCTTTCCTACAGATATGAAAGATTCTGTGCAAGTTACTGAGAATCTTTCAAAGGAGAAGGAGCAGTTGCCTACTACAATCAAAAATTTCCGAGGTGTTTTGGATACCTGTGTTCCAGCACCTTCCTTTTTCCATAACTCTTCCTGCTGAGGTTATAATGCTTTTAAATAGCTGCAGAGGACTTTAAGGGCAACTGGTTCTTATACACTCTTGAAAAGACTTCAAAGGAAGCGGAATCAGAGCTATGGGGGAGTAGGCACAGTCCAAGAGGTGCTGTTGCCCTAAATGATCCAATGTGCACAAGCCCCAGGAGCCAAGCAAGGTGTTTTAAGGAAACATTTTCTTTCTGGTGTTGTATCTGGAATTCCCCTTTCATATATTAAGAATGTTCCAGCATTTTGTTTTTCAAAATTTATCTGAACATTAGTAACATTTTCTGATTCATGTCACTGTTTCAGTTTTAAAGTAAGGATAGTTCTCTTTCTGTTTCGTTACATGTGCAATCATATGGTTTTTTTTTTAGTCCAGTTACCCAGAAGGTAGTTGTTAAAATAGCTTAAAAACAGCCATGTCAGAAAAAATTATGATGAAATTATATGCAGTTTGTATATGTAATCGGCTACGGTGTGACTCATACTCCGAATCTGATTTTGTTGTCAAGCCCTATTTTATTGACTTCAGGAACCATGAAAGCCACTGGAAGAGAAAGTTTTGACCATTTGACATCTTTGCCATTACAGGCTTTTTCTAATGTGTATTCCAAAAGATTTCATTCTATCTTTTCTTAAAAACAATTCTGAGGAACAGGATGCTTTGTGAAACTTCCCCATAAAAGAAGAGTATGTGGAGTGTAAGGCGTGCAGTTCTTTAATTAAAATAAGTGTGCATCACTGGTGAAATTAACTGTGGAGAGCTTTTGTTGTCACAGTATGAAACAACAGTTTCTTTTCATTTTTATCTCTGAAATACTTTTTTCCTTCCCCAGCCCCATGCTGAACAGTAAATTTTAATGGCAGAGTCAAACCACATGCATGTCCTGAAGTGTGAGACTCACGTGTCCAGTGGGTGGATAGAGTTAAATTCTTAATAATTGTTGGCTTACTCAGATAGACTGTATTCTAATAGGTTCTTAATCCTAACACTGCCTGGGTTTTGGCTCTTGAATTCTAGGTCATTTAATCAGTCATAAATACTCGTTCAGATACTGCCTCTGCAAAAGACTTCAGGCTGATGTGTTTTGCTGAAGCTTTTTTGGTTTTGTATTTGTGGGGAGGGAAGAGACTTGGGAGAGAGGTGTTTGGGTTTATATTTTCTGTTTGTTTGTTGTTGGGGTTTTTTTTTACCTAAGATGGATACTAAAGATTTATTCACAATGACAGTATTGTTTGTTAAGTGAGCTGCGCTTGTAGTAAGAGCTGGGCAAATCTCTTTTCACTTCACATTATACTCACCTCATTTATTGATAATTGTGTTCCTCAGGCCTCAGATGTTCTTACTGTATTTTTGATATAATTTCTACGTACATCTTTTTCTTCTACTAGATGTAACTAATTCTGCTTATGTGTTCATTTCCTCCTTGCAAGCATTTTTCAGCTTGAACATCTCTTTGAATCGTCTTCTAATATTGTCTTCTTTTTCCTCAGATTGTTAACCAGAACTGAATTCATGTCAGTTTTAAATTGAGGGGATTAATATTTAGCTGAGAATGAAACTGAATACAGTTTATTAATACTTGTCAAAACAGTAAATGTTTCTTTCTTTTTGAAAATAGACTACTTTATATTTATTGTAAGTTTTGGAAAAATAAGCATTAATACCCTTTTATGTTCTGAATCCCAGCATGATATATCAATATAGGAGTGAAAGAAATAGGATTTGTAGGAAGTGATCATATATTATTTCATCAACGATGTAGCTGGAGAATAGATGCCATGCCAGGCAAACATTTTCTTCTTCAGATTCCTATTTCATACCTTGTCTTGACTTAGTTAATTTATATAACTGGATTTGTAGCCTAGGCTCAAGCAGAGAGCCAGGATTCAGTGGCTCAAATGGCTGTTACTTTTGGGAGAAGTTGTTTAGAGGAAAAATAATACAGTTAATAAAATCACAAATATGTGGGAGATAGTCAAACTCCCTTTCTTCCACCACCTACAAGTATTTTTTTCTTACTAAATCTCTATCAGCACCCACTTTCTCTGAAAATTTATGGTTGGTGATACAGCCATTTTTGTCTGATTATTGTGTTGCATTTGCCCCTTATTGGTGCGCTCATTTGTAATGCATGTGCATGTTTCTCACTGTAGCTATACATTATACTGTGCATTGCTATGCTACGTGTAACCACACCTTAACAAACATAATTAACTTGATGTTTCAAAAAAGCAGAAACTTGACATTGGCTTAATTACTACCATTTAGAAGCTTTTTCAAGCCCGTGTGTGACAAGCTCAGAAACTCTGATACCATTTTTTGCTGTAACTGCCACAGTGAACTCATCAAATACGTACAAAATTGTTAGGGTTTTGGTGGTTTATGGTGGCCACAGAAGGAAAAAAAAAGAAGACATTTCCCTCTTCATTTCACACAAAATACAGTGCATCTTCTTTAGAGCCTTACCACATATATTTAGTAAGGGGTGAACACTAATATTGTATTTAATTTGAAGAGATATTCAGGTACGTGTTACTTCTTCCCAGCTTTGCATAAAACACTACATTTAATTCATTATTTCTTCTACTACTGTGTAGTTTATACTGGTTTTCTTATGCAGGAACTTTGTGTTTGCTACTCAAGAAAAATGTTTCCACTTCGTATTTACCTACAAATACTATCTGCTTTCAGGCAAGCACTGTCATTGTTTTTATGTCAGGACACTTTACAGCTTAATTTCCTTGAAATATTTTTTTTCATGATACGGTGACAAAGATGTGTCGCAGAAAGCTTTTAAATAAAGACTGCTTTTTCTGCAAGCTCCATTCCTGTGTTAATGTTATGAAACATTCTCATCCTGTAACAGCAGCAGCCACTTGTAGCTGACTCATGCCTTGAGTAGGTAGTACAGAGGACTGTCTTCCTTTGGACATACAGCTATGTCTCTTTTGTGTTCTTTTTTGTGTAATTATGTACATTTCAGCAGTGAATTACTTTCCTTGCTTTGGTTTTATCTGTCTTCATTTGCATGTACCTGTCTACTGGCTCTGGTTAGAAAGAATTTTACCTCGGTGTTATGCATAGTATTCAACCTTGGTCTCTCCACTTTTAGCTCATATAAAAAAGTCACCAAAGGACAAGGGCAGGCCTCTTTATTGATACCGTTCTGTATCACCACTTCTAGGAAGGCCTAATTCTTCCTGCAAGATCTGACTGTAGGGCAGAATCCTTCCTAAAGGAGGGAGAAAGTGTGCAAGTCCAGCTTCTTCTTCTTGTATTCTCAAATGGAATGACTCTCTGGGAATAATCTCCTTGAACATTCAAGTTTTCATAAATAGGGGATTGGATTTTAAACAGCCTTCTTTTCTTGATTCTTGATGAATTTATGTACAAATAACTCAGTGTAGGAAGTCCTGATGCAGCTTGGAAATAAATTGGAATAAAATGTTTCTGTGTAGTAGCTAAGGTCCAAATATTTGCAATCATTTATATAAATGACAATAATCTCAATTTATTCCACAATTAATTTCAATTTATTCAACACAAAGGGGATTATTAATTGTGGTAAAATGAAAGCCTGCAGTACTTGTGATAAGTGATGGTAGATTTTAATACTTCTACCATTCACCTGAGTTATGTAAATAGGAAAACATGAACCTACAAAGTAATTTTGCAATGGAAATGTTTGTTAAAACTCCCATTTTGTTACTTGACACACTGGGATATGTGCAATTATTCCATTACCATGATGAGAAATGTCCATAATTATCATGAATACAAGATTTTTTATAAAACTCATTTAGATACCGGTGTTCTCTGAAATGAGTTTTCTATTTCAAGATTACCATATCAAAATAAATGTGCCTTATTTTTTGATATGTCTTGTTACAATTTTGGTGTCTATGTTAATGTTTTTGGGGAAAAGGTAGTTTATATAATACTTAAGCTGTGTATCTCCTATTTGACAATGCTGGCCACACTGATCTATGTACTCCTGCACCAAGTTTGTGCTATCTTATTCTGAACATTTTGACTATTTGAATGTATTAATATGATGTCATTACGTGAAACACCGACAAAAAAAGAATAACTGTAGAAGCTAAATTCAGCTGCTTTCAAGAAAATTGCGACTTGATGCAGAGAGTTGATAGTAAGCAAGACATAGTTTGCAAACCCATCAAAATGTGCTTGCATGTCACAGACTGTGGTGACCTGTTAATTCAGAATCATGTGCCTATATTTTAAACAACATTTTTCAAACTTGCAACCTCACATTGCCAGTGTTCATGTTACTGAAGAATGGAGACTTTGCTTTTTCCCATATTAATTCATATTTAGTACTTAAGCCATCCGAGTGTGAGAAGTATTTCCCTAAGTAGAGCTGCTGTTTACAGTTAATATATATAAACATTCACTTGAGTGTGAGCCCATTTTATAGTCTTCATTTATTTTCATAGCTTGTTCTTAGATCTCTTGCTTATGCTTTACTTTTCCATACCTTGTTGCTTATCCTCAATACTAATGCATGAAAAATCATCATAACTGGTAAAAAGATGTGCTAGCTCTAATATTGCCTCCTGTATTTAATTTCATCATTGTTGTTCAACAATTATATCAAATATTGAAGTCTATCAAATTATTTCATGTAGCTACAGGCTATCTAAAAAGACATTGAAAGTCATACTTAGATTTCATGCATTGTCGCAGGTTGGATCTCTGTTGAGATTGTGTAGATTTTCTTACTTAATTCAATCTACTGTGTGTTTTGTAATAATGGGAATACTTAGTAGGATCTGGTCCAATTACATTGAGAATATAGGAACCACTAACCACAAACGGAAGAATCAGATAGATCCAATTAATGGATGTTTTCATGCAATAAACATGTACTGTAACTTTTCTTAGAAAGAGTATTTGAAAATACTGGTTTTTGTTGGAACTCAAAGCTTAGTAGGCTTGCCAGCAGAAATTTCTCATAACATTTATTTTGTTGCTTCTTCAGAATTAAAATGTTTAAGAGACTTTTATGTGTTCTGTGCAAGAAAACATTCAAAATACTATTTCAGTTTTGTTAGGCAGAAAAGGAAAATTTTGATGCAATAAAGTTTTAAAGTATTTTGCCTCTTGGAATTGCTTTGAAAGATTATTCATATAGCATTTGTTCTTTACTTTTATCATCACCTGTACAATCATGATGCCTGAATTTTCCTTAACCAGCAGATGTAATCCTTGTTCCTTTATTTTGCTTCATTTTTTTGTGTAATGACAGCTTTCAATTCAGGATCCTTTCCTGAAATCCTTAACTAAGTCAAAACTCCGGTCAAAGTCTCAAAAAAATTTTTGCTTGAATTGGTTCAGAATGTGGCTGTCAATGAGGTTGTGTTTTCATTGATTTGGGTTTTTGTTAGATTTTTGGTTTGTTTTTTTTTCCCACAAGTCTCAGTGAATTCTTATGCAGTATTTCTGTGAATTGGCCATCTGGTTCAATTGTATTATTTTGGGATTTTCCTGTTTTTATAGCTGCTGGGTTTGTAGCTATTGGTTAAGAGAAACGAGCATCTTTACCTTGCCAGTATGATTTTAAAGACAATGCTATGTAAGAAATGGTTTAAAACCTTGTAGTTACTTTCCATACCAGAATTGTACCTGTTCTGATTTTATGGTTTGGGGTTTTTTTACATTCCTTTATCTTAATTTTCTTTAGTTTACTTGCTCATATTGTCTGAAACAAACTGATTTCAGCTGAAGGTTTTTGATATTTTCTCTTGGAAGGTTTTATATCTTATGGGGATATGTAAAATAAGATCTCTAATAAAAGGTAATGTTATTGTGAGATATGGTCAGTGTCATTAATGCCTTGACTGTAACAAATTTTTAAAAATTTTTAAATGAGAGAAACAACAAAGGTGACTTCTTTGAAAAGTTCATACGTCAGTATCTGTTGGGAATGACAGTTATCTGTAGTGAGATGAACTCCCGATCTAAGGTGCAATGTATTTCACAGCTGCCAAACAAAAGAGGATAGATGCTAACTTCAGAGATACAGACATGTGAGATTGCACAGTGTGGGAAGGAAATGGGCAGCTCTTTTGCAAAGGAAATCTTGCACTGACTTTGCAGAAAATATTAGAAAATATTTAAAATTCTAGAATTTTTTTTTACTTGAATTAATGTTTATCTTTGAAGCATTTGGGAGCAATGAAATGGAAGCTGTTCTTGTAAATTAACAAACACACCATTAGAATATAGCAAGTCAGAATAACAGTTCAACTGTAATTAGACTGAACACTTTTAAAAAAATTATATAATGCTAATATAATGTTCTTTAATTGCACAGGGCAAGTTGAACAGGCATAGATGTTTCACAGGTTTGCTTCCCAAAGTGGTGGTGGAGCTTGAGCGTAATGACTTGCAAAGACATATACAATAAAGTATAAATTTCAGTCAGTGCCTGAGGCTATTTGATGTTTGTCTGGGGAGTCTTAACTATAAATATGAAAGCAAACATATACACGCACGGAGTAAATCCCCACAATTTTAAAGCTGATGTTTCAAGATAAAAGATCAAAGTATATAACATCTAACAGGCAACAATGAGTCTGGGTCCAATTTAAAGCAGCCCTTCACCATTTTAAGGTCATCCTATTTTGGTACCAATTAATATCAGCATGGACATGTGGACAAAACATATTCCACTAATCCCACTAAAAAATAATATATTCTTTTGCTATATGAAGTTATACTAACTATATTTGATGTATGCTTGTCCATTGTGTTTTAAAAAAAACATGCTGGATCTCTCTCTACATCTTTACTTATTGTGACACTGTTGCTCAGATTTAGAGGGTTATTTGACTTGTGATGAGCTATAAAATATAAAACACAGATTCAGTCATTTTCCCTTTTCATTTTAGGATAACTACTCTGTCATAATATAATGAATTTCAAAAATCAGCCAAAGGTATTAATTTTGTCTTCTAAAAGAGGGAACATATAAAAATAATATATTGTCTAGAATAAGCTCAGGTCAATGGAGAATTACTGGGATTTTTCAGACAGTACTGTTACTGACACAAAGTTTGTCTATCTCCAATTTCTCTGTAAATTAAAATAATAAATTGTGGACCTGTCAGTCTTTCAATATACATGTTTTATGAACTAATAGATATTTAAAGTCCATATTGCATCACCTAATCCTTGTATGCCAGAAT
Organism: Lycocorax pyrrhopterus obiensis; assembly: GCA_014706295.1. Lineage (NCBI taxonomy): Eukaryota > Metazoa > Chordata > Aves > Passeriformes > Paradisaeidae > Lycocorax > Lycocorax pyrrhopterus. The sequence goes on from JACSVZ010000014.1 coordinate 66,181,370, forward strand.
TTGTGTAGAGCATCAGGAATGCGTGATTTCCATTACTCCTCTTCCTTTAGGTAAATGATTTAATAGCACTAAGAGTAGTAAGAAAACAATTAAATTTTTTAAAATATCCATCATTTATATAAACACATGCTGTTTGGACTGTAAAGGCAAGGACATTTTTGATTATACATTTCAGAGCTTCGAGTTTTCATATAACACATTCTTCCTGATCTGCAGTTCCTGTTAATGTGATGCCCTTTGACTGACAGTCTACAAAAATCATTCGTGTTATGGGTATCAGTAAACTGGAGACTTCAGTGTCAGTTTTGCCTCCACCATTGCCACTCCCTATGCATCAGATGCATCCACCATACAGGAAAGCACATGCCTTTGTTCCTTTCAAATCATGACCTCCAAAGTCTCATGGTCTCCCCAGATAGCTGGTCTATTTTTATTTCTCTCTTAACTTACCCCTTTTGTCCTTTCTCCATTCTTGGCATGGCAGCTAAATGTGTGGGCTCCAGCATCCTCACAGCCCTCCAGCTCTGCCCATTGCACGCTACAGAGCTGCAGTTGGGCTACCTGCAGTGTCAGCCAGAGCATGACGTGAGAGAATCTTCAAGAATTACATATTTTAAGTCTACATCAATGATCATGCAAATGATGCATATGCCCTACTTGCTTGCCAAAACTGCCCCACATCACTGGCCTGCTCCTCAGAAATACACATCTTTGTTCCTGAAAACCCACTTGAACAGGCTTCAGTGCCATTAGCCCTTTTGCTCTTCCTCAGTTTCGTGATATAACATACTCTTCATTTCAGAACCTTTTGGTCATCCACAAGTTCACCTGTAACCTACCTTCCAGAAGTCCTGCATATGTTCGGAATTAATGATTGCCTGTCTTGCAGTTTAAAATGCCTAATGAAGACAAAATAGGTCTTAAGTAAGCCATGCTGTCTGAATCACTTGCAGTAGTGTAAAGACACACAGCTTTGCAAACACAAGGTGACCTTTTTTCACAAAACACTTTAATACCTGTGACAGTGAAAAGAAGTATTATCTGTGTTCTCTTTTATTTTGAATTATTTAAAACAGTATGTATTTTACAAGCTAAAATAAACAATATGAGTTTAATGGAAGCAATTCAGACTGATAGTGATGGTGTCAAAAGATTGAATACAGCTGTTACAAACATTCTTAATACAGCATGTTAGTAAAAGTCCTTCAACCAGATAAAGAATTAAGGTTTGCCTGCCAAAAGGGATTTATTTGTTTTGACAGTGACCAAATCAGTCCCATTGCTTTTTCTTGTATCTTAGTAAGTGAAATCTACTGACTTGGCTAGTAGACATGGGAAAGAATGTGTGAAAGCTCAAATGTAACTGTAAGGCAAACGTACTCAAATAGTTTTGACACAAGGAAGGATCCACAACCTATTAGCCTAATTGGTATTCAGATACACAAAATGAGTTGTGAATTTTCATTCATCAAACATTGGGAGTTTGAAAGATAAGTCAAGATGATAATAATTACATTGCATTGGGGTTTAATATAGCTAATCAATGTGTAATTGCTGATAGGAAAGGTACCTTACAATTTGCGTTTGTGGCAGTCAATTTTTAAAGATACAGTCTTATGCAAAACTTATGATTTGCAGCTCTTAGTAGCTTTTCAGAGAGAACACATGAGGTGTAGCTGAAAATGGAAACCTATAGTTTGGAAAGTTTTAACTATTAAGGCTCCTGCAGATGTGGATCAGAAATGGATCTCTGTACATTTTCTAAATGTTTTTGATAACTCTTACCCAGATGATAGGATATTTTGGTTTTAATAAATAATATATGAAACAGTGAATCAAGTAAGTGCTAGTCAAGAAGGAAAAGTGTTCTGTCCTTGATGCTGAAAAGCATTCCTTGATGATGGTATACATTTAACTGGGGAGAACAAAACAGCTCTTCCAAGACAGGATTCAAGAGCATTCTTCTAAATCCAAGAAAAAAAAATGTCTGTGTTTCACTGACCTAGCAAGATTTTGGTAGAGGCCTAAGTGTGACATAAGCACCACCTAAGTAAACATCAGTAGCTAAAGAAAAGAAGAGGCACTGAGATCTCATTCCACAGGGCTTTATCAAAATCTGTGTGGAATCTTACAGCAGTCCTTGTAATTTTCCCATGTTTCAATTAAAAAATTAAAAACACCAAGCAAGCCCCCATCTCACCACCCCCGACACATATCTAGACTCTGCCACGTCATCTCTGTCATGATTTTTAAAATTTGGCAACATGATGCCTGTAGAATTCCAGTTCCATTTTCTATTGCAAACTGTGATCAAAATACAAATTTTATTGGGCTTTCTAGTCACAGTGTTTTCACAGTGGCACTGCCTAAAGCATTATGTGCCCAAAGCCTTGTGACTGTGGTGATAGGCTGTATTTTAGATATGCAGGTCACTGAGGAACAGGGTTGAAAAGGTGCTGGCTGTGTTGTGATGGGCGGCGTGGAACTGTGAGTGGTCAGGGTGTGAGTTTACAGTTCCTCTAAAAGTGAGAGCAATCACTAATTTAATGCTGCCTTACATATGGATCAAGTTGAAAACTGAGATTAAAAAGAATTTTTAACAATTGGCATTGATGCACAGTAACTTGACACCACTGTTTGGTTTAATTTTGTGTTCTACATTTGGCTTTAAAAGTAGGTACTGGTAAATGGAAACTAATCCAGACAGCAAAGGGAAAACATTTTTGTGGTAATGACAGAGCTGTGATAGTACAAAGTGATTTCTCTTGACTTAAATGATGCTTCAAACCAGGTTTGAAGGCTCTTTCTTGTTTGTTGAAAGATGTTGTCTTGGTAGGTGTTGCAGTCTGATTAAGAATCAATACAGTTTTAACTGACCTGTGAAAACACAAGGTTGTCAGTATGATCGAATGAGAAGAAAAGTGAATATTTTTTTTTAATTAATTTATTATAGCAAGGCAATAAACAAAGAAATCTCCATGGACAGAAACAGAAGTGAGAAAGCAGACAGCCCTAGAAGACAATTTCCCAGACAGCCATAAATGAAAGGAGTTTTGTTGGACTTTGCTTCAATTACACATCATCTGCTTATGGATTTGCCAGTTTTCCAGAAGAACTTTATGAATCAGAAGAGAAACACCAATGTATATTCTAGTGGTCAAGGTTGGAAAAATGACTGTTAATATCATCTACCTATTTTGTCTTTCACACTGGACATAGATTTAGGAACACAGAACTTTAAGAACTTACTGAGAGAATCAAGTATATAGTAATTTTCCCTACTGTGTGTATTGCAATTACTATGGGAGAAAGTCTGCAGTTAGTGCAGAGTTCTTTGGTTCAATCCAATGGACCAGTAAACACTTGCTAATCAGCAAATCTGAAATTCTGCTGTATTCATTTTGAATCCAGTCTTTGTTGAATTACTTTGGAAAACAGCAACACATTTCCTGTGAAAAAGGTTTGCTTTGCTCTGGGAGATCTATGTCTATGCTCCAATGATTAGAAGAAATATAAATATTTAAATTTCTACTGATGGTAAAAGGGTGTAGGATGCCTTGCACTCAAAGATAGCTGATTTTTTTAAGGAAAAGAGACAACTAAGTGGATTTATGGAACTGAAAAATCAACAGGAAAGGATCTATTCTAGAAATACAGTTTACTTTCAAATCCATGATAAATTGTTCCTGATCACACAGTGAATGCTTGAATGTCAAAAGTAAAGTATTTGACAGGGGAGAGAAACAACAGATGATGATCAGAGCATGGCTCCACTGCTCATCACAGGCAGAGGAATCTGTTAAGATTATTTCATTATTGTAAATTGCTGGATATTCTACAGTTCTAAAACCTTCGGTACAGGTAAGACAGAATTAAACTGGGGAAAAAGGAAATTTGGCAGTGGGAAATGTGCAGATAACGAGACTGAGAGAGCATGTACCCAAGACTAGGTCACTGGAGAACGGCGAAGTACAATGGTGTCAACATAATTGTGACTTGAAATTGTATAAGTGGACTGAAAGTCAGCAAGAATAAAGCAAGTTTATAGTGAATTTTCACATCTATTAGAGACCAAAGGAGAAATATGAACCTACAGTTCTTTGGCAAGGTGAAATATTTGGAATCTAAAAATTCATACTATTTTAAGAAATATTCAGTCTTCTACCAGTATGGAGGGGACAGTGGGGATTGGCATGATGGCTTTTGTGAGATATTCATATGAAGATGAGATCAGTTAATTGCATCTGCTTGCCTAAAAACAGCCAGTATCACTCTGGTTGACAAATAGCAACATTTCTCATAGCTGGGCAGCATCAGACAGCCCTACAAAACTCTTGTTTGGAGATCTTGGAAAGCACAAGTCGATTTCTGTCATTGGAACAGCGTGTGGGTCCCGCCAACGCAAGCTGATGATGGTTCCAGTTTGAGAAGAGAAAATGTGACTCTGACTTCTGGCAAGCCAAATGGAGAAGCCCTTTACAAACAGAGGTTGTTGATTTGTTTCACTCTGAGAATGGCAACAGATACAAGCTCCTATCTGAAAATGGAAGACAAAAAACCTTAACTGTTCTCACCCAGGTAGCAAAACAGTGTCTCAATTGAATGTAGATCTCAACAGTTTATCTAAATGTCTTCAATTTAAGTCTGATTAAAGAGTTTTTCAACATAACGGCAATGCTACTGAAAGCCAAAAATTTGTGCCTGTGAATTCAAACAGAAAAGACAGAAAAAAGAGATTAAAAAAAATCTTCTTCAGTTTTACTTTGAGTGATGGCTTAAATTGGTAGTTAAAACCAGAAGGAGCTCGGTCTAGTCTCCATCAGGTGTTTGAATGTTTCATCTTGATTGAAATTGTAAGTTTCTTAATACCATCATATTCCCATGTAGTAATTTATTTAGATATATTTTTTGAAGTCACTGATTTTGAAAATTAGAACTGTGACCTCGAACATGTCTCCCTGTGATAGAAAGGACCAGTGCATAAAGCAGAAGATGTGTTTGGGGCAGACTTTGTCAAAAAAGCAGAAATATTAAAAGCATTCAGTAATCTCATTCAGGAAGATGGATACTCAATGGCAGCAACCATGCAGACCAATGTGGAAAGGGAAACTGTAGCCACAGGAAGCTTTTTCTTTTGTTTTTCTGCATTCAAGGGGAGCAAATAGGTCTTCAGAGTGACTCGGAGAATTGTGCTCTTAGGTTCACTGAAACATTCCCTGCACTGTTCTTTCCAAGGTGCTTATGTGGAGATTAGTCACCTGGGGCTCAGCTTTAGTACTGGAATATGATCTCACATCAAAAGATCAAACTGATTGGACACAGCAGTCTTGGAGCCAAAAGGATGTCTAAAAAATAATATAAATTTTAAAAAAAATTTAAGAGGATATAAAGACAAAATCAAAAAGATGTATTTTGGGAGGTTGTGGTATAACAATTTAGTGCCAGGGAAAGCTGTAAGATCAATGCCAGAAGACTGTGTGTAAGAATTCCAATACATTTGTTTACACACAATGTTTTCCCAGGTGATGCACAGGTGTACAAGTAAGGACAATGTTCACGTGCTCTGCAAATACTGATTATAGTACAAGACCACTGGATCTGTGCTCTTCTGAAAGCCTTTTCAAATGCATTTAATCCTCTTTTAAAGTAACAAAGGGAAAAAACACAGTTACAAATCATGTACCTATTAGATTTAGTGACTGCAGTGATCTTATTTCAATTTATTGGTGTGCATACTATAGGGTGCCAGGGAATGTATTTTTGGTTTATATTTTGAATTTCAGGAAATAATTTTATTTAGGACAGACTCTCTGGAAAATAAGAGTATTTTCTCAACATAAAATATTCTGAGAAAACTGTTCATGGTGTTTTATTTGAAAAAAAATTTAAATATTGATTTTTATATAATACCTCCGCACTGCTTCACGTTCTTGAAAGTTATAAGATATTTAGATTAATTAGTGCACAAATAAGTTTAAATTTTTTTTCCTTGAAATTTATATGAATTAATCTATAATTTAGCGGTGGAATCAAGGAGTGTTGCACCTTCAGTTTAAACTTACATTATCTTTGCCTATGTACTAGAATATAGGCAACAGGAGCATTCACATCTCATTCCTGTTGCCATGACAATGGCTTTAGTCCCTGTTTCGTGCTTGGAAGGGCTTGCTTTCTTTCTCCAAGCCTGATGTTCAACTTGCTCCAAATTCCTTACATGAAGGAAGATAAGATAAGGCTAATAGAAGACTAACAACAAACAAGATAAGAAAACACATGTGATTGTAAGTATGCCTTCAAATACAATTGAAGGAAAGTTATGAATGCAGGATTTCTTTAAGCAAAGGCCTACACATGGCCAAGCTTGTCTGACTATACATCTCTGCTTTTGTATAAAAACTAATGCAGGTCGGAAGAGGAGGTGTGAATTTTGATACTGTTTCCACCATAATTTTGGACATGATGAAGCAAGCAGGCCAGAATAAAATGTGATTTACATTCCTGAAGCTCTAAATTCAGTGTCCTGTCACTTCAGACAACAGAGAAATTTGCTATTCCCGCTAATTTTCTCCATTGTTCACTATTTACATATTTCTGTTCATCTGCATAAGCAATCTCCTAGTGCATCATCACTGTATCTAAAAAAAACATGTCTCCAATTATTTCCATGCTGTTTACTCCAAGGCTGTAAATATGTGGAGGGCTGTGAACTCTTAGCACAGGAGCCGTCTGTGCTCTCTCGGAGGAGAGATGCCTGAGGGCAAAAGGGACACTGTCTCCACCAACTCACTTCTAGGTTACTGCGACCAACCCCAGCATGCTTTGCTCCCCTATGGTAATACCTTGTACCCAGTTGGCTAATTGGTTTCCACCCCACCCCCTGCCTTCCCCATAAAAAGGGGCCTGAGGCCACCCTGAACCTAGGGAGGTCTATCCCTGGCCCCCCTTTGCAGGGGCTGCTGGACAATTAAAGCTACCCCTGTGGAACTGCCATACAGGCCTCCTGTCTGTCTGTCCCCGAGTTTGCCTCGGGTGATCTCGCAAAGAGCTGAAATCACAGGAGCTGGAATCACTTGTAGCTGAGAAATCGCTGCACTTGCTGGGATCACCCACTGTCCAGGGGGGCTTGCCCTCGCCCCTAGAAGAGTTGTTCTCTGCAGGATGCTCTCTCTAGGAAGGCCGTGGCATACTGGAGCTTGACCAGCATCAGACCCTCCAATAAGACGTAAATACAATTGTGAGTTCAGGAGAGAAAGTGTCACCATTTCTCTTTTATTGTCTTAAGAGTTTTTTCTTTCAGAGTCCTCTACCTTTTATCAAGTAGTGTAACATTTCACTGGCAGAAGTCTCTGAGTCTTCTCAACAGTAGCATTCAGTACAAGTAACACCATTACTGACCTTTCAGTAGCGAATAATGGGAATTCTCACAGTTGTGGACCACATCCACATCTTGTCTGTTACCAATTATTCTACCAGCATGCAAAGACTAATATCCATGTTTTTATTATCAGTTGCCAAAACTTGCATAAGAAAATTTTACAAGTTAAACCACCTACGTAAAAAATTTTCACCTAGTTTAGGTATAAATTATCCTAGAAATTGTTTGAGAGTTTAATAATCTGTTATTGCAGCTATCACCATGAGACACTGGATTCACAGATAGGACATGTAGTGTAGAAACAATGCCATTAACCTTCTGTTCACTTCCAACAGAAGCAGAGGAATCTGGCTTCCAAATCACTTTTATATTGCTGTATCTGATTGCCTAGATGGAAAAATATAGCTAAAACCTATAGCTTGCCATAATAAAGCCAGAAAGGCCCTGTGCGTTATGATCATAGGCACTTGCATTACTTAATGGGTCAGTTCTGCTTCAAAGAAAGCTGGGAGCGTTTGGCACGTCCATTCAGTGTCCTGCAAACCGCTCTGCCATTTCCTGTGTTGTAAAAATGGTATGTTGGGATGGCTAGTTATATTTTTCTCTCCAAAATTAAGTCTGATGTAATCCGTTACAAACTGTGGAATGGAACATGCTGCCCCTCAAAGAAATGAGAGGCTGACCCCATTGCTCTCTAACATGAAGGTTTTCTTTCTTCTAAGTTTAGATTTGTTTTCTCTTACAGATCCCAGTCTTTCAAGATGATGCAGCCTCCATTGCTGTCTTTTCAAGCAGTGTAAAACTTGTGTGCTGCCTTCGGCAGCTCTGCTGGAGGTTGCACTGTAGGATTGGGTCATTATGAAAGTGGTCTGGGGAGGGTATGTCTGCTTTTCGTTACCCTAAAGAGGTTTGGGGTTTTTTGTGAGAAGCTTCAGGTCACTTTCCAGAGGGCTCCTTCAGTTTGATATTCACATCAGTCAGTAATAATTATAAATTGTAAGTGTTCGCCTATTTCAAACAATCCTTCGTGATTTTAGGATTCTCTAGCTGCAGACTGACAAGACTGTCTCAACTGGTCTTGAAGCAGATATGTGGTATTTAATTTCCTCTCAAGACACCTGGTGGAATTTCTAGGGATTCACATGTGGACACTCTTAACTTTGAGGGCAGTAGAGGTAAGTAAACCGTAAAACCCTACAATTCAGTTTAGCTGTCTCATAAACTTAATTCTCACTATTCCTTCTGCTTTTCTGTGTGCTTTACCGTTAGTCTAATTCTGCTAATCTCCTTTATGAATACCAAAGGAAATCGCACTATAAAACTGATTTAGGGTTTTCCAAAGAAATATTTTTTGGCAAGAAACAATATCTTTCTGTTATATATTAGATGCGGAATACATTTTTAGATTTTATGAAGAATTCATTTTTGATGCAAGTAGTAATAAATATCTAATAAACATTCTTTTACAGTTATTAATTTACTTTCAGATTAGCAAGATAACAGAAGTGCCACACTTAGAGGAAGTTGGTTTCCAGTGAGCCACTAGTGTTAGGAGAAAGGATGTTTGACTGTGAATTTTAAGGTTCCTCCTCTACACATAAATAAAATACCACCCCTATTCCAGTATACAAAGTTCTAACACCTCTGTCAGCCTGTCTGGTACCAGAAAGCAACTATACAGAACTTGGAAAGCACTGATGATTTTGCAGATCCAATTGACTCTTCTCTTTTTTGTAAATCCTACTTTCCAAAACTGCAGTAATCACACAAGGGCATAGACTTCACACACAAGATGGAAAGTGCAAAGCCTTTATTGCGCAGTGAATAGTCTCTAAATACCAGCACCTAACAGGATATCACATCATATAAACAGGAAAGATGTTCACCTCAGTGTCCCCCAATCACCTGGGTTAGTGCATACACATTGCCTATTATGGTAAGAAGTAAACAATACCCTATAAGGTCACAAACTACAATTATCACTTCTCATAGGTCCAGCACTGTCCACAAACCCACAATCCTCTCTCAGCCCATCCCTGGTGACCTGGATGCACTCCCAGGGTCATCTCTGGGTTCAGGAAAGAGGGCCTGGCTCTCTCTCCAGCCCTCAGGGCCTATCTCTCTTCCAGCACATAGTGCACCTCTACACAAAACAGAGTAGCTTCTGGCTTTGCAGAACCAGATGTGTATTGACAGCTATTGCAAACCTTGGTATTTTTTTTCTTATTTCCCTTGTAATTAATATCTATTAATATTACGCTGTTAAACAGTGGAACTTTAATTTTTTGTCAGTTCGAGTTAGAATATTGCCTGCTGTAGATGACAAACCACATCTGTTCCTTAGCTGCGAATACACAGGATTGCTTTATAGTTGCGGGGGAAAAGGGGTAATATAACAAACAAATATGCACATGTAGCACAACTGTGGGAGGCATTCTGGCTCAAATGGCTGGGTCAGAGATCCAAATTTGCAAATTTTCCTACATTTAGATGAATATGCAAAAGAGATACTTGTCTCATGAATATTTTCCTGGGATTGAAGTTTCAAAATATATAAAATTCAAAAATGTGAAAAATGTCTGGATGTCCTCACTTAATTTCATCTTGCAGCTGTTGAAAACAATGAAATACAAAAAATTACATGAGCAAGGCTGGAAATAACAGCCAGTTGTATGGCTCTCAGGAATGCTTTTTATTCAATATTGATATATTATTGAAAACTCTGTTCTATGATAATTTGTGCTGGTCAGCAGGATGGTGATGGAGGAATAGAGTAAGTAGGATGTATTATAGAAAATGAATGTAAACTAAAATAAATTTATAAATGTATTATATTTGTAGGTATTTACAACGAGACTATCCTCTTCAGCAGCCCAAGTATGCCTTGGCTATCATCTATATTTACTATAATTTTAGCTGAGGTGACATGGATTGCTGAGATTTGCACCTGTTTAACAACTATCCAAATTAGGTGGAATGTTTGTCTTATAGGTTCTTGAATGTCTGAGTCTGAGACAATGACAGAATCTGATGATGGGATATTAAGATATACATAAAGGATAAATCTTATTTACCTTCTACTAGACTGGTGAGTAGGGTTTTTGTGCCACAGGTAAAAGTGACAGAATATGGCTAATCTCTGGTGCCAAAGGGGTTCCACCCAGAAGGGCCCAGTGCCCATCACTTACCTTTGTCGTTACATCTGATAATCTGCTTGAGGTGTGATGAAAAATTAATTCTCTAATACACTAAAATGTGGGAGGTTGCTTCAAGTGGCTTTCTCTGAGCTGCTACTGAACACAGTTGATCCTGACTTGTTGGGGACATGATTAACACCCAAAAGTGAGCTGCTGCGAATCAGCCTGGTATCAGTTGCCTAGATGGCTGGTCTGCTCTTTTTCTACAGAGTACGTATAATTAAAAATTGTCCCCTTGCACTGTGACATCCTTTAGTTCTCCTTAGATATTTGTTTGAAACTCACTCTATCACCAGTACTGCAATTGATGCCACACTTTTTTTTTTGCTTTCTTCAGGTTTTGCTAATTTTTAAACGCTATTTCTTAGTAGTTCTTTTTTTTCTCCAGTTTCATACTTGCCACCAGCCTGCTGTAATACATCAAATCAACAATAAGATCAAGCTGTTGAAGATATGCTAGATAGCATCAACGAGTGCCTGTCTTTTTGCCACAAAAAATCCCCCAATATCAATTTTTTGGGAGACTGAGAGCAATCCATAGCTTCTAACAAAAGTGGTTTAACACCAGTAAGTCCTGGCTCTACCTAGGAGATTTTGGGATCTTCCCTGATGTGAATACATCCAGAGATGATCACTCAAAGCAAGAAAAGAATGAGAATGGCTGGTCTCTCTTTAGAGATTTTTACAATATGTACATTCATAACTTCTGTCTTTCTTCCTGAGAGTCCCAACTCCAGATTCTTGGACTGAGAGGAAGTGATTGGGAAATCTACCAATTTATAGTTCTGTATACATCGGAAATAAGAGCAGGAGGCTTGGATTGCTCCAGGATGAGAGTGTAAAACAGCTCTACAGTATCTCTACCCTTGTACCCACAACACAAATACATATAAATGGATACAAATACATGGTCTGGCTTACTTTAACAGTAAGGACAAAGCACAGGGACTGTTGTATATACATCTATCCTCCTATTCCGTGGAAGTCTTACCATCTTCAGATCCTCCAAGAGGTGTCTATGCATTTGTCTAGTCTACTATAAAAGTGACCAACAGCAGTTAACTTCTCCTTTAGAAAACAAAAAAGAATTACAGAAGCCTTTCTGTTCTATTTTGTCACCCCCCTCATTCTTTCATAAGATTTTCTCTTAACTGTTTATTTCTAATGAGATGGGAAGAAGTTATTTTGATTTCTTTTTCCTTTTCTTTTTCTCCTGTTTCTTTCAACCTCTGTGTCTATTTGTCATTAGACGTGATCTGTATGTTCAAAATGAAAGGAACCTGCTACCAAATTAATCATATTCAGAAATTATACAGGGCAGTTCTATTTGTGTTAGATTCATGACTGGTTATTTCCAAGTTCATCCTTTTAGAATCATAAATAAGCAATATCACTTGTCTGTGATTGATCTATAACCTAGCAAAACATATCTGCTAATGTTTTTTTAGGCATCTAGCTAGCAATTAGTCTTAGGAAAAGATCTGAAAGAAGAGAAAGGGTAACACCTTTTTTATCATATGAAACATTCATTAGTTTTCCCAAAGGCGTCCTGCATAATTCATATCAATATTTGAATCACCTGACCAACAGAGAGACTGCAAAGCTAGTGGTTTTTATGACGGTGCACTTACTTCCCTGTATGCAGATTAAAGTTTGATGGAATTGATCTCTTCTGATTGTAATTTTTTTGGAAAGATTTTAATTTCAACTAGCTCTTCTGGTATAAGAAGTTCTCTGGATTGTCTTGAAAAGGACGACACCTTTCCCTCATTTTTCTGATTTGGTGTTATTCCTCTAGTATCGAATCCTTCTGACTTGAATGTTCTTGGCTTTCAGCAGCTTCTGAAAGGTCTGCATGCAGATTAAAACCCTGTTGGTGTTTCCATAGTCTTTGGATATCTCTGAGACTAGAGTCTCTTCTGTGAAATAATTCTGGCATTTGCTGTAACACTTTGTCCAGACTTTAATTAACGTCTCAACAATTTTAGTAGACTTGATGCTTCGGTATCTCCCCTCAAACATATCTTCTCTATTGACATGTAAATGCCTTTAATCAGAAACATGTCTTTAATTCTGGACATGTACATCTACTGAAGTTTTTTCTTTCATTTTTATGGGTTTATACTATTTTGGTACCAAACCTACTTTTCAGGATTAGGCATTGCAATACATGTACAAGAGACAGGACAAATGGACTGGGAAATGAATTTCAGAACATGGAAAGTTTTATATATATACACAATTATGGGCTATAAAATAGCTATCACTAAAAAAAAATTGTGCATGTCTCTGAAAAATGTCAGATTCAGTGCTCAGTGGCAGATAAGAAAATCACAGCATTGGACTTTATTCTTAGGAGAGACAAGGAAAAAAACAAACCACACCAAACATACCAGAAAATATTCTTGAGAATTTGCACAAATCAACAGTATGTCCCCCTATTGAGTATTGTCAGTAATTCTAATTATTTAATCTTTAAACTATTATAGTGGAACTAGGAAAAAATAATGGATGCAGAACAGGGAAGATTAGAATGGCTTCCATACAAGGAAAGAGTAAAAAGCTGAGACTCATCAAAAACAACAACAAAAAAAGATGAAATATCTTCACGAAGATGTCAGAAAAATTCAGAAAGGAATCTGCTGGCTGTTAAAAACAAGAGCCTGAGCAAACCCACAGATCTGGAAATCTCTGAGCCTTATGCTTTTGGAAGTCAGGAGAGTAAAGTTAGGGAAGGATTATTTAATAGTGGTCCTGTGCGATTGCTCTTGTTAAAAATATAGTGGTCACTGTTTGTTACACTACATACAGTCCAAATCTGACCAATCTGATCAATTATTGTGCAAAGTTTTTTACACAAGATGCAAATCATTTATTTCTTTCCCCAGACCACTTATGACTGTTCTTATCAATAGCACTCATTTATGCAGAATTATGCAGAATAATTCTCAGGCAAGAACTACTGAAATGGTGGTTGTAAGAAGATAGGTTCCAGTTCAGATACATGGATAAAAATTTATAAATAAGCAGAAGAGAAGTAGTGTAGAGTAACCACATTGTTCATCATGTCAGTCAACCTCACCCAGCTGCCCACTGAAGTTTGGAATAAGTACAAACAATAGTTTCCAGGAGATATTGCTCCAGATGCTTCTGAATCTTTGGTGTAAAGAAAATGAAATACATAAAAATGCAGAGAAAAAACATATGTGGTTATTTCTAAAGCCTGAAAGAAGGAATGACCATTTTTCCCCCTCCTGTTTCTGAATATTCATAATTTTAAACTTGGAAAATTGAAAACCATCATCTGAAAAAATAGCAATCTGTTTTTCCTGGGTCCTGAGAGATCCCCTTAAGTCTTACTGGGTAGCTTAACTTATTTAGCTTTTGGGAACAGAGGCAGTTTAGACTAACACAGGATTTCTTCCTTTGTCTTTGCCTTGACATGAACATCTTCCCCCAGCCCATCTGTAGGTCGTAAATTAGGACTCCCATGCCCTTTAAACCCACATGTCCTGAATCCATGGGTGGTCCGGTTCCTTAACTGGTGTGTCTGGTATGTAACCAGGAGTAATTAAGTAACTGAGCTTATTTATGTGATACAGACCTGGTCATGTTAAGACGAGGACAGCAAGAGCCCCATTAGCTGCACTAATTATAGGGAAGAGGATGCAGCCCTCCCAGGATATTCACTCAGCCTTCCCAAAACAGGTTTTTGTCCTGCTCTCTTTCCGCCTGCTTGGGAAGAACAGTGGTGTAGAGTGGGCCAAAAGCCAAGCTGTTTTGGCAGCAGCAGATTATCATGCAATGAAAAGAAATCCATATGGCCTTTTATATATTTTAGTTGGAATGTGGCCATGACCTGATAAAACATGGAATACATGGCACCGGCACATTGCAACAGCATACTCCTACTCTGTTTGCCAAGGTCACAGATGAAAATATTTAGTTTAAATACTTGAAAAAATCCCTAATTGCCTTTCTCCAGAACACTAGCTCTTCTTTCATCAGAGCTCCTTGCTGTCTCCCTTTCAGGCAGTTCCTCAACCATTTTTTTTAAGCTCATATATTAATTCCCAGTGCTCACGAACATTGTGTACTTTCAGGCTGTTTAATTTCATCTATTATAGGTGTTTATACACTGGTATTTATTTTTCTGTCCCCAAATGATGAGAAAAGCTTCTTTGTGGTATGTTAAGCCACAAGATTGTTGTGCTGCTTGAGCATACATGCCAAGAGATTTAACTAAACTTAATATAACCCTTCAGTAATTGCTAAAAATCTTCGCTAGTAAAGCAAAAGGAAGAAGAGGAAAAAAACCACCCCTCTATTCTTCAAACGAGAGGAAATTCACAAAATATAGTTCATTATAGTTAATGAAATTACCTGCTTTCCCCAAAGTAGTCAAGATTAGGGATTGGGACATCAAAAGCCCAGTGCTTGGAACATTTGAATAATTCTGTGGGTGATCTTGAGTGAAGAGAACTGAATCTCTTCCATCCTCCTGCTGGCACATGAACTCTGCAATGTCTTGGGGCACAAAACAAAGCTGGCACAGGAGAGAGAGGCGGATTCCATCTCCTCCTCATCCAGTGAACTAAACCCATGGCATCAGCACATGAAAAAAAATAGTACGAGTGACTGAAGTGATTCTGGTAGGCTTGGAGGGATTTGGAGAGGGCATGTCTGGGAGGAAAAAATCCTTCCAAAATTGGTGCAATAGTCTGAATTTATGGTATTTCTTAGTCACTGTCTTAGCAGCTATGTTATAGCAGCTGTTATAGCTCTACATATGGTCAGCAATCTATATTTGTCTGTAGATGAGAATCTGCAGCCCCTGTGATTTTGCAACAAGGACTTGATACTGTTTATATGAGTACTTTCACCTTTATACCTTCATTTCGCTTTACAACTCCAGCATATTAAATATGATTTTTGTGTTCGGTAAACCTTTTAATAAAGATTTGTTGAAAGTCAGTGGAAGTTAAATACAAAAGCTGCAACTATATTCTGAATGACTCCATCGTTCTCACCTGTGCTTTATAGAGCAAAATTCCCTTGGAAAAATGTAGATCTTGAACTAGGGCACTAACAAAGGGTGATTTCGTCATGTGTTCCCAAAAGGCCTCGAGGTGAAGTTCAGACACGTTTCAAGTAATTGCATGGCACAGACACTGTGCTACTTGGTTAAAATATAACTCCTGTAGCAAATAAACAGATCACAGACCTTTACATCTATTCTTTCTGGGTGCCTTCTACAGAAAAAGAATCCTTTTTTTTCTGGTTTTCTATCCCTTTTTGCCAGAAGCTTAGACCTTCCAACCTAAGTGATATGTTTTAACCTACTTTAATGCAACACATGGGAACGTAATTCCTACAGCTAGGAGGAAAAAACCTTGTATTGATGGAGATGTTTTCTGGGGTTTTTCTATTCACAGGAAACAGGGTAGAAGTCCGCATGCTTATAAATAAAGCTGACTTTTGTGTGTTTCTGAGGGGAAGCTGCCGTACAGGTTTTGAAAATATCACCATTTGATAAATGTACAACATAAGCACAAAAATTAACTTTCCTTTTCCCATTAGAAAGAGAAGAACATGTTCAAAACTGGTTATACATTAAACAATGAATTCATGGAGACTATTTGAAGAAGAGAAGACCTTGTAAATGAAAGTCATATGAGAACGGAAAATCATTTAATAAAGGACTGTGAGCCCCAGTGTGAAATTCATGGAATAATGAATGGCTTTATGTAAAACACTAAACACAAAAAACTATCTCCTTCTGTGCACATGTGTATTAACACATAGAGATGTAGTTATAAGCAAAACCATGCCAGAACCTCCTCAGCTTTGGCAGGTAATTGTGCAGTTTGTGCTGAAAATAGTGCCCTGAAAACTGGGGGATTCTTCTGTGCATAGATGGAAGTCTTCAAATTAGAGTGCAAGTCAGTGGCAAAATCTAAACTGAACATTTTGTAGGAGGCATGTGTAGGAGGCTGGTTGCATCTTATCTTACATAAAGAGTGATCATTTTTTATTAAGAGCTATTTCTCCTACGGTTTGAACGGAAAATCAGTTTATGTCCTGCTCCAATTTGTAGACCATTCCAATTCGTAGAAACTAATTTTAAAATCAGAATCCTAACTCTTCAAAAATTTACCAATATTTTGGACAAGAAGGTAAAAAATTTATTTTTAAAGCAGACATACTTTACATTAAATAATATGCTTGCACAAAAAAAAAAAGTTGATTCTTACAGAGAAAGAGTCTGGAACAAAAATGTAGGTACTTCTCACGGATATTTTATAAGATCAGGTATATTGCCTGATAAGAACATGTGAACCTAATTTTACCTATCTTTTGTAAAGGAATTCCTCTAGCAGAGTGACTCAGTGACTCTCTAAGCCCCAAAATAAGTGTGATTTAAAAAGATATTGTGGTATACTCAATCAAATTTCACTGACTTCAACTTGACATTTAAGAGGTAATTTGGAATTCACAGACAAACTTGTCTCATAGCTTATTTAGGAGATAATATTCCCTGGATCTTTTGTTAATGAAATGACTCATTCGAGAGAAGAAAGCTATTTTCTATCCTATTTCCAAAAGTATTTGAAATACAGAAATACAGTCAAAAAGAGTTCTTGAAAGAGAAACAGTATTTCTTTGTGCTGATTCAGCAATATAGATAATGTGTTAATTGTTTTTCTACCTACCAGCTTCCAGTCTGGAAAGAAGCAGGCAATTGGTATTCATTTTCATTTAATCATCGTTGTTTAATGTGGTTGTTTTTAAAAAGCTGTTGGTTTTTACTGTGTATCCAAAAACAATGTACAAGAGACCAAAGAGACCATGCTCTGCAGAGAAGTATGCTGGACATATTTTCTCCTTATGAATGAAGTTATGTGGGTTGCTGACGTCCCAGGTGAGATCCTTCTATGCTGCACCCAGAAGGGAAGAACCCTGGGAGATTTCTGAACCTTTAAGTGCACAGCACTGAGATAGGTGTAGCACCAGCTGATATCCCTGCCTGAAGATGGTAGCTTGCTCTTCACTACCCACTTCAAAGATAAAGAGTTTGAAGCATGGGAACTGGCTGCATCCACAGTTGTGTGGTTTGAGTGCAGAAATTTTCATCCTGGTTTCAGTCTTGAAGATTAGCCCACAGAGGATAAAATATTAGAAACACTAGGCAGCTGCTGAATCTCACAGGGCAATGAAATAGAGCCAGAATGAAAGGCTGAAGAGCTCAATAGCCATAAAATGTATGGAGGTAGGGAGGATGGAAAAGTTTTACTGGTGATGCATTCTGTATCTGCAAGAATCAAAAAATATTTTGATTATTAATCATATTTCTACCAAATGGCTAATTCAGATACACAGCACTAGTTCATGGAGTATTTTTTAATTTCATGTCGCAGTAAAGACTTTGGGGGTGCTGTATTTTAGAACAATGAGACTTCAAAAAGCCAGTGACTTTATTTAAGAATTAAGAGATGATCAATAATCTATAAAGAGGACCCAACTTTGATTAGGTGTGGAACAAGAGAACTGGGGGAGGGCAAAGGAACTGAAAGAAAAACCCAAAAATCTCAGTCTGATTTTTGACAAAGAAATTTGGCCCACATCAGAAATTGTCTAGACCAGAATGAAGTATATAAAATGTGGGCATCACTCCAGAGCAACAAGAATGATTTAAATAAATAAATAAATCTGAAATATCTCATGCAAATGAACCTAATTTAGAAAGACAGAGCTCTAACAACTGCTTAGGAGGATACTGGAGCCAAGACAAATCTCAGCTTGTATATAAATTTTGCAAGAAATTTAATGATATCGTTTTGCAAGAGTTGGCAAGGGCTTGCATAAAATGCACAAAATTGTGAAAACCCAATAACACCACAGTCAAATTCTCCATAAAAGCCTGAAAGGAAACAGGTTATTAAATTATTAAATTATTATAAGCTGGACACTGATGTACAAAACAGGCCTGAGTATTGCACAGCTAATTCTATAAAGCAAAGCATACAAAGGACAAAAATCTCCCCGAGAGAAGAAAGCCTGGGAGTAACAGGGAGTGCAGTTGTTGCCATTGGTAATACTTTTGCTCCAGCAAATATCCCTTGGAGTAATACGCTTTGTAAGAAGTGTGCCTAATCTATCTGCTCAGCATAGTGATCTGAGGATGCTGCTCTGGACTGTGAACACTAAATGAAAACCTTGCCACAAAATAAAAGAAGCTGAAGAAGTTACTTGAGGAAGCAGCAGTGGTCAGGAACAACACCAGGATGAACAATTTCAGTTATCGACAGGTGACTCCAAAGGGAGTTTTAGCGCAATCCTCTTTTCAGTAATGTGAAAACGGCTGCTTGAAACTGCAGACCATTTGTCTGTGTGTGAGGCAAGCAAGAGAAACGAGGCATCTTCAGTGCAGAGAAACTCTCTAAATACATAATGCTTTCAGTCTATATGGGAAGCAAGCACTACCCTAAATGAAAAAAATATCTCAAACTATTATTGCCAGCAGAGGTCTTAGAGACTGGCACTTTTACCCTTCTCTGCTTACTCCCCTAGAGAAAATGGAAAGGGCTTGTTGCTCTTTGTTCTTCCATCTGTTCAGGCTGACAAGGATTCTTAAAATCAATGAGTACAAAAACATTCAATATGTAAGTGGTTCCCATCTACTTCATTGGAAGCCTATTTCCATCTCTGAAAATCCTTCCTAGTCCATGCTATGTCTTTTATTGTAATTATCATTTAAAATATCAGAAAGGATACAAGACACTTGGGAGGAGCTGGAGCCCTTGGGAATATGAGTTATATAGAGGAAAAAAGTCCAAATACAGTACTGGATAACTTGTTAAGTAGAAATAAAAAAGGCCATAATCTTAGTCTCACAGACTTCACATTGCATTGGAAAATCATCCTCTATAGTAAAGAAAATATAAATTTATTTAGATTTATTGTTTCACATTTCTGTGTGAAAATATTCCCATGCCCTCGACCATACCAATAACTGGGAGAAGGTGGAGCACAACTTGCTGTCTACAGAACTCATCACACCTATGTCTTCAGCTACCAAATGTTTTGAATCTCAGAAACACGGGATATCAGTGAGCAGTGTGTATTATCTGATTTCTTTTGAGAATAGAAATAAACCTTACCTTGTCAGCAAATGACATGAGGCACTTTCGGAAGTGTGTATGTGAACTGGAGGAAATCTTAGCCAAAGAAACCATAGTCTGGAATCCAGTGGAAGCAGCACACAGAGACAAATTCTTCTCTGGGTGAGGAACATAACCATTCCAATGAAATAAGGCACATATTTCTCTGGGTTAAAAATTCACTATACATGGATCTATGCTGCCAGAATTAAGATGACTGGCACACTTTAGGATATATATCTGTGCTAGCACTAAACCAGGCAATTTTGCAGCAGTGTAGGGGAGAAGTAGACTCAGATTTCAAGGTGAAGAGACTCACATCTTGAGCAGGTCACTCAAATTACAGACAGGTTTGCACTGAAGGGAAAAATCTCATAACAGAATCAGGTGGATTAAGGCTTGCATGGGCATGCCTCTCTGTACATCAATTACATCTTCAAATTCAGTGTAGGCGTAGGATAAGTGGATAAATGCTATAAAGGCATTAAATGAAAGCACCCAGTTTTAGGCAAAGGAAATACTAAGAAAAGCCTGAACAAATAAAAGCAGTAGGGTGATGCAAGAAGGGATTAGGGTCTGGATGTAGGCAGGATCACAAAATGTAGTGATTTAAAAGGAAGGGGAAGGCAGAAAAAAAATGTTTTGAAGGGAAAAAGCTGGTGCAAACTTCAAAAAGCCGTGGTCAAATCAGGTTTTTGCTGTACAAGAGGTTTTTGGGGGGCTTTTTAAGTGTGGAATTGAAGGAAACAAGTGTAGATAACCACATGAGCTCTTAGTAACAGAACTGTGACCAAGCTGTGTGGTGTGAAAAACTGGCTGTGAACTTTCTTTGGACACAATCTCTTCATTCAAAATCTTTTGTCTAAAAGCCTGTGGATCTCCACAAAAATGAGAATATTTCTAGTATAAATATATTTGACTTTTTACTTCACAAAAATTTCTTCCTTTATCCTAGGGCCCAGAACTGTATTCATGTGTAATAATGAGTAAAAAAAGAATAAAGTGCCCATCTCAGGCTTTTGCAATGCAGTAAGATGAAGAATTCATAGAGGAATACCATCAAATGGAGCAAGGTCAAAGGTATAAAGCTTTCAGTAATCTCAAAAGAGTCCAAAATTTCATCCACCCCTTCCCCTGGTTGCTTGACATTTTAATGGTGAAAAATCTATATCTTGTTTCCAGGTTCATATTCTAGGGGGAAAAAATGAACATGCTAGTTTGATCAGAGCAAGAGCTTATGAAGAGCACAGCTTCCTAGTGAATGTACACACTATTGTACAGAAAAGCCCACAGAAATAAGAAGAAGCAATGGTATGAATCAAAGGCCAGTGAGTCAGTGTATTTCGGTAATAACTGCAGTTATCAATACAGGACAGTATGATTTGAAGTGAAACCTTATGAAGAGATCAGAATCTTTTCAGAACCTTTCTTTCAAATCTTACGTGTACACAAATGCAATGTCTCTTTTTCCATCTGAATGGATGTTAATCAGTAATGCTTAGAAAAACAAAATTAGCTTAAATTCATCCATACTCATTAGACGCTCAACTAGGTGAAACAAACTTTTCATCATATGCCAGAGGTTTAATTTAATTTGCCCAGGATAAGCACTTAACCATACCCACAAAGCTCTGATCTTTATTTTTAAAAAAAAAAATTACTTCAGGGTAGGGAAGCAAAAACTATTAAACACTGGAAATCTATAGGCAGACTAAAATTCAACATTATTTCTCCTAGATCTGAAGGTATTTACTTGAGTTATTTCTGAAAAAATAAAAAACATTCCTGAATTCCATGCTATACAACTGCTCATTGAAGTAAACTCTCAGCAATAATAAGGTAATTTAACCTTCCACTCTCTTTGTGGAATGCGCTTTGGTTGTACTATGATATTTCAGGAAGAATAATCTCTTAAAGATGATGACTCAGAGGACTTTTTCCAGTAATTTAATATCAAAGATTAACAAAGATTTTCTTTACAAAGGGGCAGATACTCAGTTTCACTCCCTGAAGGCAAGGAAAGTTTTTTTTTAAAAAGAAATTGAATATTTTTAATGGCATAAATTATGTTTGTTTGCAGTTTTAAGACTGATTAATTAAATCAAACTTTGATGAGAAGAAGCCTTGCTAAACTAGAGCAGACAGCTTGCCTGCTCTCAGGGTTTTTTAGCTTCCTTTGAAAACTACAATCAAATTAGAAAATGAGAACCAAGCAACTGCAAATAGTCAGTACGTAGTTCCTACCCGAAAGATAATTTCAAAATTAAACTATTTCATATGTGATTATAGAACAATCCTAACTGGATCCTATTTTAATAAATACTTGGAAAGATTGGCTACTTGATTTTATTTTCTTCTATGAAGATAGTGTATCAAAAGGAGTTATCACTAGTAAGGGTATATCAGCTAAATATTTTTAGAGAAGACTCCGGCAGCTGATCAGTGTCCAAGGTTATATGATTTAAAATAGATTTGGCAAACCCTTTTCGACCAATAAGTGACTCCAGAAGCAGCACGATATTTACATGTCTGAAGTTACTGCTAATAAATGACTTACAGTTCCTCTAACAGGGATTTTATGATTTGGTGTCCTAAAATTAAGCTCCACCTGAGTAATTATTATTATGACATTAATTTTCTTGCCCCAGGTGCCAAGGAACTAGATGTAGCACAAGCAACCAAGAAAAATCTTGTCTCCTTCCGCTTAGTTTTCTCAATACAATTCCCTAGGCTTGTTTTGAAGCTGGAAAGGGTGGACAGTCAACCAGGCTGCCCAGGGAAGAGATGGTGTCACCATTCCTTGAGGTATTCAGAGGATCCATAGATATGGCACATTGGGACACAGTTTTGTGGTGGACTTAGCAGGTTGATGATCGGGACTTGACCTTAAAGGTCTTTTCCAACCTAAGTAATTCTAGTATCCTACGATTCTATGCTATATACACTGTAATCAGCCTGGAGAGATCACTGGTTTACAATGTTGCCTTTTTTTTTTTTTTTTCAAGTACTGAAAAATGTTCAGGTCATTAATTACATTTGTAGCCATAGTTAACTTAATTATGTAGGGGTAATCAGGCTTCTTGCTTCAGGGTGCAAACTAATTACCGCAAGGGACGTCTGCATTTTATGGATGGCACTGCAAATCTGGAAAGTGCATATAAAGACCTTCTTCTTTTCAGATACGCTGTTAATCACTAACTGGACCAGAAACTGACTTTTCTTGTGTGAAAAAGCTTTATTTCCCGTAAATTACATGAAAGCATGATTTTTTCTATTGCTGAATAAATGAAACAGTACTATCAACTGTAGCGCTTGGGTATTTTGTTCTAATTCATGAGGGAAGGAAAGATGATAAACTGAACAAATACAATGGTATAGTGTTGTATAAACCGATTACCACAATTTAATTGATACCTTATCAACCTTAAATCTCTTATGAATGTGGAAATTTGTTTTCTCCATACTGCATTGAGAAGAGACAACGCTCTTCTGCCAAACGGTCTGAATGTTTGTACCCTGGACAGGACAGCATTGCAAATCAGGCCATTTCACAGAGATCAGATAAGGTGCATACAGTCTTTTCTGGTGTAATGTTTTATCCTGTTTTGGAAAACTTTTCAGAGTTAATGAAGAATTATGAGAAACAGTGTATTCTGTAAAAAGGCTGTGTCTTGCAGAAGATTATGAGGAACCAAAAGAGTGGCTTATCCCTCCAAAATTATGATGATGATTGATGATGTTGATGTTTGATGATGATGATGATAATGATGTTGATGACAACGACCTTTCAGTTGTCTCAGGAGGCTTTCTAAAACCTCGTTCTTTCTCTATGTTCTTTTTTGTTCTTACACGTAGCTATTTTTAAGGATTTGACTTCCTAGGAACCGAGTAGTGTTCAACAACATACCACCTATCTTCTTTTCTGCTAGTAATACAGTATTTCAGAAGGATGAAAATTAAAACATAAGCAAAGTAGTGCATAGCCCATGAAGCGACAGTGATCAGAACAGGGAAGAATTGTTAAAGAGTGAAAACTGGGACTGAGAATTGAATTTGGGATTTTTGTCAAATCACTAAACTTCTCTTTATATGACTCTCCTCTGCAAAACAAAAAGTTCATATTTGTTAAGTTTGTGAGTTTCAGTTCATTAGAGTTTATCAGTGTTTTGAGACCGATTGAAAATATTTTGTATGCAAAAAATACATATTTTTATGAAAGGTCTTCAGAAATCATATAAAGGTGCATATTAGATTTGTAATGAAATACAAAATTATGTTCCTCTCTGAGATGAGAGAGGAACCCCGCCTTTGGGAAAAGTAATGGAAATTAATAAACTTGATGGCTGCAAGTTACCCAGCAGGTGACACAGTTATAATTATCATTTTCAAAGAAGATACCCAATAAGATTCAGGATTCTTCCTGTTTGAAAATTGTGGAGATTCTTTTTGTCAAAAGTCGTTATATGCCAAAACCTTTAGTGCATGTACAGCTTTTAATTGAGCTTTAACTCTGCTTGCCTTGGCAAGCTTTAGTAAGCTTCAGCAAAGGTTAAATAAGTTCAAAAGAGTGATGAAGCCAGAGCCTTAGCTCCAATCACAGAAGAGTCAGTGAGAGACGGGACCCAAAGCACACAGAGCTGCATACCCAGAGTTCCCTCTTGGATGGGAACCCAGAGTAAGTTTGTCAGCAAAGCTGATCCCTGATTAGATCTCAGAAACACACCACATTCACTTGAAGCTACAAGGACAAATATCAAGAGCCACATGTGGAGAAGCTGAATGCCTCTGCTATCAATGTCAGAACAAGACACTTGAAGATAATCACCTGACTGGTGCTTGGAGCATCTGTTCTTGTGAGCAATTACTCAGCTCCAGACAGTCACTGGAATCAATGAGTCCCTTATGTCTAAAAAATACCTACTGCTTTAGGTGCATAGGAACATCCATCTCCTCAAAAAAATGAGCTGATTCACAAAATGGTACTTATGAAAAGGGCAGAACTAACATCCTTTATATTTATCTTCAGCAGAACAGACTCTGTTTTTAGTGCTGAACTTAGGTTTCCTACCTGGTCACAGACATTCTGCAGGCTTGGCAGACCATTCAGCATTTTCATGTTTTCCATCTGAATTACTTATTTTGCTTCTATTAGGAGAAAAAACCGTTCTCCCTCAAAAGTCATCACCATGATTGCTTTCTCACTGTGCGGGCTGAAGAGTGGGTTCAGCCACTATTTCTGTCATACCAGTAATTGGGAAACAGAAGCAGGCAAAATGCAGTGCTTTTGTTTTCTTTGATCTTTCGTAGAGAATTACTATGATGACCCTTGTCTTGACCCATTGGTCATTTTAGAAAAGCTTTTTGAAAGATTTAGCAGCCTATGATAATACAGAATTGAGCGGGCAGAGATCCTCCTTTAACTAAGTTCCTTAAGATATTCTCCAGTAAAAATACCAGGACGGTTTTCTGTTTGCAAAATCCTTAACCCATGATCAAGAGTTTTAAAAACATATCAATTCCAAATATTATAAACCATAATCCAGTCTCTCTCTTTACTGTCTTATACTCTGTGGTAAAAATGAATTATGCAATTCATTCCATCTTACTTCTGGAAGTAAATTAGGGGTTTTTTAATACATATTGCACACATGTGTTAACAGGGTTGTTGTTGACCCATAATTCTTTCTTCGTCAAAGGCTGATCAGAATTTAATACTAGTGATTTTGAAGGGACAAGTTTTTAGGCCAATAAGTGTGTATATGAATAAAAACAGTGCTGTTTTAGCTCCATTTTTAATGTAAGAAAAATGACCCTTTTTGTCTCTAGGGTTAATTAAGTCTCACAATATATTTATTTCAGGATTTAAGTGCTATTGGAAATAATAAAAGGTCACCCAGCAACTATTAGTAAGCCTTTGCCCATATCCAACAAGCTTATGAATCTTTTGTAATCTTTGTGCAGGAAACCAAAAGCAGTGTTTTTTGAAAAGGTTTAAAAAAAAAGATCAGATGTGTCTTGAAGAGCAAGTAATATTACTGACAGATAGTGATTGTAAGAATGCTTTGTTATGTTGACCTATCTCCACCTCCTACGATAATTTATAGAAATAATAATATTTTTTTTTTACTCATTATGTGTATTACCACCTTGTTCAGGAAGCTTGCCCATCATCCAGAGAGAAAAGGGATGAGGAGAAACAGAAGAGAAAATGAAGCTGACGTAGAGGAGTCTACACTGGTTAAAGGATTTCCACAGCAAGGGCAAGAGCAAGAGCAGAGCACAAGACGGGTCTGTGAAGTTGTGGCTCTCCCTATGGGTCATCCAACAGGTGAGATGAACAGGAGTTGTGGATAGAGAAACACGAAGCACTGGGAGACCCAGTGGCCATCTTAAGAGGTAAAATAAGGAAGGATGGGCTGGGAACAGAAAAGTCATGGTTGGTGTATAAAAGGAAGTCAAAAAAATCCTAAAGACTGTAGGATTATTAGAATGGAGATCTACAGCAAAAGACAGGTTAAAATAGCGCATTATGAAGACTGCAATTAAATAATAGCTTTTTAGGCTGGATTTAGATGGAAGACTTATCATTATTTTTAAATAAGAGGATGAGGTAATGTGCAGACCAGGGGATGGACTGATCATTGACTTGAAGGCTGGCACCATCACAAATGAATTCAACAGACTATCAGAAAAGACAAAACCAACTGAAGGGCTTAGCTCCAGAAAAGAGGTTGATGGCTGGGTACATTTGATGTGAGAACAAATGGAGGAAAGTGGCTTTGAGGCCGCTGCTCTAAGAAGGGAGGAAGCTGCCAATCCAGAGGTGACAAGGTAAGGAAAGAGATTGAGATGCCCAGTGCCTAAATTATTCTCTGTAAAAGAAAAACTAAGGTCATCTCTATGTCGGTGTAGCTGACACAGTGATCCAGGAATGGCAATGATGAAAGGTCAAGATGAAAGGTCATGAACATCTCAACTCTTCAGAAACAGCAACTAGGAATCATGTTAGAGATGGAGCATGCAGTCCAAAAACTCAAAGAGAAGGGTACAGGACAAAACACAAATGGAATGAAGAAAGTAAAGAAGGCAACTGCATGGAGAAGGGCTATGGTGGCAATAAGCTCAGTTTTGGGACAGTGTCAGCTCAGGCCTTGAGCAAGAGCCACAGGAAAGTGTGCAGGTGATGTCTGGAACCTGTTAGTATTTGAAAAGGGAAACTGGAATGCAAGGAATAAAAGAGACTGTGAGCTTTGAAAGCAGCAAGGATCAAAAAGGAAAGAAAAAAATCGAGGAAACAGTGAGAGACTGGTGAGAAGCACAGGTGAACTGCTGAGAATATTTAAATAACCCTCTGAGTAGCATTTAAAAAGTGCTATAAAGTCAGCATCTGTGGAAGTTTAGCACTCTTCCTGTCCTCATCCAGGCAGCTTATGCCTTGTTCCATGCTGCTGAAGTCATTTCTTTCTTTCCAGTGTGACAGTGTGTACTCTTGCAATTGCTTCTTAATCTTTCTCAGGTTTGGCTTCTAGCACGATGCTTAAAGGCATGCATTAATGCAATGTAAAATTTCTTCTTGATCTGGATTTCAAGTTTGCAAAGATCCATAACAGACCATAAACAAAATAAAAACTTAGATTTCTCATTTTCTGCTTAATCGTTGTTTCCAGAAATCAGGTTTTATGAGATATTTTTAATAGAAAACTTAGAAAACGAATGTGTATCCTTGGGGATTCAGGCAAAAATAATCATTATAGCAGGTTACCTGACACTAATTTCCACTTCAGCCAGCAAATTTAGCTAATTTTTTTTCATATGTTATGTTTTTCTGTATAACACAATATGACATAAGCTTTCAAGCTTTTCTTTCAATATGTGAGTTTAAATTAAGAAGTTCTGTTTTCTTTTATTCTGAACTGTTCCCTCTTTTTTCTTTTCCTCTTTTTTATTTCTTTATTCTTCTCATGGTGCACAGTCTTGAGCATTCCTGAGCACGTAAGAAACTGGAATTGACTTTTCTGTACACCACATTCAGATTATCATACTGACATCATTCTGTAAATGGCTAGGGTCAAATAAAATAATGAAGATATGAAGCCACATAAACTAAGTTTTCTGTTAATTGTGCCCATCTCACTCTCTACAGCATTTTAGCAATGAGTCATTGTAATTAATTGACTGTACAATAAATGTACTAAAAGTTGAGTATGGTAACAACACCCTTTGGCTTTGAAAACATTGGCAGAATGATTTTAGCATAAAAATCAGGTTTTACATCTTCATCTGTAGATGCTTTAAGGCAGTGGAGGCCTTTTGGGTGTGACTCTGAAGGACAGTAGTGCAAAGCACAGGGTTCCAGCTGCCAGCTCAGTGCCTGATGGACTGCCAACAGAGCACAACAGAATGTTCATGAGCTTTGGCACAGTCTTGATCTGAAGGGACTGCACAAGTTGTTTCTGAAGTTAGTTTATGGCACATTTGCCCAGGACACACTGCTTTCCATGACGCAGACATACCCTTAGGTCTATACTGACAAAATGTTTTCCTTCCATATTTAATTTCTAAATATAGCTGGGGCTGCAAGAAATGAGGCACTAAAACTCCTTTAGGGTGGTGGCTGGGCTATGATTTATTTATTTTTGTGACCTCGGAGCGATCTGAGACTCTGAATTTCAAAGCTGTTCTTTCCTCTGTTATCTTTGTAATTTGGCCTCCGATACTAATAAATTTTGCCATGTGCAATCACAGTTCCTGAAAATGTTCACATTTACAAGGGGATAGTAACCATCTAGCAATCATAATAGCAGAGCCTGTAAAAGACAGGATCTTAAACTCCAGATGCCCAGTGCATAGTTCTGCTCCAACTTTTATAGGAAGTTACACTGACACTTTGTAAGTTAAATTTCACATACACTTTAGCCTCAGATGGTTTTCAGTCAATATGGCAGCTCTCCAAAATATCTCATGTAATTTTTGTCATGTCATACTTTTAATTAATATTTAAGTCTTTTACCAAAAAAATTTGCAACTTCAAAGTGGCCTGGAGCCTTGGAATTCTGCAGGAAGAAGCTGAATTTATTGACACAGCAGTAGAAGTGAAGTCCCTTGTTTTGTACAGCCATTACAGATGAACAACAAGAGTGTACAGAATATTCATTTCAAAACTGACTTAATATTTTAGATAGTACGGTTGTTTAATGATAGCCTAGAAATCATCATGAGGGTATGTTTCGATTTTAGTTTCAAATGCACCACTATACAGCTACCAGCCTATGTTTTACACACACATTTCTTATATTTTCAATTAAGACTGAGAAAAAAAAGGAGTTCTTTTAAATGTGCTTTACCAGCTTTCATACCTACTCTGAATGTCTCAAACCCACATATTAGCAACACCAAATCTTACACTGTTATGCATATAGAAAATAAGCAATTTAAAATGTCAATAAATGGCCCCAATATGAACATTGTGTTGTTTTGTCACATTGTGAATGTAATTTTTTCATATTTAATAAACTGTATAAGAAGGCTTGAATAGCACATAGTAGGAAGTCTAAGAAGTGGGAGGTTTTTTTATTACAAAATCTGACACAAAACTCAGTAAGCAGAATGTATCTTTCTACTGTTTTCAGTGAGGTTTAGATGAAGCTTTATGATGACATTCTGTTTTGAAGCTGTGATTGTTTATTCTTTATGATGAATGAGAGACATGTACTAATGAATCACCCTCCTGAAAGCTAGAGCTATATTTAAATAGAGGGTAATTATTGCCACCTTTAACAACTGATTCTTTCTCCCTCTCTCATTCAGATAAATAGATCTGCTTTATTCTACCAGCCACAGGAAACTGAGAGCAAAAACATGGTAGTCGTGGTGTTGTTCTTGTCTAGTTTTTTTTCCCCTACTTCATGTGCCCTTAAACATTTTTACTCAATCTATGATAAGCATCTTGTACCTCAGATCGTGTTTTCTCCACAGAAGAAGATGAAACCTGTGGATTCTTGTTGAAAAAAAATACTTTCTTATGATCAAAACAGGGAAAGGTGCCTTCCCACCAAGCAAACAGTGTAATCTCTAGAGCATCATCTAGTAACATCTGTAGTCTATTTCTGAAATCTGTTTTGATGACACTGACAACACTGCATGGTGTCCACCCCTCACCACTCATAAAGAAGCTGCCAAAGAAGAGCACTCGATTGCCTGGGAAGCCTGGGGCTGGCACAGCGTGCTCACCAGGCACTCCCTCAGCCTTCAGCCTGTAACAGAGGTGCACAAATGCCTCGGTTATCCCTAATGGCTGCCCTACAACGCAGGCACAGAGGAGTGATGTGTGAGTCAGGTCTGTGACTGTAGGGGCAGCCAAGCTGTCAAGAACCACCCCACTGCCCAGGCAGCTCTGGGTTGCCTTTGCCAAGGGCTGCCTTCAGCAGAGAGCAGTGAGAGTGCAGCAGCATTGGCAATAAGGAGCTCCTTTCCTGGGAGGAGAAGGAGCAATGTGGATGCTTCATACCTAGCAAGTGTGAAATGTGGCTGTGCCAGCACTGAAGGGATATGTGGTGGCTTCAGATCCCGAAAGAACCAGGCTGTGGGACCGTGTATGGAGCTGTGGCAGATCTAGGTGTGAGGTCTGCAGTACAGATCTGGGCAGGGGGAATTCATTTGAGTAGCTTGCAAGGGGATTCTCTGTGTGAGTGTGTGAAGGAGCAGCACATGAAGGCAGAGAGATTTAGCATGGAGAAAGTGAGTTGTAGGTAAAGAGAAAATGAAAGAGGATCCACAGTATATACAGTCGAAAATAAATCAGTGCGTTGACAGCACAGCTGGGCACATCCTCTCTGTGGCCCTGCTGAGTGCCAGCTGCAAGGAAGGCCATCTGGAGCACTGATTTATACTGTGATTCGCCAACATCAATGACAAAAACAGCTGGCTGCCTCTGAGCTCTGGGTGTCACTTTGATAATGAAATCCAGTGGTCCTCTTCCAGTCAAAGGTGCTTTCACGTGTATTTATATGAAAGTTGCAGTTTAGAGTTACACTGCTGTCAGTTAAATTTGTACTGTATTTCTCATCTGAATTTGGGTAATTTCCTTTTTAATGCCACTGTGTCTTCGAGAGACTGATGAGCCTGCACATTAAAGTGAGTGTTATAACAGTGTATCCTGTTAAAACCAGACCTGATCAATATCTGCACAATTTAAGAAGGTCTTACAGCTACACTTTCTAGAGATCTTGCTTTAGGAAAACACCATACAGCAGAGTCTGTTCAGACAGCAAGCAGCATTTACAAGCTTCTTGCAAGGGTGATTTAGCTACGTCCAAAGAAAATGTTAAAGCTGTTGGAAGCAGAGATAGCTTAGCTGCTTCTTTGGTGTCAGAAATTTAACAATGCCTCATGGGATCCTCTGCAACTTGTCCCTAAGTGAAACTAGCAGCCCAATTTTGTTTGTTGAAGTCAGTGAGGAAAGGAACACTCCCTAAATTTGTTAGCATGCAAGGGGCAGGTTTCAGGATAGTCCAGATAGTCTGTCCTTTCAGTTTGTTGTCTTTTGACATCTTCCCTCAGAGTCTCCTGGCAACAGTGGCACTTCTGACAAACAAAAGCCACACAGACACTGCTGTATCCCATCAGAATGACAATGACTTCCCATTCCAGTATTTGTTCAAACAGTTGTTTAAATGTGTGAGGCAGTGCACTTGAGATGAAAAAAATATGTTGCTGAGAAATGTATTAGAA
Organism: Lycocorax pyrrhopterus obiensis; assembly: GCA_014706295.1. Lineage (NCBI taxonomy): Eukaryota > Metazoa > Chordata > Aves > Passeriformes > Paradisaeidae > Lycocorax > Lycocorax pyrrhopterus. Next base: position 66,212,833 of record JACSVZ010000014.1, read on the forward strand.
GATTTTGGAACATGTGGCAAAGCAACACTTGCACATGTGGAATGGACTAAACAAGCATCATTTTTCAAATGTCTTGCTGGTGACCTCAGTTTGGAGTTTTTTCAGTAGATAGCTTTGGCTGTGAAATAAAAACTGGACAAGAGTGTCTCCTACAAAGCACAAACCTCAATTTGCAGAATGAAATTCTTGCGAGGTCAAGAAGTTACAACTCTTCAAAAAATTACATTTAAAGTAAAACACTGCTCTTGCCAAGTGCATTAGCATCTACAGTGACAAAGGCATTCAGACATCTGAATTTTATTCACAAGGCTTTTACATGCTCTTTTAAGAACATTCATAGGTAGCCCAATATAAACGCATGGCAAAATAGTGAAGTGCCCCATACTATGGCTCTATGAGAGGTACAAAGGAATGATCTAGAACTCATGTAATTGATTTTTCAATTTAAGTTATTGTCACTCTAAACCACTGACAGCAATAAAAAGAGGAAAGATTAATTTCGAATGGATACATTCAGCTGTATCTCTAGTGCAGACAGAATGCCGTCAAAGGACTATTTATACCACAATCCCTGTTAACACACTCTTGATTTATCTGACAGTTACAAAGCACCTTGTGGCGCATGACATAGCAAAACCCCAGCAGAAAGGCCAAATATGAAATGTGTAATGCCAGCACTGACTGTCCACAGTGACATCATTTTCCTACCTACTTCCAAAAATTTTTTCTTCAAATTTCTCTGCCCTACCAATAAAGAATAGGAAAACTCTAGGCTTCATGAGAGTTCGGTATGCTGGTTGCAGAGATCCTCCTTGTGCTACTGGCTGTTTTGCACCAGACCCAGGTTACTCACAAGGCAGATTGCTCAGCTGAAATGCACTGTGCTGGACAGATGTTGCCAGGATGCACTGGCAACTTTTTGGGAGACTCCCAGAAAAGGGCTAATTTGCCACCTTAACATCCAGGTTAGAGGGGAAGCAAGAAAAAAGGTGTCCTTACATCTACGGCTGCGCTACAGGCCTCCTCGAAGGACCCCGTCTTAAAGGGTGCTGTTGGATATCAGCTGCTCATACCTCTTCCCAAGGGACAGCAATGACTGATACAATTTTGTAAGTGAGAAAGAGAATTAGATGGCAACACTGAAAGGAATTTTTTCTAACTGCAATGTGTGCAGCTTATTCACTAACACAGCAAATCCTTTGTGCATTCTGTGCCAGCTTCTTCAGTTCAAGTCTACTGTACATTCAGTTGATTTAAAAAGATTGGTTTTGGTCTTACTTTAAAGTTGTGGTACTTATGCATGACTTGCGTATGAATGAGGTGAATGAATTCATTACTGAGAAGCAAGATTAAGTTCTGCAGCTGTTCAGCCTGGGGACCTTGTTCAAAGCATGGCCAGAGTGAGTGAAAAATCCTTTACTGCATGAGGCAGTTTTAGGTTCAAGTGTAACATAGCAAGTAGCATTAGAAATGTTAGATTGGAAAAGAAATTAAAATGACTTGCTTATACACATCATCTACAGAATAAATATTTTTAGAGGGCTACTCTGCAGGTAAGTAATGACAGTGTATGAGTTATCCCCACAGCTGCCTGACCTTGAGGGTGTTAATTTGTGTCTTGAGTGCAGCTGTGATGTTCACAGCTAGTATTCACAACCAAGATGTCAAAGGAGCTTTACAAATTGTGGATCAAATACAGGATGTTTGCTGTGGCAGAGAACAAAGTGAGAAGGAGAAGAATATCTCCTTTCTTCATGTTTGACATTTTACCTAGTGTTCTCTCACAGATGGTCTTTCAGGTATGCTCAGAAATTCTGGGAGAGTTTTTTACTTTGTAGTAGTTAAAATACATACTATATAATACTGTGGATGCAAGCTAGTGGTAGATACTTTCCTTTCTTTGTTTGAGCATGTTTCTGACTGCCTGTTTATGTCACTGTTCTATTACTTCTTAGGACATGACCGTGCAGTCATTTAATGTTTATCCCTTCCAGCTTTCAGAGTTCATTGAACTGTCATGTTATACCTGCAAACTATAATGGCAGAAATGACTGTATTGTTAGAGTACAGGCTATAAAATAGGGTCTGCTTGGTAGTTTTGTAATAGTGTTCATGGATTTGTGTTTTAAATACAGCTGACATGCTAAATAGTATAGATGTTCCTGTTGTCAAAAGGGCTTATTAAAGGAAAATACTGATAGCATGACAGATCAAGAAATGAAATTGTGTGAACAGAGGACTAAAAACCCCTGTCATGAGTATGAAAGTAATTCTCTACACAGCACAAATTCTTCTGTATGAATTACAGGAAAATTGAAATTCCATTTAAAGAATATCTGAGAGTACAACCTGTGGGGAGAAGAAGTAATGAACAAAAAAAAAATAGAGAAAGGAGATTCAAACAGACAAAAGATGCAGAGCAATGAGGCAGTTCCCCTATAAGAGAGCACAGCAGAAAAGCACAACGCAACTCCTGTTGATATAAATTTAATAATAGCAATGAAGGATACTTTGGATTTGCTGGTTATTTTTCAAAAAGTAAGAAAGCATCAAAGAGTGATTTCTTTCCTTCAGTTGAAGAGTGACTATTTATGCTTGGATGTGTTTCTCACCTGTCCACCAGAATATATTCTGGTAGCATGGCCTATCTGCAAATGTAAAATATCTTAAAAACTTTATTTAATTTATTAAATACCTAATTATATTCATATGTCTTGCTCACATACTGTTTTGCATTTTTATGTTGGGTAACTGAATATAGTAGCACGTGACAGTGGTGTTTCTCTTGATCTTTGTGTAATTTTAGTGTAATACATTCAAATCAACCTCTTTGAAACTATAACTTGATTGAAGCAAGCAGCCACTGACTGAAGCAAGGGTGGCAAGTATGGCAGTAAGACTTTCAGGTTGTTTGATGGTCACTGCTTCTGTGTTTCCACACAACAAAATAAACATAAAATATTTTTTTTTAATTTTCAGTGAACTACAAGAACCCTCAGCTCTACTCTGCTTACCAGCAGTAATAATAATAATAATAACAACAATAACAGTAAAAATAATACTCATGAACAAACCAAAACAGAGAGTATCAACTTCACTTTTGCAACCATCCACTCTCTACAGGCTGCTGCTCTGTCAGGGACCCTACAAATTCCCTGCATCTCCAGATTCAAGTAGTCTGAAAGAACTTCTTGTAGGTTCTCTTAGAATTCTCCTTGGACTTGGTGAAAGGTAACAGAAACCATGATGCTTCACATAAAAACCATTAAGACTCAACAGGCATTTTCAAATAACTTGCTTTCCTGGGGAATTATTAACTTCTGAAGTTATCACTATGTGTTGCCTTGTATCTTTATGCTTAGGTAACTTGAAGAATTTTAGGTTTAAACCAGAATAATTCACAATGAATCTTCAGCATGAGAGAAGAAGCAGCAGAATTATAAACACCTATATTAATGAATTCCATGTAACATTGTGTGCTGGGCCAACCATAGTAAACGGTTATTTTTTCTAAATTTGATTTCATATTTTCTAGAATATTCCTATGGTCTAAGCCATAATATGGTCAAAACTGTATCTCAAATCTATTAGCTGCAGGTTTTGAACAGTTTTTATGATTTAACTTCACGAACAGAACATAATAACAGCTCTGCAGTGGGGTGCCAGATGATTCCTGCAGGCAGCCTAGTGTTCTAAGGCATGGTCACATCAAGAGCTAGAGATCTACTCTGGACCTTTTCACCCAGGGAATGTGTGTGTGCATGTACACATAATTTCTAGCTGAATTGAAGAAGACAATGTTTGCAAAGGAAATTGTATAAGTGAAGACTGTAAAATCATAACTTCCTTTCTTTACACCTTTTCTAGAGCCAAGAAAAGGCCTTTTTGTCTGCTTCTTCATACACAGAAGTAATTAGCAGTATGTTTAAACCCTAAACAAGTGCATTTGCAGTGACAGGGAGAGAAGCAAACAGCAAGGCTCTTAATTTTACATGACACCAAATACTTACCCAGATCAGAGTTGCAGAGTCACGTTGCTGATCGTTCTGTCATTCTAGCCTGAGGTATACACATATCTCCAATGGTGGATGTGAAGAAATGTAAATTGATTCATGTTTCTGGCATGCTCATTTCTTGTCCCTCAAGGACTAATCTTGAGTTTGCACTAAAATCTGCAGAAAAATCATGTGGATAATCTTTGTTTGTAAAAGTGAATAGTAATGCATACATTTTCTGGTTTAGGATTTTACCTTTTTTTTTTTTTTTTTTAATCTATCAACACTGTTCTGAAATACACTTTCTTAGTATTTCTCACAATCCTGTCACTCCTCCCCCATCCCCCCCAAGTGATTAGACCTATGCAAATTCTTGATGGGCTCAGCAATAACTTCAAGATAGTTTGGAATTCTGTGGGCAGTTTTAAAGCAACAAAAGACTCTTGTACTTTATCTTAGGTTTTGGGCTCTCTTTGATTCCCCTTTTTTGCAACAGTATCTCTGAACCTTGCTTCAGAAACACACAACAGCATATTATGCTGAGACTATCAGCAAAAATATTGACCCCAGGTTGGCTTCTGAGGAGTCCACCAAAGAACATTCTCATGGGATGATTTTTAGTTTTGTTAAACTCCCTACAGGCAAAGCTCCATCCCTTTATTCTTGTACAAATTCCCACATTTCTTGTACAAATTTTTCTCCTGAAATACTAACTTCCTACATGGCATTGTGTCAAATTCCACTGCATTCAGAAGATAAGAGATGCGGAGCACTTTCCTTGCCCCGAATACCAATCGTGTTTTTCTGTGAAAAACGCTTGATGAGACAACTTGCCATTCTCACACTCTTGCATGTTTAGTCCATTTTCAACTCACCCACATTGTTTTTCAGTAAAGACTAATCTGAGCCCTGTCTATTACAGAGACTTAACTCTTACTCAAATGACGTGTTTTCCCAACTCATTTCCCCTTGTAATGCTTCTTTATTGAACCTGTATTAATATTCTGTTGAGCCATGTTCTGGTTTCCAGATTGATGGTACCTTTCTCTGGATGAGAGATCTGTTGTAAATTCTCACTGCTTGATATGCAGTTTCATTTCCCAACTCCTTCAGAATTCTGGAATAAAAAAAAATTCTGCTCTCTAGTGGAAAAACCCCAAACCAAAACCCTACATAATTTATTTGTTCTTTTCTTTTGTTTGTGCATTAAAACTTATTATGTGTCTTAAACTCAGGGAAAATACTGTTTTTTGGAATGAAACCCTTATGTTTTTCTTGTAATTTCTTGTAATTTCCTACAAATAGAACGTTAACCTTTTTACTAATAGTAACAAACTCAGAAAGAATATTATCTTTTTTGTCTGACTTCCACTGTTTCTAGCATCAGTTTCAGGCAGTGACACTACATTCTTCTCTGAAGCCACTGACCTTGCAAATCTTCAAAGATAATAAACTTCATACCTGTCCTTGCATTCTCTTCTCTCTCTCCCTTTTGTTTCTATTCTTTTTAATTATAGGAATGGGGTGGGGGGGGGCATCTGTGTTTTAATTTCTTTTGACAGGTTTAGCTCAACTGGGCTATCTGTTTAGTCTCCTTCCTTTACCTGAACAAACCCTTCAATATTTTTTTATATTATTTAAAATAAGAACAAGAACCTTAGTGCCATTGTTCTCCTCTGTGGTAGTAAATCCCTATGGAAATAAATCTCTATGGAAATATGCTTATCGATACAGATTGATTACTGTTATACTAATTTGGGGAAGAAACAGTGCACGTAACAGGGAGAAGTGGATGGACGTGCATTCCATCTTCCCAGATGATCCTGAGCACACCCAGGAACTGCAGCTCCACTTTGCCATGAGTGATGTTACCACCTTGAGAATTAGCTTTGGGACTTGCTGCTACAGTAAGCATCAGTATGAGTTACTCAGCATTCTGGCAACTGTGCTTTTAGGAAAGTATGAATTTAAGGTAGGTGAATATGGAAAAGCCACAAGCTGCTCAGCGTTTTTGCTGCAGATCAGTGCTGCCCACTTTTCCAGACAGACTGGCAGATTAGTCACCAGTTTGCAACAGAGGAATCCTACTCCACAGTATTGATTTCCACCCAGGAAAAACAGCCTGCTCAGGATAGCACACTGCAAGCACTTCTGGCTTCTGTTGTCTCTGTGCATCAGTCAGATGTGACTTCCCTAGTCCCTAACATCCAGAACTTCTTTATAACTGCTATAATGATGGAAGTTATATTATATCAAGAGTTGAATGAAGCAGAACGTAAATAATGCCTCTAGTAAACATGTGGTCAAATGATTGGCAGTCCTTCGTTTGAAAGATGGGATTTCCTGATTGGCCGAGAGGCTTGCCGAAATTATTATTTCATAGTCTAAATGAAAGGATGTAGTGAGTAGGATTCTGCCAGGAAATGTCCTGGCTGATGTACTAGTTAATATTTTCATTTTGATATAGATGATGGAAGTGAAAGCATAGTTATTACATTTGTAAGCAGTGCCAAGTCAGGAGGGGCACCAAGAGCCTTGAAGAATTCAAAATAATCTCGTCACAATGAAGCCATGTCTCACCTCAATTTCAAAAGCCACATGAACACTCCTTAATCACCCAGTACAGTGGACACTTATGTTACAGAGACTATCTTGTCTGTAGTCATTTAATGAAATATCCCATGTGAAAAGTTCAAGCCATGGAAGCTTTTAAGGAACTGGTTTTAATGCAGGGGAACTCAACTCTCATCATATCAAGGCTTTTACAAATATCTCCTTTTAGGAAAAGAAATAGTAATTTAAAAGCTCTTTAGCCTTTAGTTACACAGGGGTGTGCTAACGGGACCTGTAGCAGGGTTTAAGCTGGATCTGTCTTGTGGCCCTGTGAGATGTTTTATGGAAAAATCCAAAGAGTGAAATGTTGACTGGGTTATATCTACGGGAATATTTCATCACTCTGCACTCCCCAGACAAAAATTAAAGCAGTAATAGGATAAGACACCTCTAAGTCCCTAAAGATAATTGAAATCTGACCTCTTCTCACTGAACACTGCAGGATCTAGTTGTGGCTTAATGGTATGAAAGAGAGTGCAGCTGCTTTCTCACAAATGAGGAATAAACTCTTACCACAAACTCAGATTTCATATCTTTCCTCAGATTTTTGCAGTCTTGAATAAGAAAGCTCTCAAAATTTAAACCTTAGGCAGGATGACAGAGAGCCAGGATCTGTCAGGCCTACCTGCAAATGGCCTTTTCTTTTGCTATTTTGATATACATAAAAAACTGCTTCATGGATTATTTCATACCTTTCTGGTTATTAGAAAGTCAATTTTAAATGCTTCTAGCCACAAAGTAACTCTACTTTATGTTGCAGTTGTGAGAAATTTGCTTTACCATACCCACAAGAAGCCTGTCCAAGAGCAATGGTTTTGGCATTGTGTTCTGAACGTGTGGGTTTTCTTCAACAAGAAAGCATATTTTCAGTAGGTTATGGTAGTTTGTTTTCAGATCTTTGCTGGAAAAGTCTTTAGATCTGCTACACTCAGATTCTTCCCAGCCACCTGCATGTGATAAGGAGCAAACCCTGTGTGAACACTTGAACCAGAAAGAGAAGTAGACAGAAGGCAGGAATGGGTGGCCATGAGCTAGACTGCACATGTGGGTGACTGGGAGATTGCAGCACCAAGCTGGGCTACCTAAACACCAGCAGAGTTGAGATATTGGTTTGTCTGCTAAACAAGGTTAATCAGGCTTTCACTGTATAAAGACCTCATGAAAATAAATAAATTCATTCACTCCGAAATTTAGGTATTTAGTGATGATTGCTCTAAAGGAGCCCAAAGGGAAATTAGAAATTCTATCTTCAGAGCAGGGCTTGAATAATGTTATAACTACACGAAAACAATGAGGAAAAAAAATTTAAACAGCTGCTTTTGAAATAAGTACCATCCATTCTGTGCTGTGAATAAATCAGGGATCCCTGTGAAAAAGATGCTTTGAGATCATATGTTTAAACTCTTTCTTACTTAGTATTCCCTGTAGCACTGCATTAACACTGTGTAGAAACTTGTAATCTGAAGTGCTTTCCTCTTTAATTTCTTTAATTCTTAGCACAGCTCTGAAGTACCAGGTGATTGGCAAATGAGGAGCTATGGATGCTGCCCTTACAACCACCCTGTGTCTCCAGCATGGCCCTGTTCACAACATTGAATACTGTGTCAAAAAAGGACAAATTTTAAGAGGAAAGAAGGAATTGCCAACAGTATTCTAGGAAAATGAAGAAAACATGATGCTAAAAAAATACCCAGGAAGGTATAAAAACAACACATTACAGGTTTTGAACCAATGAAGAACATTTCTGTATTTTGTGTTGCAGAATATAGTTGGTGTTTTTTTAACCCCAGCTGCCAACAAAGCATCACACAGCTGCTCACTCACACCTGCCACCAGAGGGATGGGGGAGAAAATTAGGGGAAAAAAAAGCAAATGTCATGAATTTAAATACAGACTGTTTAACAGGTAAAGAAAAAGCCACACATGCAAGCAAAGCAAAAGAAGGAATTCTTTCATCCCATCCCATGGGCAGGCAGGTGTTCAGCCATCCCCAGGAAATCTGGCCTCCATCAGAGCTAACAATGACTTGAGAAGAGAGTTGCCACCACTCTGTATGTCTTCCCCTTCCTTCTTCCTCAGCTTTAAATACTCATGCCATATGGTATGAGGTATCCCTTTAGTCCATTAAGTCAGCTTTACTGTCTAAATTCTGTCTAAATCCTTCAGTGTTCTCTCCTAAATCCTTGTGCATCCCGAGTCTGCTCGCTGTTGGGGTGAGGTGAGAGGCAGGAAAGGCCTTGGCTCAGTGCAAGTCCTGTGCGGCAATAACAAAAACATGCCTGCTTTATCAACACTTCTTCCAGCACAAATCCAAAACACAGCCCAATGCTAGCAACTGTGAGGAAAATTAACTCTATTCCAGCCAAAAGCAGCACAACAGTCTATTGCATCTCAGTAATAACATAAAATGAGATGGATGTTACAGTACTGTTATCATTTAATAGATCAAGTGCACAAATGTCATTGCTTATACACATTTACTGAAACAAATATACCTTGAAATGAACAGAATTAATCAACAGGTCACCCCTACCTCTGCCTTTCAGAGGAAGCTAAATCAGCTCCCTACATGCAGCTGCAGTGACAGAGTACCAAGCAGGGAGTTTATTATGCAGGCAGCTGCTGTTCTGCTTCTGCCTAAGTGAGAAAACGCGACGGTTTCAACAAGCTGTTAGTAACTCTGTGTATGTGCTGTGTAATGTATTATGCAAATTCACTCCTTTAAACATTAATTTGAGGTCAGTCTGGAAAAATGCCAATATTCTCGTAGTTAGATGAGAAACTGCACTTTGATAAGGTTAGTTACTAATTTTGTTAATTTATTATTGCAACCCATATTAAGCGATTTGATCTTGTCACTGCAAATACCAATTTTCTTACACTTTAATCACTTCAGTCTTTATTGAAATTTGCACCAGCCTGTTCAGTCAATAATTGAACAAACAAAAGCCTGCACTCAAGTTAACGGCGCCGCTTTCTTCCTCGTGTAACTGTTACCAAAGAGTGGCCAGCTGGGCTTTTTGTGGGGCTGAATGCCCAGAGTTTTCGGGAATGACAGAGCAAAACAATGCTGTATAGGCTGAGGCCGAGCAGTGTTACGAAGACTTGGACTTGAAACGGCACACTACATAAGCATATTTGGAAAACAGGAAGCCTGATTATCTCTGCTGAGCTCTGTGACTAAACTGGTAGCTAAGGTGAGGCACTTGTCTGGAAAAGATAAAAACTTGTGGTTTGGCTGCTCATAGTGAAGTGACGAGTGTTAAAAGATTGAAGTCAGAGGGCATACAGATCACAGAGCGTTTCAGTTGGCTTTCACAGTTACGTTGCATTGCACATGAACTAATTCTGCCTGGAGGGCCTGCTTAATTTGCAATCAAGTTAACTCATTAAGAAATACACTGTATGCTAGAAGACAAAAACCATCATGAAAGAGCAATGTATATTTTTCTACAATTTTTTTTGGTGGCTGCAGCTCAGTGGCATTGATAGACTGTACAATATCATCACTTGACTGACAACATATTTGCTATTTGCAGCATGGTTGGGGGTTTTTTGCCATACTGCCTTTGAAGATCAATTAAGACATGAATCTAATGTGCCAATCTAATCGCTGTTAGGGAAACATTTCCTGGTTTGTGGGGAGGCAGACTAGAGGACCCTCTAGGAATGCTATAGGAAAATATAATAGTGCTACAGGAATGTGAAGCCATTTTCCAGTTTTAGGAGAGGTATATCATGAATGAAGCAAATGCCAGTAACCTTAGCCTGTGTTTATCCTGCTGTGAAAAGTTTTGAGGGCTCAGGGAGGGCTGGTGACTTAATGGCTGTGGAGGAAGGAAAAGGGATAAAGTTTCATCTCATACAAGTCTTTTGTCAGCAAACTTCTGCATGTGATGTGGCCAGTCATAAACACCGGTCATTTACTACTGAAAAAACTCCCATCCATGCAGAGTCTGCTTCTCCACAGAACGACAGAACTATTAAAGCACAGGGTGCCACCGTCCCAACGATGAGAGCCTGACTGAGAGTTGTGCAGTCAGAAGAGTTAATTTTCAATGAAAATCCCCCACAAAGGTCCTGACTCTAGTCTGTGTGCAGTTTATAGCAGAATAAATGCTGAACATTTCCAGTTGTGGATGCTCAGAAGCTGTGTTTACTTTTAAAAATAAAAGCTGCCTTTGCAAACTGTGCACGCACTTAAGTTGTTCTCCTCCTTTATCCTTTCTCCACATGGGTCTTCACAAGGCGGAACTTCACTGAAACTTCTTCCAGTCTCAATATCTTTCTCCAACCTTGTATTTTTTTCTTTTTCTTTTTTTTCCTTCCCACCACACATCTCCCACCAGTCTTCCTTGCTGACCCTTCTGCTGCCATTTTTCATTGTATTTCTCCTTAGTTTGTTCCACCACTATGTTTTTCTGGTGTCTCTTTCCCTCTTCTGTCCTCTCTACCCTAGTTGCTAACCTCATTCTGAGCAAATGAGTATCTGAAATTTTCAGACTCTTTGACTGAAGGCAGACAATCAGCTTAAAATCTTTCAATTTCAGTGGTTAAATTTGTCAAAACTAAAGCAATTATAAATGGGTTTTGTCGGCTCTGTCCTTAAAATCCAGCAGTATTTGCATGAAAAGATGAAAATTGAAATGCTGTTCTTGGGTACATAAGGCACTGTTATTGTAATGGCATGACAAAATAAAAATACTGAAATTCAGTAGCAGTTATAATTAATTATTAATCAGAAGGGTCTCAGAGATTCTGAATTATGAACAGAAACATTCTTCTAAATTATCCAAAAGTATACAGAGCCCTAACAAGGTTTGTTGTAGTTTTTAATGATGCGAAGCACAAAGGCCCTCATTCTTCTGTGTTCAAGCCCAATTTCATGCTTTGCACTGCATGTCTTCTATTAGGTTTGTTCAGATTTACTTAGTGTATCACTTAAAATAGGATTCTGTAAACATTTTAACCTTAGGTTTGCTATATCTATTTACATGCTCTCACATATTTGCAATGCAGTGTCTGTCCTTGTGCTGTGGATCTTTTCGATGCAAGCTGACTGCAAATTCAAACGTTTGATGCTCCTGAAGTTCTGATAGGTCAACATTTGTTTTCATCTTGAAATGGGGTTAAGTGTTTGGTGTATCAGAAGTTTGCATTATAAGCTTCTAAGAAGAAGTAATTTTGAAATACAAATTTTCTTTGAGGAGCGGTGAGGGAAAAATAAACATAATAATAGAAAATTCTGTACCTGGTCTATTGGTTTTTGCATTCAGTTTTGAGAAGCAGTGAGAGATACAAGTCATCCGTGCAGTGGTTTAATAAAAAATCACAACAACTTGTAAATAAAACACTTATCTAGATTAAAGACTTGTAGTCATCATGTAAGAAACTTAAGGAAAATATAAAAAGAACTGTACTGAGAAACTATTCTTTAAAACAATTTTGTTTTCAATTATCTCCCAAAAAGTTAAACTTTTTTTCCCCCTAAAATGGTTTAATAAAAAGAGAATAACACATTAGTGGTAAATAGAGTTCTTTGAAACATTTTGCTCCATTCTTAATAAATGAGAATATTTTCATGTTTTCCTTAGAAGCTTGAGAGTAATATGGACATAATTTTTTATGTTAATTAAACTGCAATTTTTCAATATACTTGTATACCTCTGGAATAATTTATGTTAATGTTTATTTACTTCTGTAGAGACCAAAGTGTATATGTATATGAAATTATTATTTGAGATGTAGGGTGCACTTTCTCAGACAATGATTCCAAGTTTGAGGAGAATAGGCTTTCTGTTTCCAACTTTGATGTGGAAAGTGGTACATGCTGTAAAATTGCTGATCAATATTTGATGCATACTAATTTTCAGTTAAGTCATTTTGGATGTGAAAGAAATTTTTTTTTATGTTTTTTGGGTTGGTTGGTTGGTTGGTTGGGTTTTTTTTAGTTTTCTTTTCTGACTTTTTCAATAGAACCACAGTTTCACCGCCACAAATATTTAAGGAATCCTTAAAAAAATGAACTTGAATATTATAACAAAACTGATTTCAGTCTGCAAAAGTAGGGCCTGTATGTTGAGTAAAATAGGTAACTAAAAGTTTACAGAGGTAAAGATTATTGATTTAAGTTGTTCCATTAGAAAGCAGACACTATAATGTCTGCACTAGTCATGAGAAAAACAATACAAATTAAGTGCTTAAAAAAATGTGCAAACCAGAAACTATTAACTCACCGTGCTCACCAATAATTTTCGATAATGGATGCTTGAGAATTTTGTCATTTGTTAGGGGCCAATTTGCAAAGAAACAGGAAATGGGCTCATAATAAATCATATGGTCTGTTTTCCTTGCATATGCAGTTGGCTTCAATAAATCCGTCCTTTGAAAATCCCTGAGCTCCCTCAGACTACCAGTCTTCTATTACTTCAGAGACTTCAGACTTAACACTACCTGAAGACAGATTTTATAAAATTCAAAGGATGTTTCACCTCCCAACAACTATAAGTAAACAGATGTTGTAGAATGATATTTAGCAGCAGTTCTAAGGACCAGTGATTATATTCTGATATCAGACATATTATCATGATTCTATTAAATGACACATTTAATACAATCATGTGTTTTCATGGCTTACATTATGGCCTCCTTTGAATTGCTACTCTTTCATGTTGAGATATTTTAATAAAGCAAGTAACATATAATTATATAATATAGATCTATGTATGAATTATGTGTTCTAATATACATAACATGTTTGTAATATATAGAAATATATGATGTACTATTGTGTAGTTATATAGTTATATGTATTTTCAGAAGCTGGAAAGCTGCCCAGCAGAAAAGGACCTGGAGGTTCTGGCAGAAAGCAGCTGAACATGAGCCAGCTGTGCCCAGGTGGCCAAGAAGGCCAAGGGCACCTGGCCTGTGTCAGCAATAGTGGGGCAGCAGGAGCAGGGCAGTGACCATCCCCCTGTGCTGGGCACTGGTGAGGTCACACCTCGAGTGCTGTGTCCAGCTCTGGGCCCCTCAATTCAAGAAGTTACACTGAGGGGCTGGAGCGTGTCCAGAGAAGGGAATGGAGCTGGGGCAGGTTCTGGAGCACAAGTCTGATGAGGAGAAGCTGAGGGAGCTGCAGGTGTTCATCCTGGAGGAAAGCAGGCTCAGGAGGGACCTTCTTTCTCTCTACTACTCCCTGAGAGGTGGGTGCAGTGAGGTGACATCAGGCTCTTCTCCCTGGCAACCAGTGACAGGACAAGAGGAAACAGCCTCAAGCTGCACCAGGGGAGGTTTAGATGGATATCAGGGAAAATTTTTTCGCTGAATGGGTTGCCAAGCACTGGAAGAGGTTGCCCATGGAAGCAACGGAGTCACCATCCCTGGAAGTGTTGAAAAATCATGTAGATATGGTGCTCAGGAACATGGTTTAGTGATGGATGCAGCAGTGCTGGATTAATTGTTGGTCTTGAGGATCTTGGAGGTCTTTTCCAAACGGAATGATTCTATGATTTTGTTATTATATGGTGTTTAAACGCTACTTTTTAGGGTTTAATAGAACCTTTTATTAGCATTTTCCCATGACCTATCTTGCTTACATCAGAAAAATCTCTAGTAAGGGTTTGAAAGATTTTAATTTTAACACCTCAATAGAGATAGTATAGCCTACTACTACATACTTCAGCTTGGTCCTGGAAATCACATATCAGCGACTTTTTTAACCTGTAAGATTGAATATTATTTCTGTCACACTTACATGTAATTTAAACAGAAGTGTATGCTGCTAGTTCAACAGAAGATGTGAAATTTACAACTTAAGGAAATATCCTCAAATTGTAGGTTTAGCAGTCTGGAAAAACATGGAATTACATCATCCCTATGGTTTGAGCAGTTATAAAGTTCTATGCTTTTACTTACAAAACTATCTGTTTGAATAATTGGAAGGTAGATGACAAAGTTATTTACATAAAGTCTTCTTCATTTCTCCCTGTCACAGATATCACATCAATATTAGAGGAGGCAGAGTTACTAAATATTTCCCAGCAACTTCAAAATTCAGTTTATTATAAATCCCATTTTAAATAATGGCATGTTCTACCTGAAATTTATCCCTTCCTCCATGACTCCATCCAAAAGACATGCATCAACATTTCCTGCTGTGTTTTTATTTACCCCTACAGCTGAAATTTGTCTAAAAAATACAATTCCATATTTTTTATCACATCAATTCTCTGTCACTTGAATTATCACTCTGAAATGTTCACTTTCTTTTCTTTGAAAGTACAATATTTTAATAGTGCTGCAGGAAGTAATTGACAACTACTCTGCTGTTTTTGACATTTTGGGGAATGGAACAATACAGTAACTCTAGTTTCTGAGGGGAACATCTAACATTTGACTGAAGTATTGTAGGAAAAACTTTTTAGTAAATAAAATATAATGACTATGTGCTATTTAATCAAAAAAGCACTGATAATCAAGGTACTAAGAATTCTACTTCAAACCGTTTTTTCTTGAATAGTAACATAGGAAAAACAGGTTGGGGATTTTTCCTCAAAATATGGTACATTTTAAACATTTGGGGTTTTTTTTTGATTTGGAAACAATGAACATTTAATTTTGAAACAAGGTTTTTTTATGTAAAATACATTAGAGTGAGCCAGTGTAATTTTATGTGGTAAGTCACAATGTGAAGTAAAAAGATAAGAAATTTAAAATTTCAAGCCAAAGAAGAATAACATTCTCAATAAGACACTCTCCCAAAAGTGGGATATTTTGACCTTTTCAGATTCTTTCGATTAACTGAAAAATCGTATTACCTTGAAAGTATAAATACCACAAATTATGCAGTTATAAATCAAATGATCTATTTTAAATTGTTCATCTGTGAAAACACCATGAAGTGTTATAAAGATGTTACAAAGACTGTTATAGGCAATCTGACCATACAAGATTACTTGTATGTGGTGGAGCAACTTCATTATATTATATTAAATTAATATTTCTAATATGAAGTCTATTTTTTAAAAAAGAATCAGTAAATGCATTTCTGCTAATCTTTTTATTTTAAGGTAGACCACATAAAGCAAAAGGACGTTCCAGGTACGAGTGCAATAATTTTTACTTAAGGTTTGCTCTGTAAGGCATGGTGACCGTGTTAGAGTTAGTATTACATTGGACATGTGAAAAACCCAGTGCTTTATGTCTCCAGTGTCTTCTGTCTTCAGTGCTTGTGTCTTCCCCTTAAAAAAAAATTATAATAACTGCTTAAAAGACTACCATATTGGGATTTTTCCTAACGAGCTATACCAGGCCAGTCCTGAGTATAATTGCTTTTGTAAATGTTAGCTGCTGTAGGAAATTGGGATTTTAATTTACTGAGGGAAATAACTACTCAACCATGCAGTGTTTCTGACATGAACTTGATCCTGGTATGATTTACGAGGTGATAACTTTGATTCAATGGCTGGTACACTCATTGTAATTCACCGAAAGGTGACTGATTTGACGTACAGTGGTTGCAACTAAAAAGGTAATTCACTTTTGGGTGCTTCCCTAGGTTTGGGAGAGAATTCACATAGCTAAAAGGTGAATATCACTGAAAATTATGACTTCTCCAAAGGTGGAATGAACTTTCACAATGTGATCTCTGCACAAAATGTTTGCTCTGATAAATGTATCCAATTCCTACTCTGATAGGAGATTTACCTTCGAATAGTCCTGTAGAGCTGCCTGGTGTTTGGTCCTGGCCAGCCCCAGAAAACAATTTAAACTTGAGGTGTGTCATAGAATTCTACTATTTCATCTCCAGCAGTAACACAATACTGCAGGTTTCTATCATAAAATCACTGTGAAATGCACAATCTGAAGTTTTATTCTGTCTGTTGTTTCTGTAGGTAGAATGTTTACATTATGCACTAAACGAGGTTAATTTCCAGACCGAAAACGCTGCAAATTCAGCCAGGTTTGTGAATGTTGTATCAGACTTTTTATCAAAAGGCAGTTTGTTTTTCTTTGGGTTTTTTCCATACAATCAACAGATGAAGACAACTGGGATTTTTTAATGACATTGTGCTTCATCTATAACTGTATAAAATAACCCTGAAGTTAAGCATCTTAAGTTATAATTACTTCTAACTTACTTTGTATACCTCATGCTTACTTGGAAATATATGCCATGACTTTAAATTCCATATTTGTGTGTGTGTCTTAAATTTCTGTTAGATTTAGAAAAATAATTATGAACTTTGGATTTATGAATACTTGATTTTGACAAGGCAGCAGATTATATTCTTACATCAAGGTTACACGAGGTTATATCATCTGGTAGAGGGGAGTAAACCATTGAGTAGGGTTATTCTGAATTTATACTCATTTAACTGAGAAGACAGCTTATGTCTAATTTTTTAAGAGAATGTGGTGCTTTTTGCATTACTGAATCTTTTTTCCTTTTACTGAATAAATCTGTGTAGGCAGTTCACAATACATGTTTCAAGAGATATTTTACTCTTCTACTACACTTAATTTTCTTTGATTTTCACAACTCTGCACACATACCCAGTGTGGAAAACTCTGTCTTTAAAAATACCAATCTAGTGCTTCTGAATAGATCAATATCCTCAAAGGCTGGAATACTGTTCACTGGAATTCTCTCTGTTCACTGAAAACACACAACCAAATGCAGGAAAGGTCTAAATTTTTGTCTGGCTTCCTTGAGCAACTAAAGAAAGGTCTGAAATTGCAATCTCTAAATAAGAGTATTTCATGTTCATTGAGATTTAGGAGTGAGTGCTGAATCTACCAAGGAAAGTGTATTAATTGGGCCTGGATGTGTGGTAACTGTATGGCTAATTCATTTCTGTTCAGGCTGCTAAGCAGCCATCTCATGGAAAGAATCTATGAATTACCACTGAATTAAGCTAAATTTGGAGAATTAAATGATGATGCAGAACATCCAGTCTCACAACTCATTAATTTTCTAATGGACATGTGGATAATCCAGGATTTTTTTAAAAGCAGAATTACAAGTAAACTATTTTCATTAATTTATTAATGTTTGTCTGTTTAGTTTCAAAGTTAAGATCCAGAAGGCTTCACATTCATAAGCCGTACAAACACGTGGAAAAAACCCCAATATTTTTATGTGATAGCCTATTCTGTTTTCAGGATTTGTTTGGTACCATAAAATGATTTCATTTAGGTGGGACATCTGTGGGTGCCATCTAGCCAATGCAAAGCAGGGATAACTTTCAAGTTGGAGAACATTATTCCTGACTTTATATAACAGAATTTTGAAAAGCATCCAAGAATGGAGGTTCCACAACCTCTCTGAGCAATGTGTCCCTGCGCTTACCTGCTCTTTCTGTGGAAAATTTTCCCTTGGTTTGCACTTGGATAATTGTAGATTTTGCCTAGTGTCTGTGCACCTCTGATCAGAGTCTGCCTCCGTAACACCCTACTGTGTAGCTGATAAAATCAGTCTCGGGTTATTCGTCTCTAAGCTTCCTCAGTATCTTGGTACCTCAGATGGATGGAAAGTACTGACCATTGAGGGTCAAAACCACAGAGTTGAACTAAGTGAATCCTGCTTGGTATCTCAGTACTTAATTTTTTTTTTTTTTTAATGCAGGCAAATGGCTTTTTTAACTTAGCTTGAAAATTTCAGGCTTATTTTCTGGTTTGAATAATTTCTTGAACTAGTATCCAGCAACACTGTAAATGAGTATGAGGTAAAGTGAAGTGACAGAATAGGAGGAGACAAATAGCTGAAATATTTTCACAGCTAAAGAAACGCTGTGTGCATTAAAGGAGATAATATTGAACAATTTAAAAGAATTTTGTCTTTTTCCTAATATTTCTGTAATTTTAAATTATCTTATTTATTGTCTGTGGTTCTTATGAGCCATTTTAAAAATTGAGAAAAAAAAGCCAAAAATCAGTGTTCACATTTTAAATGAAATCCTGCTTGCATAATCTGTGAAAAAAAATAGAAGATCTCTGATTCTAAAGACAGCACTAGTCCTGCCAGTATTTGTAGAGAGTTGCTATCCATAAATGTGTGTACAATAGATAGTCTAATTGCTTCATTCAGAGCTGCAGGATATGTGTTCTCTTTCTTGATGACAGCAAACTTCATGTTGTTTCCTATTCACTGTATTTCTTGAAGAAGATCAGTGCTGCATATCCTTCACAGAAGCATCTGCTTGCATTAAACATTTCTTGCTCTTTCCCTGTGACAAGTGATTTATTGTCATGTTTGACAGTGCTTGTGTTTGTGTCATGTCAATGCTGCCCAGAATCTTCTTCTTATAATTCAGTAGTGTTTGAGTACTTGTCATTTTAAAATCCATTTCTTAACCCTCACATTACTGGCATTGTCCAAACTGGCAACCAAGCTACTTCTTACAAGGATCTGAAAATTTTTAAGCCTGAGTTAAGCATACTGTCAGATCATCTATGTGTCTGCATGTTACTTGTGACTGCTCACGTGTCTTTATCCATTAGGAAATAATTGATGATATTCCTGCTGTAGAAAAGAAAGCTGAGGACAAAATAGCTTTGCAGAGATAGTTTAAAATAAATATGCATGTACAGCAGTAGCCAGATAATGTCTGATGTTTGGTATGTTTTCTTATAATATAAAAGTCAAAGCATATGCCATATGAAACAGCTTGCCTTCATAAATTCCAGGGTTGAGTATATCTCTCTGTATTTTCACTAAGGGTTTTTCTTGTTTTGTTTTTGTTCGTTAGTATAGTTTTTAATTGCAGATGGTTCCCAATCCCTAGGGTTTTTATTGGTGTAAGTGAATCTTCTATTCTTGCTTTCTTTTCTCCTGCAGACATGCATATTTTTTGTTCAACTTAGGTGCAAATATAGTCACACCACAATTCCATATAAGAGAATTGTCCACAGAGATGAAAGAACATTCCAGCAATCAAGGTATAAACATCTATTTTCTGAGATAATGGAGATACCTGGTTTTGCTTATTCTAGCACTTTAGCCACAATTCTTCCCTTAAAGTATCTTCTTTCTTGTCCTTTAAACTTTCCCTACTTTTTGGTTTTTGTAGTGCTTTTTGCAATAGGTAATGTTTCTAATTTTTTTTCTTTTCTCTTCTCCTTCTCTTCTTCCCCCAGCCTCTCACCTCTGTGTTTGCATGATTTATTCTATGTACGTAATTTTTCCCTCTTTCCAATTGTATGCTCATCCTCACCATGTGTAACCAAAGGGACAACACAAGCTCCTGTTCTTCTGGCTTTTCTCATGTTCCCACATCATCAAATATCTACTTGTCCCCTACATAAAGCATCATTGCCATGTGTTCCTTTTTTAACTCTCCAGAAAGAGAGTGCACAAAAAAAAATTGTGTGTTTTCCCTGAGTATGTCAGGATATCTAAGAATGCTTTTATTAAGAAATGTGATGCAGCTCCTTTTTTCTTTTTTCTTCTTTCTTTTTTCTTTCTTTTTTCTTTCTTTTTTCTTTCTTTTTTCTTTTTTCTTTTTTCTTTTTTCTTTTTTCTTTTTTCTCTTTTTTTCTTTTTTCTGGGCTATAAAATTGCATTCTGTGGTATAGTACACAGAAGAATAAAAAAAATGCTACCTACTCATTCCAAGATAGTGCTTACCCTACTGGGTTAACCCTTAATTTACTTACTCCATTTTTTGTGGTTGACCTGTTCCAGATTGGATGCATGTATCTCTCATCAGTGAGTTCAAGGACACTATTTGTGGAGAAGAAAAGTTTGCAAGAGAGAAAAGGGCTTTCTTCTTCTCTCAGGATGGTACTTCTAGCACTAGTGAGGGTCATTCAGAATCTGATTACTCCTTCAGACCTGCTTTTTTACCATGTACAAATTTCCCACTGGTTAAACATGTACAAGCAGCCAGCCTAATGCTCTCTTGAAAAACTTGTGAAGCAACATCTAATTGCTTGACTGTGAGGCTTATTTTCATGAATTCTTCCTGCAGTCATGATGTCTACACCCCTTATGGCTTGTCCAGAATGGGATATCATGTTTGTTCTTCATTTGTCCATTTGTGAACACATAATGCTTGTCCTGTTTTATTTTAGCTGACAGTGGAGAGGCAGACTGGCAGTAAGCACCTCTGTGGATTTTAAAAGTCTTATGTATTGCTGCAGGATGAGGTTGCATTTAAGACTCATTTCATCCTTGCAAATGGAGACACCACACCACACCATATAGCTCTGAAATGTACCTTTTGTGCCAGTGTGTGAGTGAACCTTTGCTGGATTGTGCCTCAGAATGCGGAGCTCTGTCACTGTTGTAGATCAGGGTCTGTGCTCCTCACCTTGCGAAAAATAGCTAAAATACTGTATTTTAGTTTGTGCTCAAACAGGCACAGGAAGTCATATACTTTTTGCTTATTATCTGTATAGTTCCTTGATCAGTTTATGATGCTTTTACTTAGAATAATACCTTTTTTTTGTTTTAATGCTGGCATTTAGTCTTGTATTCTAGTTTTCCATGGAGCCAAACCATGTAAGTTGTTCTGCAGAAATGGAGGCATTGTTACCTTGGAGAGTAATTAATAACACTTTTAATCTTTCATTTATTTTGTCAGCGTAATACTAATGTACAGTGTTGGCATTCACTGTTCTCCTAGTAGTCTCCTCTACATACTTTCTCTGATCATTGATTGATCCACTAAGGGTTTTATAGATTTCTATCATATTCCCTCAAGTCCTCTTTTTTGCCTAAGAAGTCTGAGCCTGCTCAGCTGTTGCTTAAAAGGAAATAGTTTTATGCTTTTAGATAAAGCAACAAGGAAGTCTGAGTACTTTCCACTTCTACCACATCCTTTTTGAGACAGGGAGACCAGAACTGCAGATAATACTCATGGTGCATATCCAACGTGAATTCACGTAGCAAAGCAATTATGTTCTCTACTTTATTTGCTAATCCTTTCTTGACATTTGAATTGCTTGTTTGTTCTCTTTTATTATCTTTTATGACCACCAAACTGCTTATCAGACTACTCAGGAGCAAGGTCTTGGGGCTAATTGGACAATTGAGAACAATTATATCTTCATGTGTAGAAATCTTTCCTCCACACCAGCCTCTGCCTGGGTGATATTTAGTCAGTTTCAATCTCTTTTACCATTTTAGACAGATTCCTTGGTCATGCATCCATTCATCTCAGTCAGACCTCATCCTTGTGTTACCAAGTAACTGAGCTGACAGCAAAAGTTCCTGTTGCATTCCATCCCCCTGTTTTCAGGACACATACAAAAATGCTGAATAGCCACATATACCTGTGGAACAGATAACTTCCCTCCATTTCAAGAATCGACCAATATTTTCTTGCTTTTCTGTTGTTGGTGGTGGTGGTGTTATTATTACTATTTTGTTTAGCAAAACAAAAAGTTCTCTTTTGTACCATGGCTGCTTACTTCACTAAAAAGTCAGATATTGTGATGAATGATCCACAACAGAAGGATCTTCCATAGGAATCTTCAGAGTTTCTTCTTTGAAGGCAAATGTGAAGAATTCCTTTGACCTCAAATTCTATGTAGGTTTACTTGGCAAAGTGTACTCAATGAATTTAGGCTTCATGTCTGTTACCCAGGGCCCTAATTTTCAGCCTCAAGATAGGTACATAAGCCCATGCAGAAAAGAAGATTTCACATGCGTATTAAACTTGAACATTTCCTCTTAGATTTCTCTGGGATCCCAAATGTCAGCATGTTGTCTGTTTGCATTTCTGTACTGTCTCCTCATTTATCCCTGCACGATGTGCAAGAATTTTTGTTTACCAAAGCCAGTTTCATATGTTCCTGACCCAAATATCTATTAGTGTTTCCAGTGGAACATCACAGAATCTTTATTGATACCTGTGCTGGGAATTCAGAACAGAAGATTTTTCCATGTAACAGGGTTTTGTAAATTGAAGGGTAACAAAAAAAGGAAGATGTGAATAAACAGCTGGATATTCTGACTAATCACAGAATAACTGTGAACTGTCTGCAGGAGGTAGCCTTGAAAACTCGAATATGAACCTAAGATGATGGGAGAAGAATTCTTAGAGAACAGAAAAATTTTAGAAGAGCTCGTGTTCTTTAGCCTACCAATACCCAGGCATGGATGTCATGACATCAAAGGCTTAATCTTAGAGAAGAAATCAATTTATACTAAAAGATAAAGAGGGTAAGAGGACCACGAATTAATTCTAAATGTTATGTTAAGGTCCTCAATAATTACTTGCCTCCATTTCTAGAGCGCCCTTCCATGGCAATGCAAACCCCCCACTTTTTTTCAAAATGCAGAAGATAAATTCAGTGTTTGTGACACCAGGGCTGTGCATTAGATGATTCAGGTGGTGTATTCCAGTCAGTCCTTCCTGACACACAGTGAAGACTCAGGTGTCTTCTCTGTGACAAACATATTCACAACGGCTATTGCCTGTAATTTTGTTTTCTATTGTCAAAGGAAGAATTTGAATTAACTTGTTTCATCTAAGTCATGTACAGATGACTGTGTTTCTACACACTTTGTTGTCCTATTTTTCTTCAAGGGCTGTGAATTGTGACTGATAGACTTAACACAATACCTGTAACAGCTCTAGCCAGGCATCTCTGGTGTGAATCTCTGATAAGGTCACATCTTGACACTGCTTTTCGCACATTTTTAGCTAGTTTTGGCCCAGCCTGGGCAACTGTGTTTTGTAGGGGATATTCTGGGCAATCAACACACACAAAACCTTACATAACTCATTTCTGCTGCAAGTCTGTTCAGTGGTGCTCTTCAGGACATATTAATCCAAACTCTTACTGGGTAAAACAAGCCAAAGCCTATTTTGATAAAAAATTGGACAGTGTATTGCCAGTAGTTTTCCTTCTCCATGGATCATGTAATTAGTGCCACAAAGCACTATGACTTTTAAAATGTAAAGTTTGTTAATTGAAGCTTGTCAGGGTTTTATAGCTAGAGACTGATTTTATCCAATATTTTATATACAGTGTATATCAATCTTTGTATGATAGAGTTTATTTGTTAAAGAAGCAATTAAAATTCTTGGGCCCTTGCCCCTGACAGAAAGCAAGATCACTAAGACCATTTTCTCCTGGGTTTAGCTGTCTAAATACCTTACTCAGACTGACTAATTCTGTGAGGGTACAGCAAAAGAGCTGTCATAAAGGAACTACCCTTGTTTTTCTGAAGCTCTTACTCCTGCAAGGTATTTAGTGTGTTATAAATATTAACTGAATCATTGTAATAGAACTGATTTGTTATTTATAGCATGTCTTTATTTTTTGTCATGCATAATTTAGTATTGTTTAGCACGGATGTAATTGCTCGACTTTTGCAAATATAATTTATATTGGGCTTAAAGGATGGGAAGAAACATCTGTGTTCTTGTCTCTGGATTTCTGTAATGTCTCTTCTGCTGCCATATGGTAAAATTTAAATAATAAACATGATCACAGTATTAAATGTACAGCATATATTCCATGCTAATCCAGTTTTTGAGTAGTTTGTGAAGATTCTCATTATTTAGGCATTCTTTGGCTCTCTTATTCTGCATCTTCTTAATTGAACAGCTTCATAAGACAGAAGGGAAAACAAATTTGTAAGGAACAACAGGTCTCCATGCTTACCTATCACTAAGTGCCTTAAACAAACAGAGATTTTTTTTTTACAACAGTTAGATAGGAAGTGTACTTCCTTAACAACTTAATTGAAATATTTCTTTGTATCTCTGTAAAATTGCCATATTATCATTTAGCAATCTGTATGGAATCTGCTAGCTCAAACTGGTTGCAATAGTCATGTTTTTCCACAAGCATTTCAAGGCAGCTGCCTTTACTGAGATAAGAACTCTTTGTTTACTGTTATAAAACACTTTTTTCTTAAAGAGAACTTTGTCCATACTTTGAAAGCTGCAGTGAAGTCTGGATATGGCAAGACTTTGAAAAAAGGGAAATGAAAATGACAAGAAAAATTTTAATGGAATCATGGAATCATAGAATGGTTTGGGTTGGAAGGGACCTTAGAAATCATCTGGTTCCAACCCCCTGCCATGAGCAGGAACTCTTTCCACTGGACCAGATTACTCAAAGCTCCACCCAGCCTGGTTTTGAACATTTCCACACATGGGAGTCTCATCATCAAATTTCCTAAGGGTGCACTTGATCCCTTCATCTGTGTCATTAATGAAGATATTAAATAGAACTGGTCTCAATACAGACCCCTGAGAGGCACCACTTGTCACTGATGTCCATCAGCACTCTGAGCTGCTGACCACAATGCTTGGATGTGACCGTCAAACCAAGTCTTTATCCATCTAACAGTCCATCCATCAAATCTATCTCTCTCCAGTTTAGAGAGAAGGATATTGTAAGGAACTGTGTCAAAGCTTTACAGAATTCCAGATAAGTAAAAACTGTGGCCTTTCCCTTGTCCACTGGTGCAGTCACCCCACTAGAGAAGGTCATTTTGCTGGTCAGGCAGGACTTGCCCTTGGTGCAGCTGTGCTGGGTGTCTGGAATCACCTCCCTGTCCTCCATAAGCCTTAGCAGAGTTTCTAGGAGAATCTGTTCATTAACTTCCCAGGCATAGAGGTAATGCTGAGAAGTCAGAGTTCCCAGGGTCCTCCTTCCTACCCTTTTTAATGATGGGTACAATGTTTTCCCTTTCCCATCACCTGGGATTTCACCTGACTGCCACAACTTTTCAAATATCACGGAGAGTGGCTTGGCAACTACGTCAGCCAATTCCCTTGGAACTCTGGGACGAATCTCATCAGGTTCCATAGACTTACGTACATTCAGGTTCCTCAGGTGATCACAGACCTGGTCTTCTCTTACAGTGAGCACTTTGCTCCCCATTCCCCATCCTGCTGTAGATCCACTCAAGAGGTGTGAGAAGAGAGGTTTCCAGAGAAGACTGAGGCAAAAAGAGTTGGTTTTGAGCCTTTTCCTCACCTACTGTTACCAATTTAACAGCATTCTTTATCCGGGGGCTTACATTGTCTTCAACTTTCCTTTTCTGGGTAACACACTTGTAGAAACCATTCCTGTTATTCCTTACGTCCCTTGCCAGGTTCAGTTCTAGCTTTGCCTTGGTCTTCCTCATCCTATATGTCCACAACTGTACTGCACAGGTACACCAGCTCACCTATCCACAGCTGAAGAACTGTGCATTTACTTCTTTCTCTTTAGTTTAACGAGCAGTTCCCTGCTCAGCCGTGCCACTCTCCTGTCTCCCTTGCCCAATTTCTTGCTCCTGGGAATTGCTAACTCTGACACTCTATGGAAGGCTTCCTTAAAGATCTGCAGCTCTGTTCCACTTGGCCATTTATGGCATTCAAGCAATAAATAACTCTCTAATTTGGGGTGCCCAAACACAAAGCACTTTTACAGAATTTATTATAGTGAATTTTAAATTCTATATGAAACAGGCCTATCAAGAAACTTCAATCATAAATTAGATACATAAAAATGCATAAAATTTCATGGGGAATTCTGTGTTTACTCATGCTTTATATGGTCTAAATAAAGGAATTAAACATTCTTTTAGTCCATGAAATTTTTCAAAATGTTTCCTATCAGGCAAAAGTAGACACAGCTGCACTGCGAGCTTCTCTTATGCTTGTAACATGGGAATTGAACAAAATCTTCGCCTTCTTTTCGCTAAGTTTTCTTGAGGAAGGGATTCAATTTGAAGCTACTAATTTCTTATTGGTTTAAAAGTTTCTAGATAATCCAAAAGTAAGTAGAACATAAACCTGTTCTATACTTAATACAACCTAGACTGATAGAATTTTTCCTCAGGCTCACATTGTTTTAAAAGATTGCATTTACTGAGTGACTTAAGAAATACAGTCCCTATCATATTGACAAAGTGTTAAATACAAATAATTGATACCAGAATATTTCAAAAGGGGTAATTTGAATTCAAACTGTAATTAAAGGATTAAATCTATCCTCATTCAGAGCCACTAAGTTGAGACGAGTTGTTGAAATCTTGTTATGGATTTGCTCAACTTTACTTTTTCTGTGCCTGATATGAACGTGAGTACAATACAAATATATTGAGAGAAGTTGTCTATGATTAAGCACTCAATCAATTCTATTGCACTTACATTATCTTGTTTGCAATTGTTACCATTGTACAACAAATAACAACTACTGATCTAATGAATGAGAAGAAGCAGTATTTATGAAACAGCATTTGATCAACAAAGAAACAAATTTGTAATCAAGTCTGAAGTGTCTTTCTTTCCTTAAAAAAATCCGTCTACTTTTTGTTCCTTCAGAAACTCAATATATAAATCAGTTCAGTTCTCTGATCAGAGACCACAGTAAGTTTAATGAGAGGGAAAGCTCTGGAAAAGGCTCAAAGCTAATCCTGCCATCGCTTATTTCATGAACCAAATCTGCCTTCAGTTTTGAACCAATATTTTGCATGCATCACACAGAAGTTACCTATCAATCCAATTCCTTGTTTGAGTACTGTAGACAGACACTATCTTCAGCTCTCTGCCACAGAGGATCTGCCTGTGATAGAACATCAGCCTGAGGATGGCTAATTCATAACAGTATTTCTCCACCAAAGTGCCTTCATCTAGAGAGAACTTAAAGCATCCTGTCAATTACCTGATGTCATGTCATTAAAGGTGTCTCAAATGTGGAGGTCCTTGATAGCCATAGATATTTCACAGGAATAATGTGTGTACACTGCATGCCTTAAATTACAGCTGTCTTCTGCTCAAAATGGACGACTAAATTCCATAGAAAAAGGAATGTAGTCTTAAGAGCACACCAAATAGAAGTCACTTTTACTTCTGGTGCTTTTCATTATTCGCATGATATTTGCATTGTGAAAGACATTGTGTCTGAACACACAGAGGAGTGACTGCCGACTGCTTTTCAGCAGTTGCATTGAATTGTCTTTTTGGAAGTTGCTGCAGCTCCCCATTAGTGGCACAGAGAAGTCCCATTCATTGCCTCCATGTCACAATTTCATTATAGAGCTGCTGATGATGATTCTGCTAATCCGTTTCCCTCGTCTTCTGTACCCTGAGTTCTTTGGATGGCAACTTGATTTATTTCCTGTTCCATAGCCAAATACCCGCGTGTTTCTAGTCAAGGAAGGTTAAAATTATTTATATATTTTCAAGTAAGCGTGCCTTCTTCATAACACTGTTCTGTTTTGCTAATACCTCTAATGTTTCTTTTCAGACACAGCAGATGCATGCACTCAAAAAATTTTATGACAATACTTTTGGGTTATGAGGAACAGCAAAACATGAAAGAATGAAGTAAGCTCTTCAAATCACAATTTTTACATCTAGTACATATTTCCTGGTTTTATGTGCATACGTGTGTGCTCGTTTTCTCAATTATCTGGGAAATCACAAAGGATGGCAAATAAAACTAGATATAAATCTACCAATAAGATAAGCCAGTGTAAATATCTAGCAGGACATAATGTCTGAATGTGGCAGAAACTTGTCTTCCTATAGTTTTTCTAAAGGCTTTGGAATTTAGTCAATAACTTGAAGACCAGGCTATGAATCTTCAAATCATATGTTATTTGTTTTTAACCATATGGACCTGAAAGCCTCAAATCCACCAAATTTACATATGCATCTGAGCACCTCTGTGTAAATCAGAAAATGCAAATATCCCAGAGAAAAATACTGTTTTTCATGCAGAATGTATTTAAAAATATACTAAACATTGTCAGAGTTCAACTTACTGAGAGTTTCTAAATTTTTCACATGATATAACTAGCTACAGTTTGGGTTTTAAAAGAATTAGAAGCATGTATCATGGAACATATAGCAGGATGAACATGCAGAAGAACCTGACTAAAGGAGTCCCTGGACCGAAGAACATTTGCAGATGACAAAACTGAAGAGATAAAAAACTAAGCACATCAATGGGAAGAGCTAAACAAAGGAGATTTTTCTCAAAGGTTTATTAACCACTCTCTTGATTGTCAGTATTTGAGGAAAGATTTATATCTTGATATTTTTGTGTTTTAACAAGATATTGGCAAGGAGGAAGTTAGAAGAAACTATTGTTCTTATAAGGAGTAACATATGGTCATGGAATAAATTTACCGAGCTGCCTTAGTGCAAAAAAATGGTACTAAATGTAAGAGGTGTGTGTCTTTGGGTTAGAAACTCTGAAGAAAATATATTTTTTGTGAAAACAATGAAAGGCCAAGTTTCTGGTGCTGGGGTAGTTTCCATGGCTGGATGACAGCTTTGGAGCTATAGCTGGTTGCCTTAAAGGCGAAAATTTTGGAAAAGCAGCTTCCCCAGGAAGCTTGGAGGAAGCTGTTTTGCACAGATTTTACACTGGGGTTTTGTGATCCTAATGATAAAAGAGCTCAAAGAGCTCGGGCCTTGTGAAGTATTATTTAAAATGCCATTTATTGAAGCTAAGGAAAGAGAGGACAGGGTAGGCAACATCGCAGCCCTTCTGGTGCTGGGTATGTCATACCAAAAGGCATTGAATGGATCTCCATTCAGGGCACAGCTTGTGCTGAACCCACGTATGTACATTTGCCCTTTTTGGCCTTTTGATCTCATACATTTTTTCCAAATATGGACTGAACTTTTTTTTTTTTTTTTGTATAATTGTGCTTTTGTGTATATTCAGTGCAAAAAAAATCCTTTAAATTTTTTTTTTTGGTGAATGTGTATGTGAAAACACAACGCTTATATTTCGTTATCTTTCACCTGAGACTGTAGCCATAATTACATTGGTTCAGTCTCTGTATGGAGGGGAGAAAAACTCATGTACTAAAGTAATAAAGATGAGTGCTAGTTTTTCAGACTATATGATACTGTATCCAGACCAGCTAAATAAAGGCATAATGAAGATGAATCACAAGAGACCAGGAAGGCCTCTCTTCTCTTTTTCTTTAGAACAATACCCTGGAGATACATTAACTTGTTTTCCTGTTTGTTTGCAAGCTTTTTACTTCTTGTTAAAGAAATGTCAAGAGCCCTGAAATTTCAATGCATTGATCTATACCTCTGAATCCCTCTCCTTCATAGTTCTGGGGACAGCTTTTCTACTTATCTGAAAGTCAAACCTCATATACACAGTTTATTCAACCTGAACTGCACGTGAAAATGGCTCAAGAGACTAGAAAAGTCAGAGAGTTTTGGGTTCTGTTTTGGTTTAAAAGAAGTTTTGCCAAAACATTATAAGTCCTGATTTTTTATTATTCAGAATAAAAAGCCAGAAAGTTCATCGCCAACATCAATTTTCCATTTGGCAAATACTGCTTTCCTTATAGAGCCATCTCCCAATACACCCATTTTTTCTTCCTTGCATGGGTTACAATTACTGTGGACCTTTACGAAAAGCTGAGAGCAAAGAGAGAATCCAGACAATTCAGGAATAACCTTCAACTAGTCTGCCGTTATTGCAAAAACTGCCCGTGTGTCTTCATACTTGTGGGTTTTGGGTATTCAGAAGAACACGGTTACTGTTCTCTCTTTGTTGACAGTACACTTGTAGTCTTAAGGACTGCATTGTGTTTTCCTAAAGAGCATTAGGACACTGCTGACGGCTGGGAATGTCGCCGACTACGACTTATCCATGTCCTCTTCAGTCTGATTATATGCTGGGCTAGGCTGTGTCTTCAGACATATTTTTATGCTTAGCTTTGTTAATTTTTTTCCTCTCTGTCCTTCAAAAATGCACTAATCACTTATCTGCAAGAGACAGTCTTTATTGTAGGCAGCCTCAGTGTCTTCCAAGGCTTCAATGATGGCAATTTTTAGGTGTATGTACCTGTCTACCAGGTATGTTGCTATGGACACAGAAAATGCTCTTAATGGTTAAAGACCAACAGGGGTTTCTGATGCTGAGGAGGGCTTGTTGTTTTAATTTTGTAGGATTTTTAACCTTTGAAGCTACTTGTGGGTTTTGTCAGCTTTTTCTTTTCTTGTTAACACTTTTTTTTATACCACAGTTATGTCCCAAGCTACAGACTTTGAGAAAAAGTGCTTAAGCTGTTATTTTTAAATTAAGAGCATGAAATTACAGATTGTGCAGAGGTAATGCAATAATTCTTGAAAGTGCAGATCTCAAAGTTCAGAACTAGCAGGAGCTTTTTAGCTCTGACAGTGTGAAGTGTGACATTTTAAGAAGCTGCATTATATAGCGTATCTGAAAAGTCTGAAGAGTTTAAATTTGGGCATCTAAAAATTGCCAGTCTGACTAAGGAAGAGACATATCTTTTTTTTCATTTTGAAGGACTGGTATTATCACCAGACCTGTAGATTTTTTCCTGCAGTGTTACTTCACCAACTCTAGTCAAGACATCTTAAAACCCTTCATATTTTATGTTACCTCTGCAGGGCAGGCAGGTAGAAATGTACACATACATTCAACTAACACAGCAAAAGAACTGTGAACCTTCCTTTCACTTACTACTGCCTTCACAAGCATAGTAAAGAAAAGGGAGGAGAAATCCAAAATCTTCAGGATCCCGCAAGTGGACAGATGAGCAGGTGAGCATTTCCCCATATGGCTGGCACTCCTGTTGTACCATTTAAAACTGAAAATTAAATATCGTAATATTCTACAACTTAAGCATATTAGGACACAGATGAAAGTATTTCTTTCCCTGAACAGTTTGTTCAGGTTTGGGATATTTCAAATCTCTATATTTAAAGGCTGATTGTCAGAGCAAACAAGAGACGTTTCTCATGTGCGGTAGGTGGGGATTTTTATCTTCATTTCCATGCTTCCTTAGATATTAAAATAGCAAAATGTACTATTTTAAAAACAGGAAGTGATTTGACAGCTCTATTTTCTTCTGCTACTCAGCAGCTCCCTATATGTATGTCTACAGCATCAGCACAGGCATTGCAGCACTTGCTGGCATGTCTTTAGAATTCAAATTTCTGTTTTCACCGAATCTCTTTACTTTAGTAATAGATACAGAATTTGCATCTTCAGAAATAGTTGGAGATTTTTTAATATCCCTCACTGAACGGTCTCTTCTCCGGGGCATGCCTTTGCTATTACGGGGCTGCGTGTGCAGCGTAACATGCCAAGGGCTCGGGAATAAAGATTGATACCTACGGAGGAGCTATACGATGACTTGTGCTCTCCAGAGGGAGGTCTCAAGCCAAGTGCATTTGCAGTCTGTCAATGCTTGTTGGCAGATAGAGATACCCAGGAACACTGAGGTCTCAGAAACAAGATTTTTTGAGTGATTACTCAGTGGTGCTACTTTTGTAACTATCCAGAAGAATATTTTCCTGCTGCCTTTTCAAATGCAAGTCTTTCTTCAACTCCTGAACAAAAGCAAACAAATTAACCCATTGGGACCTGAGAACAAGGCAAACCAGATGTTATTTCCTATAACAAGGTTATGTGTTTAATTCCCACATGAGTATGTTTTATCACATTATAATGGTAACAACCTAAAAGGCAAGAAGGGGCACTAGGGCTTAGTATTTTGTGCTTGGCTTTTGTGCCTGTTACTTAGACTGAGCAAGACCTATGTGTCTATGCTTGGTGGCTGCCTAGGATAAAATATTACCATTGCTCCTAATGGAAGACTTATCCTTCTGAGGTTTCTACTTTCTACTGTTGTAATGCATCTACCACAAGAATAAAAATTATGAATACCAGGAAACTGGGAACACTAATTTCGTTAGACTTCTATTTTGATTCCTATCTCTCCCTCTGCTACATGATGTCATTTTAAAAGTGAGTGCTGCAGAGGAATGATATCAAAGGAGGGCTAGCTGTTCAGTGATTGTTAGAATAAAGATGGGGAACGTAGTACATACCAGTGCTCTTTCACAGGCTCAGCCACTAAATTCTTACTTCAAGGGTGTGCATGCTGTTGCTAAGGAAAAATGGTTATGTGAGTCTCTTACATAATGTCATTAATATTTTGGTTTGAAACATGTCATTCTTGTCATCTTGCAGCTTATGTCTCTAATAGCTGGAGCCCTTACTTAAAGCACTGTCGTTGTGAAAAAAATGAAACAAAAGGTTGGTTTAGAGGTACTAATGGAAAAGCTACAACAAAAGAAAGCAGGTTGCAATGTGACTGCAGTCAAGTGATACTGCCTTGGCTTCTTCTACTCAGAAAAGATGAAAGGAGGCTGAATTGTTAACTTAAGACAGTTTTTATTGATAAACCAGAATAGGTATCCATTTGGTACAGGACATGTGGGAGCAGGGGATCAGTAAAAGGAAGTGGAGGGGAGGTTTCTGTGGTACCCAGATAACAGATTACATGAAACTAATTTTATCTTGTGCATTTCTAAACATGTAAAGGTTTATGCATTCTAGATGCATTTAAAGCTATGCAATCTAGAAACGTGTAATTGAAGACTTGCATGCAATCTTCTCAAGATTTTGTGTTCCTAGGAATTGAACCTCTAAGGGGATGCTTTATTATTCCAAGCTCTCACATGATGCCTCACCCATACTGCATTGTCTGCATTGGCATCAGGAGTATTGGGATGATCATTATGAAAAAATAGACTTTACAAATTGTAAAAAATGAGTCAAAATATCTTTCAGAAGAGAAAAATTATTAAAGAAAACAACTGGTGGGCAAAATCTTCTCTTCCAGCCTGTCAAGATCCACAAAATTTTAAGATATTACACTGTTGATTCAAGAAAATTTCTCAAGTTACATTCATAGTCAATCAGATCCATTTCAAACAAAAAGTACTTTACAATCAAAGTATAGATAAGGCTGTCAAGCCACAAAAAAGCAGTAATATGTGTTTGAAAAAAACCCAAAAAACCAAGAAAACAAAATAAAACAAACAAAAATCCTCTGGACTAAACAGCCTGCACTTAGAATGATTTTAGTGATAAAAGCTGAGATTGCAGCTGATAAAGGAATAATTAAAAGCTTCTGTTATTCTGGTACGAAAAGAGCCACTGCCTCACAGCCCTCTCCCCTTTACCTCACTCGTGTAGGGACCATCCCTAAAATTCTGCTGTGCGTGCTAACAGTCTGTGTTGCCTGTACTTGCCGTAATTTGATTGATTGTTCTGAAAAGTGAGTATAGGACAATTCTTACATCTCCCTAGGCTCCCTGCCAAGTCTACCATTGCCCTTCTAAGAGAAGATTGCTAGAATATTTGAATTTGAATAACAGACCCAGTCTCAGTAATAGTGCTGCATAAATGCAATTTGCTATTTCAGCAAAAATGTTCAAGTATATGCACAGATACATCAAAAATAGCATCATTTTGGATGAAAAAGTAACAATTATTTGTTGTCCCTTAATAATCTGATTTCTAGACAAAGGAATGGCAGCAAAAATCACTTGCAAGGTGATAGGCAAAGATTTTCTGTGCCTGATTTTATCTGCACACAAAATGGATAATATCCATTGCTGAGAAAATAATTTAAGGCTTACCTTATATTCATGTCTGAGCAGGATGGAAGACACTACTTCTAAATCTTGATGGATCTGTAAAACTGTATTAGTCCATGCAGCCTATCCCCTTCTTTGGGAAGCTGAGTTTGATCGCTAGGATATTCTGTCCAGAACAGAAGCACAATAAATGGATGTTTTCCTCATCTTCTGAAGATTTCCAGGCTAAGTAAATCTAAAGGACAAACACCTGGTAACTTACCACTTTCCTTATGTTCAGACAGAGCAGGGGGCATGGGTTTAAATTGCTATTTCCTGAGGCAGTTCACACCCTCTCAAGCCTTATCCTCATCCACTGCTGTGTATTCCAGAGCTATGGGAATTTGATCAGAGAGGCCCAGAGGCTTCTCAAACCACACTTTTCTCATGCAAGGTGTATAGGTCACTAGGTGCCATGTTATTGTGCACAGAGTTCTGTAATTTTTACCAGTTTGTACTTCTGTATTTGGAGTAGTTAGTTCACATTTTGTCTAGATAGCACAATAGGATCAATTTAGTATTTCTCTCTTTATGACTTACAATTTGTGGAGGTTTGGAGAAGAGGACATTTCTCCAATTATGATCAGGACAGTGTGAAATCCAACAAAGATGGGCCTGTATTACTTGCAAGTAGAAAATACACTGTGAAGTGAGGCAACATCTGTATTTTGATGCATTTTTGACCATATGTGTTACAGAGTCTTTTGTAAATGTACACTATCCATAGATTCATTGCCTTGGTCATCAAACAAAATCGTCTACAACCTAACTGAAAGACTTTTGGTCATTAAACTGTCATTATGCAATGTACACTTTCATGGTCTTACTCAGTGAAATCTATCTATACTTTCCTGACAGTACTAAAATCACTGCTTTCCTCATAGGCTTTTAGTTAAGATCTGTCACTTTGAAATTCCCAGAGGCTAATTCAGATAAAGATGCTGGAAAGTTGTCTCCATTGTTTTTATTGGCTTTGATTGTGAAGGCGATCATCACTAAACAAGAATATAACATGGAGATCCAAGCAGTAAACATTGACCAAACACTGTCAGCAACTGCTTACAAATATTTTGGATTGGGTGATCTGAGAGACATAATCCAGGCATATCGTATGGTAGAAGGAGGGTTAAAATCCAATTTTGAGCAGCAATATTTTACAGCCTAACCTTTGACTGACAGATTTTAAGGCCAAAAGATTAGATCATCTAGTCACATATGTCCTGCATTTTACAGGATGTTATATTTCTTTCAGTGACTTGAGACTAAACACATTTTCTGGAAAGATGCCTACCTTTGATTTGAGAGCAACAAGTAATGAACAATCTACCACTCCCTCTGGGAGTTTGTTCCAGCTGTTATTCACCTACGCTATTAAATTTTTTATCTTATTTCTATTTTGAATTTTCCTGCCTTCCATTTCGAACCATTGGTTTCTGTCTTTCCCTGCTGGATTAAAGACTTCTCTAGTACATTGTGAGGGAGCTCATAGCAATCAAGCTACCTGCCATCTGGATTTTTTTTTTTTTTTTGCTAAGATAAACAGACTGATATTTTTAAGTCCTCGTTCACCTGAATTTTCTGCAGCCTGGAGTAATTTTGCAGCTTTTTTTCTATATCATCACCAATTTTTTCAGTGACATTTTAAAAATGAACTGTGTGCAGTATGCAGAACAGGAGGCAGTTTGCCAGTATCAATCTCACTAGTGCTATCTAGAGGCAGAAAATGACCACTGCTTTTCATTACTCCTCCTCCTTGCTTGTTCCTTCTAGGTTTCATTAAACCATGTAGTGTCTATATTTTACTTGGATTTTTTTTTTTTCTGTAATGACCCAGAATTTCTTTTTCAGACTTTCTACTATGAGGAAATGCTTTTTCATTGTGCAACATATACTAAATTTTAGCTTTGGGTGACACAGAAGGAAAAAATTTTTGTTCCTCTGTAAAATATTTTTTTTTCCATTCCTGATCTGTTCCCCTTTGCCTTACCCTTATCTAATAGGTTTGTGTAACCTTCATGGGCTTCTGTGCTAATGTAATACATACTTCTGAATCACACTTAGAAACATGGTGATTTACAGTATTCAATTCTAGAAACAGCCCCTATTTAATAAAAAATCTCTGTTGTTGGTTGTTTTTGCAACTAATCAATCATCTAATTCTGTCCTTTTAATATATGCTTTGTTGTACTGTTTATCATTAATTTGCTAATTAAAGGATAAGAAATGCTAAGTCAAAAGCCTCATAAAAATTTTATCTGTGCATTTACAAAGTAAAGTTCTAATCTCACCAAAGACTGAATCTGATTTTATTTACAAGAGTTGTTTTTTTCCATTTAGATGATATCAGTTGACCTGGATTATATTATTTTTATTTTTATTTCGTGCTAGCTTTCCCGTGTCTCATCCTCGTATGACATAAATATCCACAATTTCCCAATGGAGAAATCCTAAATTTTCTGAGGCCTTT
Source organism: Lycocorax pyrrhopterus obiensis (assembly GCA_014706295.1). NCBI lineage: Eukaryota > Metazoa > Chordata > Aves > Passeriformes > Paradisaeidae > Lycocorax > Lycocorax pyrrhopterus. Next base: position 66,249,300 of record JACSVZ010000014.1, read on the forward strand.
AGAATGTCTTTGATTTGATAATTAATATAATACCAGTAAGAAAAGTTCAGAAAACCCTTCACCCAACTTACTAAAAATATGTGGATAAAGTTACACAGGCCTGTTGGTGTAATACTACATAATTCTAATAGATTCTCTTTAACATTGTTCTCAGATAGCAATAGATATTTTTGGATCCCTGTAAAATGTTGTTAGTAAAGCACTGTGTTTCTTTCCAAACCCTGAGCAGAAGTATTTGCTTAATTTTTTTCTTTATCATGATTTACAATTTACTATACCTGTTGTTGAAGTAGTCATGACATTTCTTTATTCCTTGTATACCTTAAAAGCTCATTGTTTTTTTTCTTAAGTTGTTTCAGCCACAGCTTTTCCCCCATATCTTATCTGCTCATATATTTCCCATTTACTTTCCTTTTCTTATTTTCCACATTTTTCATCTTTCAGTTCTTATCACTGCTTTTATGAGCTCTGTCTTTCCCATTCACTGCAGCACAATCTTAATTCTGTAGCAGAAGAAACTGGGGCTCTAGAGGTCAGTTTTGTTCATTACATAGCTAAATTCAGCAACAGGTCTGATCCATTTGTGTGCTGATGCAAGACAGAGGTATGCAATGCAAGGGTACCAAAAACTGCACGAAGTTTGCACAGACCATGCTACTTCTGACTCCCACTTCTTGATAGGAAATACAGTTTTTCAATCTGTTTTTTTTCAAGAAAATGAAAACGGAAACAAGCCTCCAAAAATGTGTTCCTGGGGTTGATAGTGACAAAGAAATAAGTCATCAGCAGGATTAGAACCTGTTCAGTCTCCAGAAAGACATGTCAGCAGTGCTGTTGGACACTGGAGTGCACTGTGTGTGTCACACCCTACAGCTGAGAGGTAGGAAACACAACTAGACTCTATATCCATGATTTTTCCATGCTTTTCTCAGGTGCTACTGTCAACATGGCAATAATAAACTGTAAGAACAGAGATGTCTGTTCCAGGGCACAGACTTCCATTAGATACTGGAAAGTGTCCTTCACTGAGTTTGAGCTCTTATTGCCCATTCCAGCTGAACCTGTTTTTCTGCTCCGTTTCTTCCCTACACTCTTTTATCTATCCTTTCCAGCTTCTCATCCTGTTGAAGACTTCTTAAACAAATTTCTTTCTCTGACAGTCAAACCTTTAATGCACTGGTTTTCTTGTTTTCCCCCATTTCTACAATAGCCTTCTACTTTGACCTCAGACTTTTTCCTTTACTAGCTCCCAAAATGATACTGTTCCCAAATGGTATTCTTCTTAATATTTATCTCCTCCCTCTGGTGTCAGTCTCTGGCTTCCTACTCTGTCTTTCTCTGCAGAAGCTTCTCATTATCTCTGATTTAAATTGTAGTTGAGTGGTTTTTTTGCACACTGGCATGGAGGCAGAAAGTGTACCAGAGCTGGAGTCCACGAGGATCACAACAGACTATGGCAGAGATTTTGTGCTTAGCTGGGGAATGTTCTACTTAGAACATGTGATTGTTGACAGTCTTTGAAAAACCCTCATCAGCCTCCACGCTCTTAAACATTACTAATTATTTTTTTCCCCTCTGTCAGAGAAAGGGAACATGGGAAGCAAAAAGAGTAAAATTAAAGCAAAGTACTGGTCCTGCTATATTTCAGATCTTCTCTTCCAACATTCTTGTTGAAAGCATTCTAAGACTTTGAAATACTAATGGAAAGGATGAGATATTCCCATAAATTCTTTCTTTGAATAAATGGCCTAAACCAGCCAAAGCTTACCTCTCTGTGTATGGAAATAGACTCACCATGAGAGTTTCAGTCTTGTTTCAAGTTTGCAAACCACAGCAGCAGATATGAAATAGTTTCTTTAGCCATTGATATTATTGCCATATAATTCAACTAGAATGTTCTGATTTGTTTAGAACTGATGAATACTGTAAAAATTGACCTTAGGGGACAAATGCCTATTATCTTGTTTATACCAATGCTCTGCTAGTAGCTTGTAAGTCACTTACTGCGTAGCATTCTGACATCTGTGTTTTTGTGATAAAAAATTAAGAGGCAACCTAATCTGTAAGGTTGATGTTTTTTAACAAACTAGAAGTAATAAATGTAAAAATACCTATTTTGGACAAAGCATGAGAATCACAATGTCATGTAATATATATTCATGATCTGTGGAGATATACTATAATTGTACTTCCCTTAGGAAGATTCTTAAAAAATCCTAAGTTTAGGATTACAAAGATAGATTTCAAAAGCTTTTAGCTATCCATACTAAGATGGACACAAATGCATAAGCGTGATAGCTGCCTATTTCACAGCTTATGCTTCAGTTGTACCTTTATACCGCAATACTTTTCAGACTGCAATACATCTTTAGGCATTTAAATATTCCTGAATATCTGGATCACAAACACTTAAAAGCAACAGGCTGAAATGTCAGATTTTGTATGAATATGTCTTTCAGGGCTTTAGAAAATCTGTGTTTCAGATTTTTAAAAATTGAGCAATTAATAAAAGTACAAATAACTTATGAGCCATTGAAAGAGATCATCAAGGAAAATTAGGAGCTCTATAAACTATGAAAAAATATTTAACACATTAATGTCTTTTTTAACTAACAGTTGTTCTTGGGTGAGACTTGATGTATCAAGTTTTGAAAAGTATTGGCTTCATTTTACGAAATTATAGAAGTGTTTGTAATTCACATTGGGATATTTAGTGATAATAATGGAGATACAAAACAGGAAGTGAGTTCACCTGCATACATATATGCAGGTGGATTTCTGTGAGCACATACACGCACATATGTGATGAATTGGGTGTGTCATGCTAGACACAAGGTGAATTTTAGTGTCCTGATAAGAAGGAAGTAAGTGAGCAATTTAAAGAAAATTCTGACAGATTGCAGGGGGAAAGTTTCTTTTTTTCCCCTTTCCATCTCAAATCCAATTGTCACCTTTTCCCAAATTCTTTCTTCCCCTCTATCATGCCCTCTTTCTTCCACAGTGCTCTTCTGCTGCCTCTTCTACAGTGACTTGGTAATAAGAAAATTGATAAGACTGAAAGGGATAAAAAATGTGAAAATAAAAGAGTGCCTCACATTTTTGTCAAGCCAAAGAGAATTCAGCACATATTGCAGCCCTGTTCATAGGTGAAAGAAATGGTGCATTTGGAGATGGCAGAAGGACTTCCACCTCCCCTCAAGGAAGGGGGTTACAGGGCTCTTTCCAGGGATGCAGCTGAACACCTCTGTGCTGAAAAGTCTCTGCATTTAGATTGCAGTTCCATTTACCTGTATTTACAATCTTTCCCACTGAAGTTTTCAATTTTCAGATATCTTAAAAATCATGGAATCTCCTGTAATTTTTTATTAGTCTTCTCTGTGACACCTACATTTGATTTCATGTTCTGCAGTGCTTGCAGTTTTTACAGACTAAGACGTGAACCAGATTTAACTAGGTGTAGAAAGTGGCCACAGCTCAGAAAAATGAAGACAGCTTATACTTTTGTCACAATGATAGATTGTAAGAGATATTAGAACAGTAATGGATAATGCATTGCAGGGTTTGTCTTACCCTTTAAGAAATTGATCTGTTTATTCATCCAGAGTTGCAACATTTTCTATTGTTTATGCTTTGCTTTGTCAACTTCTATTGTTTTCAGTTAAAAAAAAACACAAAGAAAGAATCCCAAACCAACCAACCAAAAAAAAAACCCAAAACAAACCCAAGAAAAAACACCAACAACTTGCCACATAATAAATTGAAGCCAAATAAAGGTTTAAAAAAACACTGATTGTTATTCTTGCCACATTAGTAAGTGGAAAAAGACAGAAATATTTCTTTATGGTTCTCTTAAAAATGCTTGTTTAAACTGTTTAGGTACAAATGAATGTGTTTTGGAAAGCTTGTTTCGTGTAACCTTTTCTTAGGTGCTTTCTGTATAATAAACTTGCCAAACATTTTGATGCAGAATAATGCTTAATTTCTTTGCATTATTCTGTAAGTACTACTTTTGTCCATACAGATGTCCAATTTTTTCTGAAAATTGTCATTAAAAGGTGTAACTCTATTCAAATAAATATTGGAAATACATAATTGCATTCTTGTTGTTCCAGCTGAGTTTAATATTAAAAAACATTGTACAACAGAGGAAAAAATGCATATTGTTGCAATTAATCATAACTATGACAGCATTTCAATGAACAAAAATGGTGTAAGGGATTTAAAAGACAAAAAAGAAAAAGGGAAACAAACAGAAAAGATAGCTTACCTATAAGTACTTTTGCAACTGTGGACCTGAAGTGGATAAAAGAAACAAAATAAAGGGGAAAACTAATTTTAGATATCCTTCTGAAGAGAATGCCTGAATGAGACAGTATCTATGACATTTTATTTTCTTTCTTTCCACACAGCAATTTGAACTTCAGACCAGAGACTAGTGCTATCTTAAAGATGCAGGATATCCTCCTGATTTGAAAAAAAATTCTCACAAACGGGCGGGTAGAGCAGTCCTCAACACTGCTCCTTTGAAGGCACTAACACAGTGACTGAGGAAAGCATCTTGCCTGACAGTATCTCAGGTTAGAAAAAACTACCTCAGGAGTCTCAGGCAGACAATTCTCATCATGATTTTTTCTATTCATTTTTCTGACCTCTCTCTAAGGAAAGCATTATTGCCTCAGTGTTTATAATCCTATATATAAGCATGCAACAGAAGACAGACCTCCTCAGAGCTTATTTTCTAGAAATTACAAATAAATATGATTAAGACTGCAATCCAAATGAGGTAGAAAAAATAGGCTTAGCTTTGGCTTTGTTACCTGCGGATCTAAATTTGAGTCAGACATTATCAGTCATTGTCTTTTCAACCTCTCGAAGCATTAGAGGGTGAAGTACTCCCATGAGGAAAATGCAGACAGGAAACTTATTCCACAGTTCCTCATTAGGGCAAGAACCTCAAGGCAATTCCGACATTGCTGCTGTCCCCTGGCATTCATGAGGCAGTGGGTTATGGCCAATTAATCCATCTACTGTTGACACTTTTTGTTCTGCTACCAGCCTGCTCCCATCTCGTGAAGTTTTCAGGAAAGCATATATACTTTCTTCTCGTAAAGATTCATGCTCAGGATGTCTTTGGCTTAAATATTACCAAGTTCATTGTGAGAACTCCTTATGTTATCTTACGAATCCTCAGCATACTGTCTAGATCTCTCTGTGGATGGTACTTGGAAATTTTATTGTTACAGCTGTGTGCTTCGTTGATTAAATAAACAAGTTCACCTACCACTTTAATTGCAAGTTCATCCTGCAGGCTGTTATTTATTCTGAATGAAGAAATCATTCAGATTTGATAAAGCTGAAGCACAAGCTGAGGGCAGTCTGTTGTAAGTAGTGGAGGAGGAAGCTGGGAGGCAAAGGAACCATTTTCCTGTAATCACTGATTAGACTCTTTTTTACCTCAGTGCATCAGCCTGTGAAGTACTAAGTGGAAGTTGATTGGCTATTCCTGTGTCTTTTTAAACCTCACTTGTGGCTAGCAAAATTCAAATTTGTAACCTTTTAGCCAAACTCTAGTAATGTCAACACGACTGCTGATGCTTTTAAAAAGCTTGAGAAGAGCTGGTTATTTTCTCAGCTGATTGAATTTTGCTACATCACATGTCAATCTCTTGAAAATGTTTTTGGCCTGTTAAATCATAATGCACACTACAGTGACTGAACTGTGGTACATCCCAGAAAGACAGCTGTAAGCCTACAGCTATGTTTTAAAGGGCATTCCACATCCCCTGTGTTATCACAGTTAATTACAGGAAGACTCACCAGTTCGAATTCTGTCTTTAATATGAACCCATTTGAAATTCTGATTTGGAAGAGGACCCTTTGAGGAAGACATTCACTGCATATAAAATGAGTCCCTTCATTGGCCATGAGCTTAACTGAGTTAGAAAGAAATGACAAACACAGCACAAAAAAGAAAACCTACCGAAAATTTAACAATAAAGTTTTATACCTTAGGGTAAATTTTTCAGTCTTTTTCTAGGGAAAATCCCTATCTTGTTCAGTAAGTTATTAAGGAAATTAGCCCTCTTTCAGTTATTATTGCTAACATTTCAGCAGTATGTTTCAGATCTATTTAAGCATGTACCTAACTAAAAAACAATGAAAATGTAAACATTTGTATTTATGCACTGTCTTTTACAGAAAATAGCAATGAAGCAGGCTGAACCAAGAGCTGCTCTGCTCTTCATAGGCTACCACCAGGCTTAGCAGCTTTTTAGGGAAGACAGCTACCTGTGTGTCCTTCACTCCTATCAGTCAGTGTGGGGAGCAAGAAGAATCCTGATGCATTTTAACTGACTGTGTTTTATCATCTCTATGAAATCACAATAAAACCGAGCTCCCAGAATTGTGTAGTATGGAAACAGCTCCCACAGTCCCCTTACCCCATCACCAAACTGCAAGCTCTCAGCTGCTACATTCTGTGAAAACTGTGCTCAACATCATGCTCTTGATCATCTGTGACCCTTGTAAATAATAAATAAATTATTAGGTATACCTAGCAATAATAAACCTCAGTGACTTTTCCTTGATCAGTTGTTCCTTAACTAAGATGTATTTCCTGTTACCCATGGATGCCCCACCCGATGAGTGTCTTCAAATATAAAACATCTGACGTAGACAACAGCAGCATCAGTGTTTCTCCCTAAAACACTTTGCACCAGGAAAAAAATGCAAAGCTGTTTGGCATCTTCAGTGGCCTTCAAATAGTTCATGAAACCCTATTCAAAGCCCTATGTGATATCCCTTTTGGTGTGAACACCATCAGTAAGAAGGAGACATGCAGATGTCCTGGCAGCCAAGTGCTCCAGCATGCAGGGCATAGCTACATTTATCTGGCAGTGCAGCTTTAATGAATTCCAGCAGCTTCTAGCTGAGAGCAAAGCAGGCAGCACTAGCCCATTGCAGTAGAGCTCCCACGTGTCTTAAAATATGCAGTAGCTGAATGTCAAGTATTACCACTTCGTGACCAAACATGCACAGAATAATTTGAAGATTAATCTGAAGCACAGGTAAGTACGTACCTGTGAGTCAGTATAAGAAAAAAAAATGGTATGTACTGCAAATACTTACTGCAAATATATCAATCCAAACCTATCAGTCTTCATGATTTGAAACAACCAAAAAATAATGGTTATGCAGCTGTTATATGCTGCTTTAATCTGATCTGGGATCATTAATGTATAAAAAATTGAACAACATTCATCAGAAAAAACCAATTCATTTATTTGGGTCTAGTTCTTCAATTGTCTTAACAGTCACTGGATGCTTTTAGTGCTCTAAGAAATGCACCATATCTGAGTTCTGTGTCATTCTTAATTTGACTGTGCCCAGAGGAGGGTGGGGAAGGGGAAGAAGACTGAAAAGGATGTTTGCATGAATGATCTCATTTGTGCACCAGGACATTGCTTTAAATAGTCATCATGCCCATGACAAGTAGATTATATTGATTTTTGGCAATCCTTTCTTTGGTAAAGGTATTTTGACACTTTGAAGATTCATTATCAGCATAGACAAAATTTATCTATAGTTTGTCAGTGTCGTACAAGCAACATTTTAAATTTAAGGCTTAACTTTGTGATGTGTGTGTTACCCTATGAATTAATTTCTGCTAATTGACCCTGATGAACATAGAAAAAGTTATGAGATCAATAATATTTAGATACTTATCTGCCTACCACAATCTGTGCTGAATTTGAAAAGACAGGATTTTCCAAGACTTTTTTTTTAACTGGCAAGAAAACTGTCAAAGAAGATAAAGTATCTTTAAATCAGAAAATAGCTTCTTTCCTGCTGTCTTATCAAACAACACCATATAGTCTAGAAATGTGTGCTTTCTGAATTACTAATAGGAAAATTTTTATGTATTGGACTATAAGTTATGACACTTGATTTGGGTAAGCATGTTTGAATAACCTTTCCTCCTAGAAATAAAGTAAAGCATGTGGGAGCAAAATATTTAGTGTTATTTTTGCCAGATGAATGGGAAAATACCGGAGAAAAAGACTGAAATTCGGGTGTTACCCTAACAAAATTAGGCAGGGAAGTGTAAAGTGTAAACAGAAAATAAAACTTGGAAGACACCTAAGTGTCATCAGAAGCTTAAACACAGAATTTGAAGTCCAGCTGTGAATATTAGTAAGATACCTTAAAGGTTAAACAAACATTTGCAGAAAGTTAATCAATATTTCAGTAATGTTGAACTAAAGATTGTATTGGTATTGGGAGTTAACTGGAATGGGGCAACATGGACTGCGTGGCTCCGCCTGTGGTAACCGGCAACTAAAAACGCTGCAGGATCGTCTCCAAAGAGCTGGAGACGCTGAATGGATGCATGACACTCAAGGGCTGCTAAAGAGCAAAAGGCAGAGGTCATTGCCTGGTCACAAAATCAGGCTGTAAAACACTGCTCACACCAAGATATGTTAGAATGATCCCTGGCCTGTCCTAGGCCCACAGCTTTGTCCAGGAGCTCTCCAATCCATTGACAGCTGGTACACATCCAAACACAGCTGTGTCCTAAAGGGTTAATAGTATGATTAAACATGGCCCAGCACTTGGAGCCCCTGGTCTCTCAGGTATGGAGAGTCCACTATGATGAGCTCTCAGGTGTTATGTCTAGAAAAATAATGATTCAGTGATCTACCACTACTATATTTCCTATATTCTTACATTATAGTTCCTGTATTTCTAAAAGGATAAAAAAATATTTTAGGTACAATATTGAATGCTTTTGTTTATTCAGAAATAGAAATACAAACATTATTGCTGCAGTTAACTCTCTAAATATTACGTTTTATCTGAGTTACAAACCAAGGCAGGGATATGACACTGAATTTGTAAAAAAGTGCAGAGCAGTTCAAAGGTCTTGAAGAAATTATGTTTAAGCAATATAATGCTGCTTGATCAAATTATAAAGAAGGTAAATTCTCCCATAAGGATTTTGTTATTCAAGTATGGCATAAAATAAATTATTATCTTTTCCTGTGGTTGTTCATGTGTTGATATGTAATACATAATGAATACATAATGCATTTTTTAAGAGTTGTCTGAATATTTATCTAGCATACAGATGTGATAGCTAATTTGGAAACTTAATGAATTGGTTTTATTGACTAAAATAAAAAATTCTTTAGCAAAAGGGCATATTTTATTCCAGTCACAACTTCCTGTTCAAAGAATGATCTCTTGCTTAACATAAGAAAACTCATACCCTGCAAACCTGCATTATTTAGTACTCTCCATCTTTCAATGTATTATTTAATGTTTGACAACATACCTGAGGATGTAATCCAACAAAACAGTACTGAGCCAAGAAAACCTGTCCTTTTCTGTCTAAAGTTCTAGATAAATTATACTCATTATCTGTGGTCTTTATTTTAAGAATAATGAACTCTGAAGGCTAGCTTCAGGTAATGAACAGGGTTTGTTGCTGTAAGCTTACAACAAAGCAAAACAAAAGAAAAAAAGGATAATACTTCAGCTTTCATTCAGGAATATATTCTGGATGTACATGTCTCTTGCAGATGGTAAGTAAATTCAAGCAGAAGTTAAAGAATATGCCTAAACATAATGCTTATAATACTTCCAAGTCAATGCAACTTGATAATCAGTATAAATTACTACTTTTGATAACGGAAAACAACAGCTAAAGTAAAAAAATGAATACAACTCTAGAATGTATGTTAAACAGAAGAATAATGCTTAATACATGTGCTTAAAAATTTGTAATCATAGCAATGAAAAGAAATTATTTTCCACATAAAAACTTTGCTTACAGCATGAAGTAATTTATATAGTTGCCCAAAACATATATACATACATGTTCATTTTTCAAAAATGTGATTCCTTTTAGTAAGTAAATTTTTAAGTGATTTAAAAATACAGGGACATAAGTTACAAGAAAATTTGAATTCAAATCAGTAAATAACTCCCAAACTGGAAGTTACATCATTGATTTTCAAGCATATAGAGTACAACACTCAATAAGTACTTATATCCCTGCAGGAAAAATAACCTGATTACATCACAAACGACTGTTATCAATTTGGCAACAAAAATAAGCATTTGAAGAAAGTAACAGTGTTTATTTCTTCAGAACGTTATTTTAAAGGCATAAACACCTCAGATACAGAGAAATGTAGTTTTCACTCAAATTAATATTGACCAGATTACACTCAATTTGATATTTTTAGATACATTTATAAAAATTTTTTATTTTTAAAAATTCATACTTAGGATAGACTGAGGATGGACTCTGGGCTCTTTTGGAATTTCTCTTCCTGTTCTTTTCCTTCTTTGAATGATTTTCTCTCTCTTGCCTACTGATCACATACCTTAATTTATTCAGGGAAAAAAAACGTAATTTTTTGCTCAATACAATCATAAGTAGCATTGCAAATATTTCACAGTTTAAAGGCAGATAATTTACTTCAGTGTTTCTGCTGAGATTGAAAACAATAGTGCAATGAAAAACTCCAAAATCCCTAGAGATGAATGAAAAATCAAATACACATCAGACTCGTACCTACATACAGAAATCATTCATGTGTAGCAAAATAAACACCATTTTTACTCCTTTCTATTGCTATTTTATTATATTTTCTAAATGTAAGTCAAGGGATTAAACAACTGAATACAGACATGTTGATTATAATGTCAGATTTGCCCTCTGCAAAATAGAAAATACAGAAAGTTCTATCTGTATGAACAATCACTGCATAGTGTAGTAAAGGTTTTCCATAGTTCCTGGCCATTTATAATAAAACAAATAGATCAGTGAGCAGTGAAAAGCCTCAGCATTAAAACTTCTCATAGTTCACCAGATTCAATTATTCGGCCCCACTAACCATAAGGATTTCTTTTTTTCCCACTCTTTTTGCCCACAGGATCATGGATTTCTGGAGTTAAGTTACATTTATTTTTTATACACTTACATGAATACGTACAGATGTATAGATGTTGTCTTTAAGACTCCAGATAACACGTAGACGGGGACCTGTTCTTGCTACCTTTCTTTGCCTTCTTTTGTCTTATTTACCATGTTGTGATTGACCTGACATTTTGCATTGATAATGTGGATTAAGATCCACAAAACCAATATTAGGTTAGTGAATATCAAAAAGACTTACAAAGCAGGTGAGACTTACAGAGAAAAATATTTTATTAGAAAAAGCAATATAACCAGTAAAAAGTAGAGACTTTTAGGTGTACAAGCCCTTTCCAAGTTTGAAACAGAAACATTCAAATTGTTATTGCCACAGTGGTTGCTGCTACTGTTACACAAAATACTACTAGTGCTTCTTGGAAGGTGTTTAACTGCACTACGTATAATTTTTTAAAATATTATGTCTGAGATGATGGTTGTAGTACAAAGCAGAGTTTGTATTTCTTTGGGTTTGTTAATAAGAAAAGTCAATTTTCAGTGAATAATCAGATGTGTTTCATTAAGCAGGCCCTTAGTTATCTATCCTGCATTAACATTTTTTTTTTTACTGGGACGGTGAAGAGAGAACATTCGTATGTTATACACAGGCAGCATAACTATCAAATCAACGCAAAACATTTTTTATGTTATTTTTACTGGATATTTATATTATGATAGCTGTTACGTGCTCAAGTCAGAATTGTTGTCATGCTGAGCCAGCTACTGGTCAAACAGAGCACCCCGCTCTCCTAAGATTAGAAATGTAGCAGTAACTAGATATTCTAAAATAACATTGGGTCATACAGAGTCCAGGTTTCAGTAATTATACGGGAATGGCTTCCTTCCTGCACCAGCATCTTCCTTGCTTCTGGCAGCCTGGAGAAGACTCAGAGCCTGCTGAAGTAAAAATATTGGTTGGCTGATTACTTGGTTTTATTTTATTCTGCTTATTGAACTGCTTAGGTTGAAGGTGAATAATGCTGGATACAGCTTTTCTGGAAGACTCGAGTATGTCCTTTGGCCACAAATTAAACATGTGTTAGTACCAGCAGAGCTCTGATCATTACAAGCAACGCTGTGTGCCCTCTGCCTTTGGAACTGACTAGAATAGACCCAGCAGTGTTTTACAAATTATTGAAAGCCTTTGCTAGAGGGAGCATGGTGACTCAGATGGAGCTCTCCAAGAAGCAGGAGCTGCCCAGGTCTGTGGCTTCAGGGAGTGTTCAAGCCTGGTGTCAGCACTGGAAGACAATGGAAAAGACACCTTTGTGTAGTGTGAACAGCAAATGATCTGCTCTGCCCGGTTGCAGAGCTTGAAGTGGAGGTGGAGAGACTGAGAAGTGTCAGGGAGTGAGAAATAGAGTGGTGAAGTCACACTCTTCCATCCCTGAGAGAAATGCAGTGGATGCAAACTCAGCACGGATTGGAGGAGCTCCAAGCCTCTTGCCATCAGACTGAAGGAGGAGACATAAAAGATGGTGGGGAATGGAGACAGGTCCCTACTCAGGGAGGTAGAAGAATCCCTTCCCAGTCTCCCTTGTCTTCCCAGGAGCCCTTGGAAAATAAGTATGAGGCCCTGGAACTTGAGGGTCAGGCAGATGACAGTGGAGAAGAAGGTCCATCTGAGGGGCGTCCCAGATCAGCATAGGAAACCAGACAGATCGTTACTACAGGTAACAGGGCAAAAACGTTTTACTGGGTGATTCTGTTCTGAGGGGAACTGAGGGCCCTCTGTGCTGACCAGACCCATCCCACACGGAAGTCTCTCACCTCCTTGGAGTAAGGGATATTACCAGAAGACTCCCTGGAATAATCCAGCCCATTGATTACTGCTGGTTGTGCAGGTCATCACTGATGACAATGATGAGAGAAATGCCAGGGTAACAATAACCCCAGGCCACAACAACCCCTGCAGCATTACAGGCTGGAGCAGAGTGGCTGGACAATTGCCTGTTGGAAAAGTCATGTCTGAACACAAGCCAGCTGTCTCCAGGTGGTCAAGAAGGCCCAGGGCATCCTGGCCCATGTCAGCAATAGTGGGGCAGCAGGACCAGGGAAGGGATTCTTTCCCTGTACTGAACACCAGTGTCGCTACACCTTGAATCCTGTGTCCAGTTCTGGGCCCCTCAATCCTGGAAGGGTGTTGAGGGCTGGAGAGAGTCCAGAGAAGGGAACAGAGCTGGAGAAGGGTCTGGAGCACCAGTGTGTTGAGGAGCAGCTGAGGGAGAAAAGGAGGGTCAGGGGTGACCTTATGGTTCTCCACAACTACCTGGTAGGAGATTGTAGCCAGGTCAGTGTTGATCTCTTCTCTCGGGGATTCAGAGGGAGGATGAGAGGACATAGTCTCAAACCGGGCCAGGCAAGATTTAGGTCAGGCATTAGGAGACATTTCTTCCTGGAAAGGGTGATTAGACATCGGAATGGGCTGCCCAGGGAAGTGGGGAAGTCACTGTGCCCAGAGGTGGTTAAGAGAAGACTGGATGTGGCACTCAACGCCCTGGTCTAGTTGACATGGTGGTATTTGATCATAGGTTGGACTTGATGACCTCAGAGGTTGTTTCCAACATAGTGGATTCTGTGATTCTAATAAAGCATTAAAGGTTTATGTTCTGAAGTGTCCAGAACAGTATCACTTCTCATTAGTTTTATTTATGTCCTTAATTAATCTCATAATAAGTTTAGAAGTTCCATTCCAACATTTCAAAGTAGTTAACAGCAATAAACTAGTTGCCATGAAAGAGATTCACACACCGCTGTTGCTTTGTTTGTCATGCATAACTGCCTGGGAGAAGATGAATGAAATTAATAAGTGCTCCTTCTGTTGAAAATTACACTTCCCTGCAGTCATGGGGTGTATCCACTCTTCCTCCTTTCAGACTGCGTAAAATATGAGTATGAATTTAGTTGGAAATTGTGACAGAATCACGCTGATCCACTGAGCAAGGTTTGGTAAATATGAAGCAGCATTATTTTTCCTTTTGCCATTAGCATGAGCACTACTGACACAGTGTTCCAAATGTGCAGTTCTTTTCTCCATTTACTGAGAGCTCCTGCTCTTGCAATGTTGCCAAACAGTTGTAAAGACCAATACATTGGATTTTTACTGCAAATGAGTACCTGATCTGTAGAGACATCTTCACTCATTATGCTAGTTCCAACAAAACCCAGCCTCTGAGTCCACTGAGATCTACTCTTCTGGCTAACAGCTCGGTCTCTGCTTTCCCTCTTCAGCTCTTTCAGGTAGCATTTTGCTGCAGGCAACGTGGATTAAAAAAAAAAAGAATTTGAAAAAAAACTAATTAGAGAAAAAACATTTACAGTTTACTTTTGTAAAGTTGAAAATGTCAAGAAAAGTTGTATATTAATTAAAAAAAAAAAAACAAACCAAGAAACAGGCAGATTAGGGTTTTTTGAAATGCAACAGTTTTTTATACTCCTAGGTGTTTCATTGATTTGTAGATCTGTTCCAAACATTCACTCTGTGAAACAAACCACAAAGGTGTTAGAAGTACAGTGAACAAGTAGAGAATCTAGAAGGACAGAAGATGTTTCAAAGAGGACCATTAGAGCCTGCCCACCTTCTCAAGAGGGAAACTGTCTAAACCTGTGATCTGTGTTTCTCGAAGTTTAATTTTCAGTTTCAAGGAGGATTCGGAAGAGAAAAATTAGACATTCACCTTAGAGAACAACAACAACAACAACAACAACAAATTTACAGTCATATTTTTTGTTTCTAGTGTAATGACCCCTAGATGTGAGAATCAGATTGGGATCCCTGGTAGTTGCTGGGCATATATATCACTAAAGCAAACCTTAGAGTTGTGAAGCACTTAATGTCTCAGCAAAAGTAATGATAGCATTATACCTAAACTGCTAGCCAGGAAAGACAAATCGAACAGTGATTATTTATGGGCATAATTTTCAGCTAAAATTTTCACTTATCTTAATTCTACTTTTATTAGAAACAGCAAGCAACAATTCAAAAAATCACAGGCAAAAAGAAAAGCAACTGGCTGCAGTCAAATTGAGGGCCCTTCCTGCAATTTATCCTGTTTCAGAGAGTAGCCAGTCACTTATGAATGGGGAAAAGTATAAGGAATAAGAGTAAAAATGCTTACTCAGTACTTTTCTGAAGACCAGAGTATTTTTCTGGTGTTCAGCAATTCAACTCAGCAATTTCCTAATGTGGTGCCATGATGTTAACAGACTGTGTGGATTATTCTTTCATAAAATTGTCAGGGGTTTTTTTGACATGCATAAGCCTGTTGCACTCAAACCATCCTGAAGCAAGGAATTCCACAAGATGCTACCTGTCCTGCGTATTGAAAGGAACTGTTCCTACAAAGAGACTTGAAAGAGAGTAAGGTGGTGTGCTGGAAAGAGATGTGAAGCAGGCAAATAAGTGGGAAGACTGGCCACAGCCTTTAATGGCGTAGCAGCTTCCGGGATAATCAGACTGTGAGGAGGCGGTAACAAAACAAGCACTTGCACTGACTGACTGCAAAGCTTTGTAGATCTCTACATTTTTACAGTGGGGTTAAACTCAAGCTTTTTGTGTTGCTTCTGTATATGGCATTGCTGCAAAATGAGGAGCAAGCACAGAAAGTGTACTGCAGTTCCAGTGGTTGCCCCGGTGTTGTCTTGTCTATAGCATGCCCCTCTCTGGAGTTTGTAATTTCAGCTTTATTTCGGCTGACTCAGTCACTTTGTAACCTGGCAACTCTCTGGCAGAAAGAATCTGTGGAGAAGCTCGTGAGAGGGCAATCTCCCTCTGGCAAATATAAACTTCTACTTTTGTCATCCCCGCTGGTTTTGTTGTAGCTGACAAAATTTCTTCTAGGCTTCAAGGGCAGAAGGGCAAGTGGAAATACCGCTTAGGGTCAGACTTCTTTCTGCTTACACTCTTCCCCAAGCTGGAGTGTACACGTATGGTTTTTTCCACAGGTCTGTTTAAAGCATGCAGAATGTTTAGAATGGGTACACAACGATTTAGTGCTCCAAAAATTGAAGTCAACTAAAAGAACCCCAAGAACAAGATAGCAACACGGGGGTCTTTCCTGACAGCTGTAGAAACAACAAGCACTCTCTCTTTGTTCTGCTTTACAGCACTATGCAATACGGTCAGCATCATTGTCATGGCTGGGATGCGACAACCTTTTTCTCTTAAAGGACTTAATTTGTGATCTAAAACATTCCTAATAAGCTTCATGCACATTCCAAGGGAATGGGAGGCAGCAGGCTTAATGCTGTATGGTGCTTCTCACACACTGCAGGAATTGAAAGCTTTCAGCACAGTTTATGATCAAGGTCAGTGAATGCAAGTAAACTCATTAAAGCATTTATGGAGGCCTGGATAGATTAGATGCCCTTACTGACCTCTGCACTATACTTTCATTTCTCTGCAGATAAATAAATAAAAAGGCTTCATTGGAACCAGATATTTTCAGAGCAAGTATGGTTATTAGCATAATTATCACAAAGCTTCATGCCTCAGTTCTTATATTTTATATTCTTTGTGCCTTGTTTAGAAAACACACATTTATTGCTTTTGAAAATGTATCTGCAGAATGCATACACAGTTTTATGTTTCATGAATCCAGTGACATCTATGGTCTTGATACCTCAAAGTTCATTTTAAATATGTGTAGCAGACACACTTTTATCCATTTTTCTTGAATAAACCCATGTGGTGGCAGGGGAAAAGGCTTTTGGTTGAGGGTTGGTGGTTGTTTTTATTTTTTTAAGTTTTGTCTTCTTTCTGTTAATTTTAACTCCATTATTAAGATGAATCGTAATGATGTTTAAAACCCTAGAGGCAAACTGGTTTAATTTGATTTCTTCTGATAGATGAGGAAAAAAAATGTTAGGAGTTGCAATCTTGTATTCCATACTCTTGGGCTTACATTTTTAATGTCTTTCAAACTAAAATTGACTTTTCTCTTTCTTTTAAAATAAAAAAAAATGCATATTTTATGAGAAAATGAATACCTTTGATATTTTTTTGAATTGATTGATAAGCGTTCACATCTAGGATGACGAGAGGAGCAGTTGCTTTCTTAACTATTGATAAAAATCTACAGTATTGCACACGTATTTTTATTTCTTTTAAAAAGAAGATAAAATGCACAAACATTGTGTAAAAACTTTCAGAGCTGATTATTATTATAAGGGTTACATTTCTAAGCTGCTGTCTGCTTTATGTAATGGAAACCATAGTTTCTAGTGTAGTCCAAGCTACAGGTCTGGACTTTTTAAAGTTCCCTGAAATAAACGCAAAAAGCTCACTTGCAGGTGATGGGGACAAGCAGAGATCTTCAGATCTAACTTCATACAGTTTGAGTTAAAAATATTTTATGGCTATCTCAATCATAGAATCATAAAATGTGCTGATCCATCAGGATCATTGAGTCCAGTTTCTGGCCCTGCACAAGACACCCCAAGAATCCCACCATGTGCCTGAGAGCATTGTCCAAACGCTTCTTGCACTGTGTCAGGCTGGTGCTGTGACCACTGCCTTGGGGAGCCTGTTCCCAGACACCATCCGGGGGAAGAATCTTTTCCTGGTATCCAACCTAAACCTCCCCTGACACACCTTCAGGCCATTCCCACAGGTCCTGTCACTGGGCACCACAGAGAAGAGATCAGTGCCTGCCCCTCCTCTTCCCCTCGTGAGGAAGCTGCAGACCCAGTGATGTGTCCCCTCAGTCTCCTCCAGGCTGAACAGAACGAGTGCCCTCAGTCACTCCTCATATGGCTTCACCTCAAGGCCCTGCACTGTCTTCGTGGCCTCCTTTGGACATTCTGTGACAGCTTAATGTCTTTGTTATATTGTGGCAACCAAAATTGCCCCCAGGACTCGAGGTGAGGCTGCCCTGGCCCAGAGCAGAGCGGGACAATCCCCTCCCTGGCCCAGCTGGCAATGCCTTGCTTGATGCCCCCAGGACATGGTCGGCCCTCCTGGCTGCCAAAGCACATTGTTGACTCAAACAGTATTGCTATCTATAATCTCTCTCCTGAATATTTGTATGAATCTATAAATACTTGAACTTCTGGCTTTCTGTGATAATTTCGTGTAGTGACTAGCACAGTTGTGTGTATTTTGCTGTAAGGAGAGATATAGGCTGAGAGAATTGGGATTGTTCAGCCTGGAACAGAGAAAGCTTTGTTGTGACCTAATTGTGGCCTCCCAGTACCTGAAGGGATTCTACACGAAAGATGGAGAGAGACTATTTACAAGGGCATGCAGTGACAGGACAAGGGAGAATGGCTTCACTCTGAAAGAGAGCAGGTTTAGATTACATATTAGGAAGAAATTCTTCCCTCTGAGGGTGGTGAGGTCCTGGCATAGTTTGCCCAGAGAAGCTGTGGATGTCCCATCCCTGGAGGTGTTCAAGGCCAGGCTGGGGGCGGCTTTGAGCAATATAGTCTAATGGAAGGTGTCGCTGCCCATGGCAGGGGTGTTGGAACTGGATGATCTTTATAATTCCTTTCAACCCAAACCATTACATGACATGAATTGTTCCTTTTTCATTTGTATTAAATAGGAACTTGAGAAGCTTGAACATTTACTTCTCCCCCACTTCTGTTTAAAATCTCAGTTCTTCTCTTGCTAGTCTAATTATTAGCAAATTGCTAATAATAATTGTGGAATAAGTAGAAAAAGGGGCTAAGGCAGTTGAAGTCTGAAAGCTTGCTGGTCAAACACACACTTTAGTCAACAAAAAAATCTGGAGAAACCAAACTAAATGCTTGTTTAATATAGTAAGTTAACTTGAGACAGCCCTGAGCATGTTAGAAAAAGGCACTCTGGTACTTTTTGCAGACCACAGCTCTTCCCTCAGCAACAAAAATTACCAAAACTATTGTCCGAGTTGGGAGCGGGGCAGAGAAACTGAGAAGTCTTCCCCAGTTGAGCCAAAACCTTAAGATTAGTACCCCTGCCTCCAGCAGGAGAGTACTTTTCAAATGGCAAAAGAAGGTAGAGCTCTGAATTATTTTTCTAGAGGTTTCAAGATAGTATCTCCAGATGTGCTTTTGTCTTGGTCTTCTTTATTTTATGTATTTACTATGAAAACAAAGTGACTATTCAGCAGTGACATTTTGTGTTTATGTCAGCTGCAATACATGTTGCTAAACACAACTAGCAGTGTTAATTCATAGTGACCAAAAAAACCACATGCATTACAGCAGTGTGCAGTAAAAGTCACAGATGTGTTCATAGACATCAGTTTGCATCACGGGTCCCTAGCCTCTGAAAGCACAGAATTTGAACTGGAAGCTTCAGCCCATTTCAAGCAGTTCCAAGTACTTTTGCAGTAATGGGTCAATGTCAAAGACTGAAAGATATTTTTTGACTGCTTTTTCTGGGCCTGCTGAAAGCCTGACTTTATAGCAGCCAGGCTATAAAAGCCTGAAATTTTTCAAAAGGCTTTGCAAAGACAACCTGAATAAACAAATACTTACAAACGTGTGTCTCTATGACAGCATCGTTACCATGTTGTTCTCATTAATGCCACCTGTAAAGCTGGCTTCATTTTTTTTCCTCCTCTATAAACGATGTTTTCAGTATGCCTTCCAAGCAGGCATTTAACAAGAAGAAATGTGTACTAAATGTTTTTTTTATTTCCTTAAAGTTGTCTATAAATGATAAAGGAAAACCTGATAAAGGAAATCCAGATTTGTATCTTGCCAACACGATTTTGTCTCCCTCTGCTGCTGAAATATGTCTTTGGCTAACGAGGCACGTATTTTGCAATCTACCTTAATAACAGGTTCTTAACTTGATTGAAACATCAAAAACTCATATTTCTGAAATTAGTTTCTGATTTGGATAAAAAACTTACCAATGCAATGATGTGGGAGCCAGTGAACATGCCTTTGTGTTGGTGACCGGAGTGGGCTCGCCCCGGGATTCATTGTCCTTTAGTATGATCTGTCCTGGTTTGAATTCCCCGGGTGGCTTTCAGCCTCGCCACTCCCCCAGGGCTCTCCCATTGGTCCCTGCTCCCTGATCCCGCCTTTCCCCCGGGCCCGGGAAAAACCCTGAGCGAGCCATTGTTCTCTGTATTTGCTTGCCTGCCCTTCGAGGGTGAAGATGTAATAAACTCTCGGAATGAAGGAAAAGCAAATTCCCTTCCTGCCTCTTTGCTACTGACTATAATACTGAACCTGCCTGTGCATTCACGGAGCCAGGCAGGGTCGGTATTACAATGACATCACTATAACACCATTGTCATGAACAAGTAATTTGTTGATCACATAGTAAAAAGAAACTTCTTCAATTCTTCGTTTAGAATAATACTCACTGTTACGCCATTCTTAGAGATAAATTTCTTCACATATCAGTCACAGCTACTGTGAATGTAACAGCTACTGGCCAATAAATATCATCAGTTAATAGTTTTCAGATGTAGTCTCTGTACTCTTTAGCATACAGAAGAGTAAGTATGCATTGTTCATGCATTACAAGTCATCTAATTCACACTGATTTTCCTTGGTAGACAGAAAATTTTGCAAACAAGACCACAGTAGAGAGCTGGTTTAGGTATTCAGATGAATACTTACTACACCAGGACCCACGTACTTCCATGTTTGTCTAGACTTCCACAAATAAAGAATAATATCAATCAACAAATAAAATAATTTTACTCTAAGAACTATTATTGGTCAGAGAAATCTTGACAGATTTATTTTTAATCCATGTATCAGAAGGTATAGAAAGTAAGGAGACCTCTATGAATTTGTTTGAGAACAGAAAAATGAATGGCTCCTAATGCCAAATTTCTAACAGGAAGACACGGTTACCTCAACTCCTAAGCTCACATGTGCATGCAGGCTGTGCTTTTAACTTGTCTTACAATTCCCCTTCCTATGCCTTAATTCTGTGCAAATGGAATTAAGTTGTGCAGGCTAAAATGGAGCTTCAGTGGGGCTTGTCAAAGTCACCACCCTGGGTGCACGCACAAGACTGTTCAGCCCCACCTCCTGCAGCTTGGACTGAGGCAGTTCTCTTCCTTAAATCACTTGTTTAGTGCACACGCGCAGAGGACATTGTGTGGAGGCACATTTGCCTCACATGACCACTCACATGACTTTTGTTTTGTCATCAGCATGACGAGCAAAGGGAAATTTGCTTTTTCACCTCTAGCATAATTTTGGAAGTTACCACAGCTGAATGCAAAATCAGAGCTGCCTGGAGCTTTAGACTTCAGCCAAGAAGATATCCCTAACCTTAAGAATCCTGTTCCAGGGTCTTTCCCATGCTAGCTTTAACTTTATCAAACAATGTACAATCAAGGGTTTTCCAGCAGGATATGATCTGTGGGATGCTGTACTGAGTCTGCAAAGAAAAATTACTAAGCTGAATAAATGTAGGCAAGGGTCACAATGTTCAGATACCTTGTAAAGTTACCTTACTACATTTAGAGAAATTAATACAGCACTGAAAAAAAATGTGTAGGACTTGTGAATTGGAGAGAAGCCTGCTTCTGAGGCACTTCAGATTTTGCTGCAAAGGAAACCAAACTGGTATGAGTTTTGAACGCATAAAAAAAAACCTTTCCAGGCTGCTTGCTTGCACTGGCATGTTGGCAGCTGGGTTAAACAAGAGAAACCGATGTTACTGTGGAGGTGCTGATCTCTTCTCCCAGGGATCCAGTGACAGGACATGAAGGAACAGTTCAAAGCTTCCCTAAGGAAGGTTCAGACTTGACATTGGGAAGCATGTCTTTACGCATAAGGTGGTGAATCACTGGAACAGGTTTCCTAGAGAGCTGGGCAATGTCCAGTGTCTGTCAGTGTCTAAGAGGCATTTGGACAACATCCTTAATAACATACCTTAAATTTTGATGGGTCCTGAATCATTGAGATGGTTGTAATAGATAATTGTTGTAGGTCACTTTAAATTGAAATATTCTAGTCTATTGTAATCTAGTCTATTTCTTTCCATTCTGTTTTATCTATATTCAAAAAGAGGGTCTTTTTTCCTATTGAGATATGATTTTTGCCCAGTTACAGACATCCAGTCTAATAAAGAATTGTTGACATTTTTCATTTTTTTGAAATAATTTACTAACAGTGATCTTCACACGTACAGCAACTCTTACCAGTGTATTTATCATGTGTGTGGTTTGCCTGCAAAGATTTCCAAGTGTCTCCGCATTATAAACCTCTTGCTTTACTTTTCTTTTAGCTAAGAGCCTGTGGGTGAGGATAATATTTTATGTTTTGGATGGCAATCTACTGTGTCCATGGATCATGTGTGTTGCTTTTGTCATAATCCTGTAATCAACACATTTACACAAGTGTTTTATTAAATTGTCCCATGGATGTTGTCATATTAGTAGTGTACAAATACAAATATGCTGATGAAAAGTAGTTAATTTCAGATAAGACTAAATTAACACATATGTGCAAGAAAAACATGGTTTGTTTAATTTGGACTCTACAGATACCTAAGTGCTCAAGAATTACAATAAGTGAGAGATTGTTCTCTGTTTATTATTACAGGCAAGAAATTCTGTAAATGTTGTTCACCAGAATCAAATCCAAGTTCATTCAGAGGCTGAATTCAGAGAAGGTGAAATTTATTAGAAACAAAACTGTTTAGAAGGATACACCCTGCAGCAGCTCCTAGCTCTGCCCATGGGTAGTTACAGCCCTGGCTCACTGGACACAGAAACAATTGACATCAATGAGCTGATCAGGGGTTGTAGCCCTTTCTTTGGTCTCTCTAAAAGCTGTAGATCTTTCCTACATTGTGGCACCCAAAACTGCCCCCAAGACTCAAGTGAGGCTGCCCCAGTGCAGAGCGGATCAGGACAATCCCCTCCTTGCCTGGCTGGTGATGCTGTGCCTGATGCCCCCCAGGACAGGGTTGGCCCCCCTGTCTGCCAGGGCACTGCTGACTCATGTTCAACTTGCCTCCACGTCCTGGTTCAACCAGGACCTCCACATCCCTTTCTGTGGCACTGCTTGCCAACATCTCATTCCGCAGTCTGTCCACACATCCTGGGTTGCCGCATCCCGGTGCAGAGTCGAGCACTTTCTCTTGTTGAACTCCATACAGTTGGTGATTGCCCAGCTCTCCAGTTTGGTGAGGTCTCCCTGCCTTAGAGGGAGTCAACATTTCCTCCCCATTTAGCGTCATTAGGAGGATGGAGAAAGCTAGTCTCTGGGCCCCACTGTGTGTGAATGAGTCTCCAGTGAGCCCAGAGCCATTACTGTTCAATATCAAAGGAGATTAACTGCCCAAGACTTTTCCTTATTGTTTCCCTTCCTTCCCCGTGTATTGACCCTGGAGGAAGTTCACATCCCGTGCTCTTGCAGGAACTTCAGAATGACTTTTAATTACATTTGCTGCAATGGCCTTTATGTAGATTAAGAGCTGTCATAATTCAGTGTACCCTAAAAACCCTCTTCTCCGCTCTTAGTCTCACTTAAAGAGTCGATAAAACCCTTCAGAGTAGAGACAACCCTTTAGTCACACTTACATTATCATCAAACATGCTGCAAGCAGAGCAATGTTTAATCTGTTCCTTTTGATTTGGTTTGTCTTGCCTCTCAAATGTATAAGGTTTGGTATACCTCCTAAGAAATAAGATCTAAAATTATTTTGATTGGAGTTAGAACTGTTGCTAAGTAAGGGAAAGCCTTTCACCATAATTTTTGTTTTTCTTCACTCTCATTTAATTCTTAAAACGTTAATCTTATCTGTACAGAGACTGACAACCTGAAATATGTCAGTCTATAAATTGGGAAATATTATGCTTATTGAGGATCTGAAACTCTGGATATTTATACAGTGTTGTCCCAGATACATCAAAAGGTCACAGACCTAAAGGCTTTGAATTTTCACATCTTTTAAAAAAAGGCTGCAACTGGTGAATTTTTACATCTTTTATAAAAAGGCTGCAACTGGTGAATTTTTGGTGGGGGAACCAAGCTGAATTCAGAATCTGCCTGGATACATTCTTTTTCTTTGACAAAGATGTCTCATTTTGTCATTCCAAAAATACATTCGTATTACAAACACTCCTCAGGAATAACTTTGAGCATCAAATAAATATCAAACCATTTAATCACTGATATTATTTGTGTCTATACATTCTTTATGGCACCTCCAGGACAATTTAAAATTTGCCATCTTTTGAACAGCAACTTGAATGAAACGTGTCATCTTCTCTTTGATATACAGTAGGTGAAATGTGTGTAAAACCAGGAGCCAGAGAGCTTGTTAAGCCTACTACTTCTCTGAATTTTCTTAATCTTATTGCTGAGCTTGTAGCCATAGCAGTCTTTTAATACTCTAAGTTGCAACAAACTGAAGTGTGAGGTTTCCAGTAAAAATAAATGAGTTGGGTTTCTCCCAGTGACAGCAGCTTTTCAAATCTTGCTTTATCATCCATTCTGCTGGTATTTTTATCTGACCAGGGATGGCATAACTGTGCAGGCTTTGCTTTTTATCCCCTCTTATATTTCAGGGTTTTTTTCTGTCTCAGACCTGTCACTGACAATCCTTTTGTGTTTTCCTTGGTGCCTCAGAGGTTTAGTGGTCGAGCGCAGTAGCCGAACCTTTAGAAATTTCTTCTGTACCTCTGCAGAGATTGCTTCAGTGAGGGCCGCAGAGCTGTCACCATGAAAAGTGAGAGACCCCTGTGGTTAAACTGTCTCTAGTGTTTTTGTTTCTGAAAATGACAGCAGAATGGGTAAATGGATTTCTTTCAGCTGTGCAGTTGCCTTACAGATTCACATGGTCTTCTTGGGGTCATGTAATGGGGTGATGATGTGCTAAGAAGTCGGCCAATTCCCCTTATTTTACTGCTGGTAATTTGTTTGATGAAGGGCTTGATAGTTACCAACTTGAAAAAAATCAATCTTTGGCAAGCCTATTGGTGTTAAATACTTGAATGTCTCATAGAAGCATGTAATTTAAACACAATTAAACATTTATTAAGTGTCAAGTATCAATGAATGATTGATGGAGCATTCACTAATTGAGTAGAAATCTCAGGGCTACTGTGATGACCACAGTGAATTGGAATTTCACTACAAATAAAATGTTTGGGGATTTTGAGGCATTTTAAAGACAATTTTCCATATAGATTCCTGTGAACGAAATAGTATTATTTTGAAGCTAGTATAGGGCCTGCTCCTGCAG
Source organism: Lycocorax pyrrhopterus obiensis (assembly GCA_014706295.1). NCBI lineage: Eukaryota > Metazoa > Chordata > Aves > Passeriformes > Paradisaeidae > Lycocorax > Lycocorax pyrrhopterus. The sequence goes on from JACSVZ010000014.1 coordinate 66,274,439, forward strand.
TCCTGAACAGTCTGCTAAATGTAATGGGACTATTCAAAAAAAAGTGCTCCTTGAAACAGTAGCTTTGCAAGTTATGGATATTCATCATCTTGAAAATTTATGATGACTTTATTTTATATGACTACCTCTTTCCTTCAGTCATGTGATCATAGTAAATTTCTAAGCTGTGAGAAAGATTTTATGAATTTTTTCTCCTTACATGATATTAAGTTGCAATATTTCTTTTGTTATTTTGGAGAAGCCTGTTTTGTCTAAGCGTAGCTGTTGATGTTTTCACTTCACTTGTTGTTCATTTATAATAATTTCCTTCTTTGTTTTAGAGAGAAATTTTATAATATTGTATCTTTCAATTTTAAAAGATACCTATTGTACATACCAGGTATAAGGGGATTTTTGGTAATAGTAAAAAAAAGTTGCCTGTTGTCACCCTGCTAACACATAAAAGTTTTCTTACAAACTTAACAGTAGAGACACATATTACAGGTTGTGTAAAATGAGGACAGTCTGCAATCTTGAAAGAGGTGGTATTTTAATGGTCTTTGGATGAAGATCAAATTAATTCTAATTATCTAGCCTGATCCTTAATTTTCTCCAACAAGAAAAAGATGAAGGTTCTGTAAGGAGATGGTGGGTGTCTAAAAAATATGGAGGTGAAAAAATAATTTTTTGCAACTACAAACTGGGATGTGAGAATTTTTCTGTCTCAGTACTGACTGGAGATTTCTACCACATAGCAGCCTTACTAGAGCTTTGAGATGAGCTATATAATTTTCCTGATGCTTTTTACCTCATGTGTGCTGAAAGTTGCCCACAGGAATTAGCCGCATCTATGACAACTTCTGTGCAGGGGGAGTTTGCAGTATCAGAGCCTCACTGCTAGTAAGGATTACTTTGCCATGCTGTGTTACAATTTTGAATGAGAAGAAGAGCTGCTTCGCTTACCTGTTATGTATTGTGCTTGGCAGCCTCTTGTGCTGCTTTAAACTGTCAGTAGATAGTTAATGGGTGAATGGCACAATAGTGAGCAACTAAAGTTTTTGCAAAGTCCTGTCAAAAGAAGAAGCTAATCACTCTTATTTCGGGCAGATCAAATGGAAACCTCAGCTCCTGGGTAAAATCTGATGTAATGGATCTCTGCTTAGAAATTACTTCCTCTCCTTTCTTTGTCTCTCTCAGCAAATTCAAGAACAGTTTCTAAACTATTTACCTCTATATTTGTTCTCTATCCTGATCAAGCAAGCTGGAAGGATTTGGAGGATAAGCCTGTGTGTGGTAGGAGCGAGGGCATCTGAATTCTGCTCTCAGTGATAGTGTTGGCCCTACAGAGGTACTGACGGAAAACAATGAGAAATAAATGATCAAAGAATTTCTTCATCGTGTCTGCAAGCTGGGGACACAACTGATAAGAGTGAAGTGTTATCACTTTCAGCAGATTCACAGACTGAGTCATGCAGGTTGATATTACGGGTCTCGAAAACCTGCACAGTAACAGGCATCGGTAGAGACAAGCCAAGGTTTCTGAGACTTATTTGAACACTGAGCAGTGACCAATGTTCTGCATGTAAGGGCTACAAATAACCATAATCTCCACAGAAACAGTGAACACTGAGGCATTTGACAGACAGGTAGCTGTATACATTCAGAGGCACACAGGGCTGTCAGAAGGGGAAAGACAAGATTTTGACAGATTTGGTGAGAGTCCTGTATTGATTGCAGCTGATGTGTCTGGCCCCTTAGAATCATGTTTTGTCTGAGCAGCTTGACAAATGTACAACATTGGAGAGATTTTTTTTTGTTCTTTTATTGTCATTTGAAAATTGCTGTCATAACTTTGGGATTCAAACTATTTGTTGTAAAGCAGCTGAAGCATGGAGTCATATAAAGAAAGTTGGTGAAGCAGGCCTTCTATTTTTCTGCCCTCTCCAAAATGTTGTTGAGGGTTTTTGAAAGTGCATGCTGCTGGCAATACTGTTCAGAGGAGGTTGGATGGTTTAAGTGGCTGGTGTGTCTTCTTGTGGGTGAACTGGCCACAGAAGAAGCCATAGGACTAGTAAGGTGGTAAGGTTTTACTCAAGCTGTTGTTTAGAATATTTCAGACTGGAAATTAATTAAATACCTAGCCCCTGCTTATGTCTCTGATCTGACAAATAATGGTAAAAGATGTTTTAGGCCAAAATTTTTAAAAGTGGCTCCTTGGTATTTAGAAACCATCCTGCATTCACAGTTCTTGAGCAGTGATACTGGCAGGCCAATGCAGTTTGACTTTGCCCACACAAAACCTATCACAGGCAAATGATACTGCCAGGAAAGTGCAGTGTACAACCTTATGTGTGTTGAGAAAGTGGTACCTTTCAGAATGTAATCCAGACTGATACTTTGATCAAGATAAGTTCACGTGTCTTGAAGTTCCTTTTGTTCCTTTTTTTTTTTTTTTTTTTTGTGGTTTTATGTATTTCCAATTGCAGAAAAGCTTTTGTTACTAGCATAGCTTTGAAAACACTTGGGCTCAAGGGAAGTTTATCAGGAAGCTGTACTCCATCACTGAAGCACTCACAATAATGTCTGTCTCCTTCAAAAAACAAAAATAAAAGAAAAAATTGTTTTGGGGGACAAATGTGAAGAAACCCACAAAAAGCAATAAAAAAAACCCCCAACCTTTTTTTTTTAAACACGTTGGGACTAGGAAATAGACTAGATACTCTGTGTAGCCAAAGGCAGATAAAATATGTAAGAGAAAAAAAGTGAAATTTATTTTTTACACCTCTGTTTCATCTTGAAACACCTTTTTTTTCTGCACCAGAACCCTTTCTTTTGCAGATGTACTTGGGCATCAAATGTTTTCAAATTGAATTGTTATGAGAACCAGCATCGAATAAGTCACTAAAATGAGTAGTAAAAAATCATGCGAATTTGTTGAGAGCTTAAGAGATCTCAAAATACAAATAGCTAAGCTAGTAAGCTGTAATATGTAGTTTCATGACTAAAACTGCATTAGTGTCACAGAATTAGAAGATGATAAATGCAATGTTAGTTTTTAAGGGACGTTCCAGGAGACATCATGGTAATGACAGACTACTTGTACAACAAATATTGCTCACCATTCTTCTGTAAAAAAATTATTATTCATATTAATAAATACTAGACACTAAGCAAGAGTTAAGCAGATTTTGCTCTGGAAAATCTATTGTAGTTCTTTGAAGAAGACGGTAAGAACATACACAGGGGATCTGCAGCTGATATACTCTGCTTGGGTTTCTCGAAGTTATTTGACAAGATCCCTTCTCAAATGGTCTTAGGGCAATTCAGCTGTCATGGCGTAAGGGGGAAGACCAACAAATTTTTAAATAACTGGCTTAGAAGATGGAAAGCAGAGAGTTGAAGTAACTCTTCAGTATCCTCAGAGAGGGCGGGTTGGCAGCAGGGTCTTGCAGTATATGCGTTGGGCCAATTTTGTCCATAAATAACCACGGAAAAGGGATGAATGTGAAGGGGACAAAGTTTACTGGTGACAGTAAATGAATCAGTAAAGTAAATACAAAGACTGACTTTGAAGACATATGCAGGCAATGGGTAATAAAATGGCAAATTACATTTCCAAATGATAAATAGAGGAGGGCAAACTGTGAGTAGGGAATTATTGGGAAAAAATAGGTAGATTGTTGTCACATGAGGTTACGAAGCTGTACATTTATGCCTTGAAAACTCCCTACAGTATTTTTTCCCTCTTCTAAGGAGTGATAAAAAATAAATTAGAAGAACTACACGAAGATTTTATGGAAGATCCAAAGATATGGAATTGCTTCTATATGAGAAGTGATAAGAATAGAGTAAGAATTTTCCTTTGGAAGAGGAAGGAAAAGGGTACCTAAGGATATTTTAAAACAAACCCATGATATCATAAGTGGAATGGTGGCAAACAGAGGAGCATTATGATTTGGGGTCTTTTGTTTACTCACTTTTTGTACAAGAACCTGCCAAAAACAAGTGACTATCATGCACAAGATTTAAAACAGGAAGAGGTGGATGTCCACAGAGTGCATAGTTAATCTGTGGAGATGCATATGTGGGCTCCAGGGAAAACTGGACAAGTTTGTCAAAGATAAATTAATAATTCATTATTAATAGAGGGACACTCTTGTTATTGACAAATGACCTAACCAAATTTTTAGGGCATTAAGAGAACTAATTCATGTTCACTCTCTTTTGGAAATATTTTATGGCCGGACATTTAACACATTCAAGAAAGTCTTACTGGAGGAATTCTTCCTTTTTTTCTTAACTTATCATTTAAAAACAAGAGGAGCCAGTTGATGAAGTTTATTGTGGTAGTTAATCAGTCTTTTGCTTAAGTTAGTCTCTCAGCAAAACAATTGATCTTACAATGAAACTCCCTTTGAAGTTTGGGAAGAAAAATAGCACAAGACCTAGGTGAAGCCTTTAAATACCTTAATAGAGTGTGTCATGTAAACAGAAAAAAGAAAACCTTCATGGACGCTTAGAGGACAAGAAGCTTCCCAGCTGCCAGAAGCCAGGAAAGGGCAGCAGTACCAATGCAGTTTTCTTCCACGCTGTCCTTTCAATTTCCTAAAGGCATGGTGGTATGTAATCTGCAATTTATCTACCTAAAAATTATACATGGAACACGTTAGACATCCATTGGGACTGCTGAGAAAGGAGTCTGGCCCAGTCACCACAGTTATTTGTGCAAACAGAAGCTGTCATACACGATTAGATTACCTGTCAGAAGGGTCTGATGAATTACCATGTTTGCATCTTACTCAGAGCACTGCTTACCTATGCATAAATACTGGGAGCATTGTATTTGTTGTATATGAAATAGGTACGAATGAATCAGTATCATATAATTACTTGCTAAAAACATTCTTAATATTGTTTTTAAATTTGAAATAACTTCCTGTTCAGTCACATGCAAAAATAGCTTCTTAATGAACACTGACATTTGGATTACTGAGCTACCACATGGAAATTTATAGTTAGGTCTGACTGGAAAATAGTCTATAACTCCCCCTTACTTTTTTGAGAAAAAAAATTTCAGATATTTACACATTATTGACATAAGTGTTTGCATATTTTCCTCAAAACATGAAAAAATAAATTTTAGTATTAAAATGAGAGTGGGCTGAGTGGCATTTTTGTCTCTAAAAATTTTCAGTGCTATGTTTTTGAACATCACTTCTTACTGCTTATTTCCTGTGAACAAGCATTGATTCAGCCAGTGCCAACTCTTCTGTAACAAGAAAATAAGAATTCATAGTGCAGAAAAATGTGAGCCAGATGGGAAGGACATGGCCCAGTTTTCCTAAAATTGGGCTACCTATCAAATATCTATCTGTCTGTCTGTATGTGTATGTGTGTGCATGAGTATCTGATTTCTGGAAAATTAAAGGGAAACTTATGTTTTCCTAATTCTGAACACCAGAAGCAAGTTTTATAGCTTATGGGTGCCAAAGGACCATTTTACTGGGATATAGTGGGTCCTGCAACATGGTCAAGCTCCCCACATTTGTTTTATAGAAGTGGCATTTATATGAACAAATTGAAGAATTATGTGTTATCTGATCTCTTTGTACACCCAGGTTCCTAATCTGAATACACAGACACTTGGCCACAGACCAGAAACATTTCCTCTGCCAGATTCATGGATTTAATACATTTGCATGAAGCTTTGCTGTACAGGAGAGAGGCATTTGCCTTACGATTGTTTATTTTACTCATATATGTCTCTTGAATGGTTAAGGTTGACTCTGTGGTGTGTCTGTCTAGGGAGAGTACAATCAGAGAAAGACAGTTTGGAGAGATATGTTCATCCCTTTTTAAAAGAATGGGGACTGTTGTGACTTAGAATACTTTTGCTGCAGCTCAGATGAGGAGGTCTGCCTGTGCTTGTCATGGTGTAACATCTTATTCCCTGAATGTCAGACTATCTCTGGAGAATGGCATTTCAAAGCTTCAAATTTCCCTCTCAAGGGAAGTTTAATGCCATAAAAAAGCTTGAGTATTGACTCAGGAAAAAAAAAGAAAAGACACTTTGAATTTTTCCACAGAAGGTACTATTCTGGCTTGATTTTTAGGAAAATGACACCAAACAGCACAAAAAAATGCAATCCCAGTAGCTGGCAGACCTTTGACTGAGTGTGCCTTGCAGGGACTCTACAAGTGCAAAATTGCCACCAGAGTGTGTGATGGGGTGGTGGAAAGCCCTGAGAGAACATCTCAAATGTCAGCTTTCAGGACTGTGGATTCCTTTCCTCCTTCTGCCAAAGCAGTCATCTGAAATAAGCACTTCAGACAGAGATGGAGGCTCTTGGGGCTCTTGACTTTGGGAGTCTGGACTCCCTGGAGAGCCCAGCTGGGAGCTCATTTGCATGGTCAGGCTTCTTTGCAGCCCAATAACTGAGATGGCACAAGGCAGGCAGGCATCTTGTGGAAGTTTGTTGAAAATAAAGTGCCTCTGTGAAACCTTCTGGGTTCAGTGTTTCTATATTTTTCAGTGAAAAACTCTTCACTTGGAAATTTCTTGACCAGCTTTGTCTGGGGGCTGTAGTTTGAGTGAATTAGATATGTACCATGAAAAATGACAACAGATCACAGGGCTGGAATGTGGAAAGGAAAGCTGCTGATGGCAGAACAACTGTAACAAGGAATTCAACTAATATTTTCTATGTTTCGGTTTGTTTTAGGGTTTTTTTAATGGTACAGTTTATGTTCACTTTTGTATTTTCATGCATGCAATTCTAAATCACAGTTCATTGCTGCAAAGTAGACAAGGCATGCGAACTATATACTATATCCCGGATTATTTGGGAATTTTTTCAGTCAGGCAAGATTTTGGGTTGGATAGTACATGTTTACAGAACATTAGCTGTTTATATTTTTAAAAATGCATTAAAGGAAAATATATTTCAAAAGTAATACCAAATTACAATCAGGTGTTTATATATAAAAGTAGAAGCATGATTATGAAAAACATCATGGAAAACCTTAATAGGAGGCTGCATAGAGAACCAGCTGCATAACTCCTTGGGGGTTTGTGACAGAATTTCCTTTGAAAATATTGGCCTGCGTGTTTTGATATCAGCTGGCCTGAATACTTTCTCAACAATGTGGCAGGAGTCACAGATACTCAGGAAAAAAAAGAGAAATCTGGGCATCTAGACAGACAGCTCTATTTGACAATTAACAGTTAGGTAAGTTGTCTACTTAGAAGCTCAAGCTTTGAATCTACGCACACTAATTGCAACAATTTTGAAGGAGAAGTAAGTTTAAGCATTCTTGGATAAAAATTCTGAGTAGTTGATAGAGTAACTACCTTAAAATGGTTAATCTATTGCAGGTGTGCCTATACTTGTGCATATTTAGTTTACTCAGCAGAGCTGATCCAGCTTATAAGCACTGTTGGCTCACAGCTTGCAGGCTCCAGCTCTAACATGGGTTAACAGCATGGATTTTATTACAAGCTTTCTTGGCAGCAAGCAGGTAAAAGCAAAACTTCAAAACCATTTTCCTTTGTTTGGAGAACCCCCTGAAGGAATTCAGAGGAAATGGTGCTGTCCGTCTGACACAGTTACAGTCAGCCAGCAGTCTAGCGTCTCAGCAAGTAGCGCTGCAGTCACTCAGTAATTTGTGCTTCATGACTTGAGGGCTATGAAAAAATCTGTATGATATACAGCAAGAGCTGAGTGGTTAAACAGAAGGATTGAATGCACTTAATGCATGCAGGGGTCCATACGAATTGTGTATCACCTAAGCAGCATCTAAGAGACAGAAAATATAGAGCAGATGCTTCTCCAAGGAGAGGCTTGGATTTTTTTTTCCATAAAATCTTCTACTTTATCTATGTTTATAAAATATACTGCAATACAGAGTCTGGTTAAGTTCCAACTAAGAGGATATGAGTAATGTCTTATCTGACTTTCAAGAAACCCAAAACACTGTGTGACTACATCTCTAGGTGTCATCTGACCTACATATTTTAAGATGCTTCAGGGCTGAAAGGGAATGAGCAGTTAAAGGCATTATTTCTGGCAGAATGACCAGCCTCAGTCTACTGCTAGCCCACAAAAGAGTGGCATGGCTGTTGTGACAGAAATTCCTAGCAATGCTGAATATGCTGTGGGGTTGGGCACCCTTGGCATTTACCTTGGTAATGAAATATAACCCTGGCTGACCAGAGCTGCCTTCGGCAGCCTCTGGTGGCAGGGCTTCTCCGAGAGCTCAATTTACTTTGAAGCTGCTCTTTTCTCAGCAGAGTCTTCATGAGAGGAAGACAGCAGCAGTGCTGCTTCTTCAGTAGACTATCCTTTAGGGGGATGACCTTAAGCAACAAGAAAAACAAAAAACTGAAACACACTGCTTTTCATGTGTCGGGATTCTCCCCAGATACTGGAAGGGTTCACTCTACTGCATTGTACTGCTTTCTACACCATTATAAAGGGCTTATTTGTAGTTGTCAGTGTCTTTTGTGCAGTGATGGGTTCCTCTGAAAATTCATAAGTGTGTAACTGTTTCTCTAGACTGATTTTTACAAAACACAGCTTTGAAAAATATAGGCTCAAAGGTATAAAAGAGGAAAAAAGTCTTCTAGTTGCCTAATAATGCTGCACAAATATTTCATATAGCATAGAATCGGGACTGTGTAAAACTTCTTGAGAATATTCATGTCAGAAGCAAAACACTGTTAGAGAGAAATACAGAACTTTTTACAATTCTCAGAGTGACTGTGTGTGCATGTATGCCCATATGTTCCTTATTTCTTCTTATCTTTATTCCTTGATATAATGCTTAGTCTTCTCTCGTAGTTTCTACTGAATTTCTGAAAAGCCATTGAAGTTATTATTTTCTCTTGTTCATGCAAGACTAACCCAAAGACACAAGAATTCATGCCTAACTGACAGTTCATTGTCATTTTCTTCACCAAACACCTAAGGTTCTGTCTAGAGGCCGGAGTATGAAGGTCTTTACTCACTGTAGAAGTTCACAGAGGACTGTACTCATCCAGCTACATTTGGCTGCTTGTAGAGACAGCTTTACTCTGGACAAAGTGATGTCAGAAGATGAATAGTTCCATTAGAGGAAAGTTCTTCTGCAGTTAATTAACTTTGCTGAAGCCAAAGTGAAGTGCTGAACTAGTGTGACCTCAAGACCTCTGTATGCAGAGAGGCTTGTTCTGACCAACCTGGTTATCTTCACACTGCACCAGGTACTCAGCCAGACAAATTAATCTAGCATGGGCTGAAGTACAGCTGGGATACAGATTCCTAACGTTTTTTAGCTGATGACTTGCTTGTAAAATGAGAGGCATCTTTTGTTTCTCTTTACCTTAGACCTCTCTTCATTCCCTGATTTTGATTGAAGAGATTGTTCATGTTTCTCTGGGTCGTATTTAACTAATAATCTTTTAGAAGTGAACTTTCAAATCTAAAAATAAAAAACTAGGATTTTTAGAAGAGGGAAATAAATCACTCTGTTCCTTATCATCTTCTTCCCTGTGGAAAAGAATACTTAGGAATTTTGAAAATCTAGCCTCTTAGTTACCTAATTATAAACAGTTGAAGTTTTTTATTCTTCTTTAAAATGAGACTGGTCTACTTTTACTCACTAGTTGATGCTATACATACACTTGTCTTGAAAGGGCTCTCATTAGAAAAGGGAAGATTTACATGTTAAATGACAAGTTGTATTGATAATTTAGTTGCTCTCAATAAAATCTCAGAGTAGTAATATGTGTTTTAGAGCCCCCGGGACAACATCTGGTAAGAACCTTCTAAGATTTCTAGATTTCTGCCACTAAACCAGACACTGTTCTTAAAAAAATTCATTAAATCTGCTGAGATGGAAAAGCATGAAATTTAAAAAAAAAAATCAGCTACTTTTGTGGAGGCTGGATAACATTTGTGTCTGATTCAGCAACGACAAAAAATTTATACAGGACACTTGAAGAGTTCTTTCAGTTTCAAAATTCCAAGTTAAAACTTTTAGGTGTTTCCAAAAGGAAAATATTTTTTAATCATTTTTTTTTTCTTCACAGGACTTTTTTTCAAATACAGAAAATGTTAACCTCTTGCATCGTTTCTTGTGACATCTTGTGCTACCCTCCATGAATGCCAGCTACACAGAACACTTTCATAAATATTACCTGTCTAGTGTTCATGCAAGTGTTACCTATCTAATGCATTTCTGGGGGTTCAGAAACCCACAGATTTTAAAGCAAAAGTATATGAAAATGTCACTGGAGATCACATTTTTGCAGGGAAAGTAAATTTGGGTTGAGCATGTGATGAAAAGGATTATAAAAAGAGAAGCAATAAAAAGAAAGTTGAGCAGCGGCATGTTGGAATATGAGAAGCAGGAAGAAACTGTCGGATGCAGGAGCTGAGTCTTGTTTTGAAACAAGGACAATAAGAAAAAAGTGGTTTCTGGCAAAGCTTGTTTATATGAATGAATCTGCCTAATCCGGCAAGCAGATTAAAGCAGTTTTGCAGAGCTCAAAGATTTGCACTGCCCACTTGAACCCTCTTCTAACAACGACATTTAAAGGAGCAAAATTTTGAAAAGAGTTCATACATAAAGTTAATAATAGTCCTTAGTGTTACTGGTTTGGATCTTCCTCTGTTCTGTTTTGAAAATTGATATGACAGTTTCAATCATCAAAGAAGGTCTTGCGCTCACTATTCCATGAAGCTGTGAGGACGCTGATCTCGTCATTATAGTGTTGTTTATGATAATGAAATTTAAAATGTTCAAGTACATCCTAGGGCCTCATAGGAGCAATGGTAATGCTTAGCATCTTCATGTGCCAAGCCTAAATTTCTCTTCTACAAAAGCGTTCCATGTGTTTCATGGCATTATGATAGCATAATCCTTCGGAGACACAGAAATCACCACTGGACTTACGTCATCTCTATTACAAGGGCCAAGTGTAGTAACAGGGAAGCTACTACCTGACTTTGAAATATTTTGTGCATGTTTGTTGTTCGGGCTTTTTAAAATGTCTTCAAGACCAACAGTTTGCAATAAGCTGTCTGAAGAAATTGGAGTGTTCTGGTTTCATACATCCTTGTCTGACTTCAAAATTTTTCTTATTTGATAAATTGTGCCTCCTTTCCTATGCAAGGAAGAACGTGCCCATATGGATGATGTAAGAGCATGTGATGAGTATACCTCTGCAATCTACGGATAATGTACCTGGGTTTGGAGGAGATTGTGGGAAATAGTGAACAGGTGTCAACTGGGTCACTGGCATTTCTTTTATACATGAAAATCAGTTGTAATGAAGACAACTTCTAAAAGCTGAGTGTGTCACCATAGTAGGCGCTGTCAGTTTCAACAGTGTTTCCTGACCTGTGAAAAAGCATTTATTTCTTTCAGGGGAGGAAGAAAGATGTCAGCTCCATGACTGAGATGATCATATTACAGTGATTTTTGACTACGATCTTTCTCTAGATATTTTTTTTCCTATAAATCCATGGGGCTGATATCCAGTCTAAATTAATACAGCATGTTGGGGACTCATATTGAAATTCAACCTCAAATCAGAGCAAGGGCGTAATGCTGTGGCATAGCCTCACTGCTGTCTTCTCCTAAATGTCTTGGGTGAGATCCTGAGGCAAGAGATCAATGGAATCAGGAACCCTGTCCAGCCTGCCAAGGACTATGGAAGCAGTTGGACCATTTTTCTGCACTAAGACCAAATGTAAACAGATGGATTTTAAAAATTGTCAGGCCAGTGTGATAATTTTCAGCCTGCAGTCAGCAAATCGTGTACTAAAGGCAGAGCAAGTAAAAGTGCACTGAGCAGGAGGTGCGGGACTTTTGCTGAACTCTGTAGGAATCCACGATTAACCTTAGCTTCTGAAAATGTCTGCCAAGATTTGTCTCCACATAGTTTCTTTTTCTGTGCATGCAGGGCTAATAATGGACCTTTCCTCCTTTGAAGAATACTTTGACGATTAAGGCTTTTTCATGAATGTTCCTTTACATAAGAGCAGGGACTCCCTACTTTAATTTATAATGAAATAGATTCTTCTATAATGAATCAGTGCTTGCTTAGAACTAATGCCAAATCTTATTGATTTTGTCTTCAAGCATTCCCAGGCACATTGCTCTTGCTGGGGTAAAGCAAATTCTGATGTATTTTCTAATTTCTCTGGTCTCCATAACAGGCATTGTGTCATTCCCTTTTCTGTTTAACTTCCAACTTTCTTAATTTCAGTCTGCCTGAAGTGTATGAGTGCAAGAAGTCCCTTTTGACTTTGGAGATATTTTCACTTTATGTGGAATGCAATTTGCTGCTTTCAATCTCAGGGGGAAATATGTTTTTATGAGTACCTTTTGTAGGCCCTGATTCTCTGTTTGGCATATCATCTAGAAAATGTCATACAAAATGTTTTGAGCTAAATGAGGAGCATCTGCAGCTCTGAAACAAGGGATGGATGTGTGGGTTATAAAATTAAAACTGGTTACCAATGATATGCAAATTGCAAATTGTTCATAGCTTGCTTTGAATTTTAGTAAAACACTTAAGTACTTTTCTGAAGTCTCTTCAAATATATTCAAATACTTTTGGCCTATAAGGGCAAGATTGTGATGGCTTTATGTGGACTTTGGTAAGAATGGTACTCCACAGATGATCTAACTGATGTAAAAAAATCAAGGTAAACACAGTATGGTTCTTAAATTCATAGACACTCTTCAGGAGATCTCCAGAAAATTTTTGAGAGTATACATCATTTTTTTTTACATATATTGGGGGCAGTATTCTATAGAAAACATGTGAAAAATGTAACTCCATTATGTGGTCAACCAACTATTAACCTGACATGCAGTAATGATATTAATACAGCGTCATGTTGAAGGATTATCCTTGCTTGTACAGCTTCTTAAAATGAATCTGAGATGATCCTGACACTTAAGGACCAATTGTCTAGCTGTTATTGCCTTACCAACTCATCTTCCTGGAAAAATCTATTATTACTGTAAAAAGTCAAAGTTTAACACTCCTAACCAGTATATGATGTACCTCATCTGCTCAAGTGTTTGCATATTTTTCGGTTTCTGTTTTAACTCACAGGTATTTTCCTCTTTTCATTAATATTTTGTCCACAAATTGTTTTGAGAAAGCTGTCTCTGTGCTGCATGCTGTGCTTTGAAATATTTCAATAGCTATTCAGCTCTCCTGCAATGCACAGACCCCCAAATTCTTATTAATTAAATAATGAGTAGAAAGATTAAATGAATGGACAAAGAAATAGAATTTAAAACAGAGGTCAGATATAAAAAGAAGCAAGTTTAGAGGAGATTCCCTGGTAGACAGAATGTGTGGATGTCTTTACAAATAAGTGTGTGGTACTATTCCTGCCTTTTTCCACTTTAAAGAAACTTGTTATTGTGGAAAATTACCCCTTTGTTCAGTTTCCACTGCTACACTGAAGACAGGGGAAGACATTCTTGAAATAGTCAACAAAATGCATGACAACTCAGCCTGCTTTACCCAGTGCATGCTTGCTTTGAGTTCATCACTATTGAAGGGAAAAACATTTTCTTATCCTATTGTAATTTTATATGAAAGCTAATTGGTTTTGCCCTATAAGGAAAAGAAGACTTCAGATGATTTCTTTCCTTGTTGAAAAAAAAATAGAGTTAATTATAAATTTGATATTGTCACTCAGGGGAAGATAAAACTGAATCTGTCATCTTGAATGACTGCTTTCCTATCACACATGAAAGCAAGCAAGAGAGAAAAAGAGATGTTTGCTCAGCAGTAGTCCATTTGAGAAGAAAAAAGAAGAACTCAGCTTCAGTAAAGGTATGTCAAACAGCAACACCAGGAGGCATTTTCAAGCATCCCAAATGAAAGAAAAGGGAGACCCCAAACTGATGTAGGCAACATTGCCATAAGCACAATTAGTACAGTTGAATCAAAACTAGAGAAATGTACCTTCAGGCCTTGGTTCCTCAAAAGGTTTGAACTGTGAGAAAGGTTCTCTACTGGGAACAAAAACATGGCTTATCAAAATTTCAGTAGGACAATATAAGTGCTACAGTCAGGGCATTTCATTCCTTGTATTTTCAATTTTTGCTACTCTCACAAGAAGATTTCTTTTAATATTAACCTTGACTGAACAATCCAGCTGCAGATCAAAATATATATAGCAATGTCCCCACCTCCCACAGTCTACTTTATTTTTGATTCAGATCTGTCAATGAATGGGAACATCTTTATTTTGTAGTTAATGCATGGTCTATTCACCATGACAACACCTGCAGCAAAAATTAACTCTTATTTTATACTAAATATGCTCATTATTTCAGGATTTTATTGAAAAAAACCACTGAGGTTTAAATAGATAAATGTGTAAAATTTTGTTGTTTCTTCCATAAAAAGGTAAATATTTTTGGGAATTTATTTATTTATTTATTTAAAATGTTTTTTCTAAGCATGAACAGACTAGGTCACGTCATGCAACAGATTAATCTGTGCTCATCCAGGATATATTAGCGCCTTGCTTTTGTGATTTGTGTTGCTTGAAGAGATTGTGCAGAGCAATATTCATTTCTTAGAGGTTGCAAGAGAATGGAAGGCTCATCTTGGGGAAACTCCTCTGTGGAAAGGTCTTGAAAACCTGTCTCAGTCTGAGCAGTTCTGAAGACAAAGGGAAAAAAAACAGTCCCACAAAATATTTCTGAATCTGCAAATAAATTTGCCTTTGATAAAGTTACTTAGAACCCTTGCAGAGGTATAAGAATCAGAGAAATGTTGAAGGTTGTCAGTTGAAAATAACTTGTGGAAAATGTATGTTTGGGGAATGTGTATTCATGGAAGCATTGAATATTTTATGCTGTAAAATTACTTCTATGTGTGGAAAAAAAAAGGTTTTCCTTAGAGAGACAAATCTATTTTCATACAAGATAATATAAATTAAAGGTGAAAAAGACTTCATTAGATCATTATATCTGTGCCCTTCCAATTAAATTATTTTATAAGGTTGTAGACTGAGTTTTTCGAAAGACAGCAATTTTATTCCCATGTATTTTACCTAAAAGTTGAATTTTATATTAACAATGGCACTTTAAGTAGTAGTGCCTTTCTGCAAAATAATAACTTGCTTTCATCTTTCTAGGTGATGGCAATCACTAGCCTTTCATGCAGATAATTTTTTGGGCATGCTGCATATACATGAGTAACATGTGGAAGACAAGTCTGAAAGTACAATCCAGTGTCCCTTCTGGTTCTGACTTCTGTGAATCTGATTTTCTGATGAAAGAAACCCAAACATCTATGTACAAGCAGAAAGAAGCTGTGGTATCTGTGCAGTATTCTAAAAAAAAACTTATTTAGTCAAAGTTACTGTAAAGTTCTAAATGGTATAGGAAAACTCTGTTCCTGCCACTGGTCTTACAGCAAGCTGAGTGGTTAATTAAGGTATGGATAATAGCCCTGGCTATTTTTTTTGATGTGTGTGTATTTTTCTCTATTTGCTTGTTCAAAAGTGGGCTTCTGTTCTTCAACATGCAAGTTTATCACAAAAAAAAAAAAAATAGAATAAAAACCCAGCAATGAACCAGCTAACAAAGAAACATACTAAAAAAATCAAACCAAACCAAAACAGAACACTACTTCTGAATTGAGGAAGTAAATTCAAAGTTGTGTAAAATTTTCTCATTGTGTCTAATGGGCTTCCAATGTCCACTTGTGACATCCTCAGTGCAGTGTGTTATCGTTATTTATTCTTGGGGAGCTGGAGTACATTGTACTTAAAGACATTCAGCAAAAGCAGAGTAGCTGCTATAATTTGGGTTGGTTTTGTGATACAATTCCTAACCTAAGTATTTAACGGGGTGCATACATTTTTAGGACACAAAATCTATCTTTTTCTCCGTTTTAGACTTGTTTTTCTGTACGGGTTAAGGATTTCTTCTAAAAGGATTGTATGTTTTAGGCTATTTCTCCCCCAGAACTCTAGTTTAATGTGTTATTTGTGAAGCATGTAACTATTCAACCTTTACAGTACCATTAAATGAGGTGTGCATGTAGGCTGGGAGCAGTAGCAAGCAACAAAAGAAGAAAAGGTCTTTTGTGTGCTATTAAAACATCTCTGAAAGTTTAACACCCCACACCCTGTTTTAGTGTTGATATCGAAAATTGTTTCTAGGAGAAAAAAATAGAAGATTTTGATAACGTTTCCCTCCCTCCCCCCATCCCGACACAGCTACACTTCAGAGTTTTGGTTACATGGAGAGCTACCTCCTGTGCTGTGTGTGCTGCTTGGACACCAGAAGGATTGCAACCCTATTAATGCTGTTTTGTGCACCGGATACCAAATCCTTTTGAAATATCTTATGCACCTCTTCTGTTTTAATGAGCACATCTGAGATTAGCTGAGAGATCTCCAATAGCTTCAGCACATCATTTATACATCTTGTAGTACATTTCACCTAACAGATTTCAGGTTCTTTAAAGAAGAAATCTGTGCCAGTGACACAGCCTAGGATAAAGCTGAGATTTATCTCTGGTATCCTCAGACCTTGTATCATCACTCACAGCTGAGGAAAGTGCATGTTGCCATTCCAACGTACTGATGTACAATTTCACCAAGTTTGCAAACCTGCAGATGACACCAAGCTGGGTGATGCAGCTGACAGTCCTGGGGGACAGGATGCCATCCAGAGGGCCCTGGACAAGCTTCAGAACTGGCCCACTGGAATCTCATGAGGTTTAACAAGGCCAGGTTCTGGTGCTGCACCTGGGTCAGGACAACCCCTGGTACCAGCCCAGGCTGGGGATGAACAGATGGAGAGCAGCCCTGCCCAGAAGGACTTGGGGGTGCTGGGGGTGAGAGCTGGACATGAGCCAGCCATGGGCACTCCCAGCCCAGAAAGCCAAGTGTGTCCTGGGCTGCATCCAAAGCCCCGTGGGCAGCGGGGCAGGGAGGGGATTCTGCCCCTCTGCCCTGCTCTGCTGAGACCCCACCTGCAGAGCTGCCTCCAGCTCTGGGCTCCCAGCACAGGAAGGACAGGGAGCTCTTGGAGAGTCCAGAGGAGGCCACCAAGGTGATCAGAGGGATGGAGCAGCTCTGCTATGAGGAAAGGCTGAGAGAATTGGGATTGTTCAGCCTGGAGAAGAGAAGGCTTTGGGGTGACCTAATTGTGGCCTTCCAGCCCGTGAAGAGAGCTCACAAGAAAGAGAGGGATTTTTTACAAGAGCATGGAGTGACAGGATAAGGAGAAATGCTTCAAATTGAAAGAGAGTAGGTTTGAATCTGATATTAGGAGGAATTTTTTTTTCTGTGAGGGTGGTGAGACCCTGGCACAGGTCACCCAGAGAAGCTGTGGATGCCCCATCCCTGGCATGGTTCAATGCCAGGCTAGATGGAGCTCTGAGCAACCTGGTCTAGTGAAAGGTGTCCCTGCCCACAGTAGGGTTGTTGGAACTGAATCTTTCAGGTCCCTTCTAATCCAGGCCATTCTATGTTTCTACGACTGCCACTAAGACGCTCTGCATGGGGGGAGACAGTCCAAGCTCCTCTCCTGGCACATATCAATTTGTGTTGTCTCTTCTGACATTAGCAACATTATTCTAGCTTTATGTCATTAGGAAAAAGTAGTCACTCAAACTTCATACAAAGACAAAAATACTTGTCAAAATGGATTTTGAGGTGGTGCATAATTACCATGTACGAAGGCCTGAGTAATCTAATAGTTTAATTACTCCGCTTATGCCATGTGACCTAGCACAATGATGCAATCCATTACAGGATTTAACAGTTGGTTTGATAGAGAATATTTTACCATCAGAGCCAAACATTTTCCTTCTAGAGTTAAAATGCAGGAGATAAACAAAGGCTGACTGTTTTCCCTCATCCAAAATGAAACTAGAGTTCTCATAGAGTAAACAGAATCTAATTTGAAGCTTATTTCTTTGCTTCATGTTGAAACATAGTAGGTTGGCTATATGGCCTGAGTAATTTTATTTTGTGTTATTAAAGTGATGCTATTATAGTCAGCTAGTAGTCACTCAGCTATAGAGACGTTTCTAGGTGCCATTATGTCTGGATTTAGCTTCTGACCTTTATAGGCTATATAACAGAGAGAGAAAGCTTGAGAGACATATTTTACTGTGTCAGACAATATATACAGTAAAGACAAGCTGCAAAGAGCCATGGTTTCATAGCATAAATCTCTTTTGCCTCAGCCAGGTTGGAAATGCTCAATAATTCACAAGAACAACCTTTAATTTACTGTTTTCCCTGGATACCACTGAGGGCTGGTAGGAGGCAAAAAACTCATTACAAAGAGCATCTTTTCTCTATTGGAGAACAAAGATGAGAGCCAAAAGATGCCAAGGATTGGTTATCACTTCTCAATTGCTTATCTCTTGAAAACTGAGCTTAAATCTCTTTGTAAATTATTGTTTAAGGACATGCTAGCAATTTCTTTAATTTTGTACTAGGAAGAAAACAAAATTGGAGACATGTTTAAATTAATTTAAGCTGCTACTGCTTGTTTTAATATCAGTAAGCTCTGAGGATATACTTTTTCCCTGTCAGATAAAATGTCTCGTTCTGCTCAGGTTCTGAGGTTCCTGTATAAGCCACAAATAAAATTTTTCAGGATAAAAGATAATTCGCAAGGCTTCATCACAAGTCTTGGGAAACTTGTTTGTTCTCTTTGTACACTGGAAGATTTGCTTATTTCTCACGTGGAAAGAAGGAAAGGGAAAGCACAAAAATGTCAAATATGGGGAAAATGAAAGGAATATAAACTGCTGTATCTTTTCTGTCAAGCAAAATATTATTTATTTTGTATTTACTTCCTCTCCTGCTATGGTAAGTTTCTTATTTTTAGTGACATCAGGTGCATTTGACATTGTTTAGGAGATGGAGGCATGGTTGCCAGTGCCAAAGCCCTGTGTTTTTCAGTGCTGCTAGCAATGAATATCTGTAGTGTTTAGGATTACTTCAGTTACTGCAGGTTCCCTGAGCTTTACTGAAAAAAACACACACAGCCAAAGCAGAGAAATTTACACAGTATGAACAAAGACAGCAGAAGTGGAAAGCACACTGCTTCAGACCATGGCTTCTGATTTCTCAGAGGCTCATTCACAACACTGTGCACTTCCTTGAATAGAAAGTCATGTCTCAGTTCTTAAGAAGAAAGGCTCTTCCTAAACAAATGCTTAGCATGATATTTCAGAGACATTCTGGGAGTTCCCAGAGTGTTTCAGGTAACAGACAAGACACTTGAAGAAAAGCATCAAATACAGTATTTGTAATCCCTAAGTTGTCTGAAAGGACATTAGAACTGGACTGGAGTGTACAGAACAGACAGAGGTGAAACAGCAAGCAATATCTGAGACAGTCTTGCTCTGATCTTCCTCTTTCATGTAAGAAGTGTAACCTCAAAATCATCATATTTTTCCATTATCAAAGGAGTTTCCTTTTTATTAGAGACAATTCACTGAACAATTTAGTAGGGAAAGTCTTTAATCTGAAGATCTGAAATAGAAACATTTGAAATGTGTCTCCTTTAGATTAGTAATGTGTTAGAATTTCACTAGTACAGTACATACACTGTTCACAGTTAGTAGAGTTAATGAAGCTTTTGTTTTATACATTTTTGGTAATATTTTTATTCCAACAGTTGAAAATTCCATTCTATGTTTTTAATATATGTAATAAGTTTTATTTGGATAACATTTAAATTTTATTCATTTGGATAATACTTAATTTCAATATTCAGTCTTTCAATTTTTGCTTATGCTGGAAGGGGTTGTTGAACACCCAGTCTGCTTCTTAGTTCTCTGGCCTTTATGAAAATTTTATTAGTATGGCCTTGCTACAACATATAACACTGTTGTCATTATAACTATCTCTAGATGTACTGGCAGGGGATTTAAGTCGTATTTCACTTTGTCTTTGATATTTCGAAGATTCGTATGGTAACTTGCTCTGTCTATACTTACATGAAAACAGAGAAGTCCACATGGTGTGAACAATAGTTTTAGCTTGTCACACAGTTTTAACTGACAAAGGGGTGCTGAGGCAATGTCTTCAAAATTAGGGTGAATACTTTTTCATAAACAGAAAGTACAAGGTATTTTATTACTAAACCGTAGTTGTTCTCACTGTTATTATTATTGCTGTTGCTATTGTTGTTGCTATTTTGAAGATTCTTGCGCAATGAGTGAAATTACTGTTGTACCACTGTTTACCTGGCCTTGAATATTTACTCTGAGAGGAGTTCCAGTGATATGAGTGATATGATGTCCAGGCCTCGTGGAAGTATTGCCTGACTTTCTAAGTACTTTTTTCCCAACTGATTCAAAAATTTAGGACCAGATGGTACATCACACAAACTCACCTTTCTTTGTCTTCAAAGGACTTGGAAGTAATAACAGGTTATGTTGAGTTGTGCTAAGAAAAGCTGCTGCCTGCCATCAGTATAGAAACATTGAATCAATAGTTGGAAAAGACCCTTAAGACCATAGAGTACTGCTGCTAACTCAGTACTTCCAAATTCATCACTAAACCATGCCCCTAAGCACCACATCCCTGGGTGTTTAAATACTTCCAGGAGCAGTGACTCAACAACTTCCCTGGATAGCCTGTTCCAGCACTTGACAACCATTTTGGTGAGGAAATTTTTCCTGATACGCAATCTAAACCTTCCCCGTCACACAGGCAGGCTTAATATACACCCTTCCTGCTGCTGTCACTGGCATAGGGATTCAGAGGAGGTATTCCTGCTGTGTTGCTGTCCTGAGGAAGAGTAGGGAGTGTGCCTAAATGATGTACTAGCTCTTTGAGCTGCCTGTGTATTTTATACCTCACAGTGGTAGAACATAAAGTTTCTTCTTGCTCTTGAAGTGCATTACTGCTTTGCTGACACACTTTTATGTTGAGGGCAGTGTTATCTGAGCAGGTTTTGAGCAGAGCTTTTCATTTTCCCAGGTCATATGGGGTGGTAGACATTTATAAAGGAGTGGTACAAACAGGAGAGAGGGTTGGTTTGAAGCATCATGGTGGAGGGAAGATTTACATTTGTCTGGCAAATGTCATCTTTAAGCAGCTGTGTGTCAGCATGAGTGTGCTGGGCTGTGTTAACACAATGCCACAGTGTCATCCTGCCTTTTATCACGTGGCAGCTTTTTATGATAATATATTTGTGTAAGTGGATAAAATTAGAGCTGCCATTAGTAACAACTTGGGATTGTCTAGATTTGCATTTTTTAAATCTTTTTCTTAATATGTCGTGCAGTTTGTTATTCCTCCTACATATGACATTAAGAGTAATGGATAAAATTTTGTTATCAGCAATGTAATGCTATGTTGGTTTACATTATAACTGTTATGTTGTTGCAATACTGAAAAGGGTTATTTTAAAAAGTAAAATTATATTGCTACATTTTAAAATCATCCTAAGTGTATCTATACAAAAACCTGGCATTTCTTAGTGAGAAAGCATCATATGAATTAATGTCAGTTCTTGTTCACTTCTGTTATAAAAATGTCCTTCAATTTGTTTTAGTAATAAGGACCAAGAACTGTAGAGATTCCAGATGTTATTACCTTTCGTTAAAATGTATATGTATAAATAGTGAATACTGATAAATGAAAGAAGCCTTTAAAGTATCATTTTTTTAAGCTGAGAGAAATGCCTAGGTAGGAAAAGACAAAGTCTCTAACTTGGTCAGTATCTTAAAGTTTGTCTCGTGTGCAGTAATGTCCCACGATCCTGTTACAAGAACAAATTTCTATTGAGACTAGTGGTATGGTAGGCACAAGTCTGTGTCACTGAAGCTATGGCCCCAGATTCACTGCACATGTGAGGCTAGATGCCATCAGAGCTTGAGCATCCACCCCAGTGGAAAATATATGCAGCTGGATGCAGCACAGCCCAGCACAGCTCCCCTCCTGTCCTGAGTCCCTGTGTGCCAGACTCATCTGGCTGCTGGATCTATGGTCCTTTGACTCGCTTTCTCTACTCTGCTGGGTCCACGCATACTAAGTGAGTTTTGACACATCTGAATCTATGGTAAGGAAAGGAATATAAATGTTTACAATGTAATCCCCATCCTGTTCCTTAGTCAGAAGACCTTTTTATGCTGTTCTTCTCTGCTTGTGGGTTTGATGCATGCAGGTATTTTAAAAGTGTGCAGGCATATCTGAGTGTGGTACATGAGTCTGCAGCTAATGGCCATGCAGATTGTGATGGAAATTTTTCATGGAATGTCTGGTCAAATGAATGCTATCACATTCATTGTATATTTCTTTTGTGAAAGAAAGATGTCTATTTTTACTATTTTTATCTGATGATACCTATTTCTCCCACCTTACATTGCTGTTGGTTTTAGAGGCTTAGACAAAAAATAAGTTATAAAAATTTAAATTCACATCCCTATAGGGAGTTCATATTACCCCTGGAGATCTGACATGAGAGCTTGTGGGGTAAAGCCTGATCCACAAGACAAGAGATGTAGTTCTTTCCTGATCTTTTCTTAAAATCTAACTTGAGTCAATTGGCAGATTGTATTACATTAGAGATAACTCTTGGCAAAGTTTCGGAACTGCTATAGTGACTGCGTTGTGACTGCAGAGACAAGAGCAGCAAGCCTTCAGTTTATGACACTGCATATTCTTTTCTGCAACTCTTAATTGCACTCACGTATTTCTGATCTACAGTTTTTCAGGCCATATTTTCAGTATGGAAAATACTTATAGTACTACTAAAGGCTTTGTTTTGTTTGATTTTTCAGACTGCACCTAATTCTGCTCAAACATGCTGATAACTGGGCTCTACACCTGGCTGAGCCTCACTTCTGCACGTGATGAATAAGTAAAACATGTTACAACATTGATTGTAATTGCAAACCCAAACTTTTGCAGATTTTTAATGTAGATTTAATGAACAGGTAACTCAGAATCACTGCCACCACAAGACCAACACTTGTGTGAAATAAGCTGGCAGCCTCGTGATGTGCTAGCCCTGAGAATTGCTGTCTAAGATCACAAGCTGGCCTAGACAGGATTGATTTAGGACTGATTGCCCTGTTTTTCACAGTGCATTGCTAATACCTCTCTACGTCAGGCTCCACTGAACTCTAAGAATATGCCTTTAGTGCTTGCACTCACGCAAGTGCACTGTTACTACTTACTCTGGGTAACCTCAGGAAGAAACTTGCAGAGAGTGATAGCCTCCCCACCATCCATGGTAAGGAAAATTAAGTCTACCCCAGCAAAAACCAGCACAGAGACAAAGTCATTTGTGGAAGGCTGAAGTAAAACATGAAAAAATCTGGGAATGTTAGCAGCCCTCTTCTTAGGAACACCCAGAACATTAAGTACATAGGGATGAAGGATCTCATCAGAACATCAGAAGATGCAGTTGAAATTATTTAATTCATTTTTGGTTGCATAAAACTGACTGGTGTGTTGCAGCCTGGATTTTCTGTTTTCTCTTTGACTTTTGCAAACTTTGCTTAATAATGGAATGCCTATTAAATTAATCCAGTCTTTCATGGATTTTTTCCTTTCAGTGGAGGGCAAATGAAAACTCTTCTGAGAAGTGAGCCTGCGTTTTTAAAAAGAGGTTTTGATGCTGTCCCAGTTTGAGACAAATTAAGGGAAACGCTCTGGGAGGAATGTACCCTCCAAAGAAGGCAGGTTTCAGCTGCCCCTCCCCCACCAGGTTCAGAAAGAAAATTCCTCAGAGGAAAGTGAAAAAGGAAAAAAAGTTATTTATTTAATAAACACAATGCACGCAGGCACGGGAAAAGAATAATGCTAAATAATAAAATCTCTCTCTGTGGAGAGAACCTGGGTAGATTTTCAGAGTCCTTTCCGTAGGTGTGGTCTCTCTCTGTGAAGCTGGCCAGTTGGCTTGGGCACCTCTGGGCCAACCAGTGTAAGGTGTCCCGGTGTGTTCTGGTATTGTTGAACAGTCCAGAAGAGAAGAATAAGAAACCGAAGTCCCAGGGAAGCAAAGGAGTTTAACTCTCCGTCTCTCTCTTCTGAGAAAAGGAGCCAAGAGCCGGGAAAAGCAGGAAGGTGCTTGCCTCCGCTCAGCAGCAGGCGCAGCAGCTGTCTCTGCATCCTGGAACACAAAACCACTTTGAAAAGTTCGCCTTTTTTTGCCTCTTTCTGTTGGACCCAGTTTTAAAGGCACAGAAAGGCACAGGATTCATGTCTGGGCATAGAGCGGGCGATAGGGGATACACATCATAAAGCCACCCCAAGACAGATGCTATAAGCATAGTTTAAATGCAGTATAACTGATTTCCTTATGTTAAAGGGGTCCTACATAACTATGCAAGCAAATATTTTTAGATAACTGATAACATATACACCATGCTAAGTGTATGTGGACAGTCATTGAGATTTTGGATGTGGAGGTTTCAAATAAATTATTGTCATATGAACAATATAGTCGTGTTTTAACAAAAAAACCCAGTTAGATTGCAACTTACATTACTCATGCAATTGAGACAGTCAAAAGAAATACCCATTCAAACTTGACAGTAGATATAAAAATCACTGCATTATTTGAAAGTCTAATGTTATCCTCTATAGGTTTTGTGTATGTATGAATGCTAATGTTAACTTATATTCAACAAGATAGCACTGAGTTTCTCATAAATATGCCAGCTCATTTAATCGTTGTTTTAAACCACTGCTGTCCAAAGCCTCTAGTACATTTTTAAATTTTCTTTCTGTGATCAAAGCCATGAAAAAAGACAAGCACAAAAAAACCCACAGGCTACAAGTACCTTACTGCCACTGTTACCTCTGGTGTAAATTTCTTCCATGTTGAAAAGAATATGTTTTGAGTTTTCAATAGTCTGAACTCATCAGAGATTAACCATGGCTTTTGTCATATTCCTTGGCTGTTCATAGCTATTAGAAAAATGGGTGTAGGAAACATTTACTTGTTATAGAATTCACACAGACCAAGGCCAGGCAAAAATTTGAAACATATTTTGGTATACCTCACATTTCCTTCTTGTCTTTTGCTACCCACAGTGATGTGTACTGTGTTTGAAAACAGATGGTTGGAATTTCAGGTATTGCTGTAACCTTCCCAAAATCCTCTAGTGCATTAAAAATAGGAAAGCATTTTGAAGTGCTTTGTTGCTGGGTGTAATCAAAACATCTGGGCTGATTTGTTGTAAGCAGAGATATGTGTAAGAGGAGGAACTACTGCTGAGGTTTTGAAGGGTGTGAACCACGGCAGGACTCTGACGACAATGACGAAGAACACACAGAAAGTTCTGCAGTGGCCCTTACTGCTGCACTGTCAGCAGAACTCCATATATTCTCAAAACCAACAGAGAACTTCATTGCTAATATCTAATTAATTCTCTTTTTCATCAGCTATCTGTCACTGGTCAGATAGATCTTGAATCTAAAAAACATTCTTGTCATCTCCTGCATTTCTGTCCTTTTTTTCAGGCTCTGTGGCCTGCCTAACTACACGAGTTGTGGAGTTTTTCCCCAAAGCTAGAGCTTCTGTTGCAAATACGTTCTGTGAAGATAAATTTCAGCTGTAGAGCCAAATATCCAGATCTTTGTAGATGCATTCCTCACAAATATTCCTCGGTGTTTGAAGTAGCAAAGGATGAGATATGGAAAGCTCTGTTGCTGTCTGCAGTTGCTGGTGCCACTTCACGATGGGATTGATGGTTTCTTCAGAAACAGAGACTCAAACCTAAGACAGTCACAGCAGTGAAAGTCAAGTAGCTGTCTGCAGGGTTGGTTATGACTCTGAATTGTAGCCACGAGCACATGACAAAGCTGTTCTGTTTGTGCAAGCCATTTATTTTACCCTAGGACAAATAGAAATGTTGAAATAGAAAAATAACTTTGGATATGGAAATAGCTTTTTGTATCAATTGTTAAGTCCCATGCACTTTTGACAGTGAGGGCAATGGCACCAAAATAAGGCGTGCTTTGGCAAAAATGAAGTTAATCAGTATGTTTAGGGAAAACTGCTACATTCAAGGAAACATGTGAAAAGTTAAACCTTTTACTATGTTTATAAGCTATGATTTATTATGATGATGTTTTCCACAGGATGACCGTCCTTCAGACACTCATAGTTTGCTTTTGAATTTCATGTATTTTTTTTTGCTGTATTTTTCAGAAAGAATGGACAGCAAGGTTTCTCTTCTTGGCCTCTGTCTACCAGGACCTGGAATCCTCCAGAGACATTTTCTCTATTGCTGAAGGCTCTAGCCTGGAAATAAATGAATCATGGTTGCTATTTAGAAAGCAAGAAAGCATTCTGTGAGGGGAAGAAATTAGGAGTGTATAATCTAGGAGAGGAACCTTGGCTATTGGCTATGTCTAATGTGTTATTTAAATAAGAAAACTAAGTAGGAGAAGTCTGAACTACATGCAGAATGACAATCCCAGCAGCTCACTCTGTTCTCCCTGTTTTCTTTCTTTAAGCAATCTGGTGGACTGACATGCGTGAGGAAAGAGAAAACCAGCCCAGATACCTTTTTCTATATCTTCCCAGGGAAGAACTGAAATTATATTGTTTGATACTGAGACAAAAACTCAAATGCAGTATTCAAATTCATCCCGTATTGGTGTGAAAGTATGTGAGTTTCAGTTTAGTGCCTCAGATAATCCATTCCCATCTGGAGGAACTGATTGTAAAAAAATGTATTGCCAGCTACCTTTACCTGGGCAGCACTCACCAGAGGCAGTTTTTAGAACCTGTAATTCTCTGCGAAGTGTATTGAATGAATACATCAATTTGTTTCACTGCTAAGCAGAGACCATTTCCTGGAATCTGTTTGTGCTTTTAAATTTCCACATCCTCTCTTTAGGCACTTCATAATTTCTGGCCTGCAAGTATGGTTTGAAGTAATCGAAACTGATATGAAACTGTATTGAGTCTTGCTATTCATTATGGCTGCATTACGTGGGTTATTCAGTTAGTTATTTGAAAAAAGGCTAAAATTAATGTAAGGTAGATAGCACCCTTCCTGTTTTGCTCTTGTGTTCAATACTAATGCTCCTTAAACTGACTCACGGTGAAACAGCTACAGGTTTTTGTCAGATTCTTGCCGCATGAGAAAACAAGCTACAGAAAACTAACTACGTATGGAATATTCAGCAGAGAGCAAGACAGTGCTGGGGTGGAGAGAGAATTTCTGTAGTTTCATTTGGGAAGGCTGTGCTCCTGCTAAAAAAATAAACTTTCACAAAACTAGCATGTGGAAGTTTGAGCAAAATAAGCTTTTCAAACTTACCAACTAGTAGGAAGGCAAAAGATCGGAAAGCCTGCGGTATTTAGCACTCACTTTGGAGGGGCAACGTGCATCCAGTGTATAAATTCATGCCAGGAGGATGAGTAACCTCTGCCTTCCAGCGGTGTTGTATCAACACATGATGAAATATCCTGATAGCTGCTGCGAACTGGACTTGCACATCCTTGGAATGCAGTTCATGGCAGCTGTAACCAGGTTTGTTTTCTTCTACAGGATTTGACATTCTCAGAAAGCCTTGACTTCTCCCCTACTGTACACATTACCTATGGCCACTGCAGCACTCAGATTATGTGTTTAAAGGCAGCACTACCATTTTGATCAAATTTTCTTGCACTTCACTTTGTCACTCATATTCTGCTGTCAGCGGGGGAATGAAAATTCAGCTATTGACTTCAAGTGCCTTGCTCCCTCTTATAGTAGAATATGCATAAAATAAAAGACCATTTTTAAAAACCTATCCTTTGACAATTTTTTTCAGATCTCCTCGTGTCTATCTTTTGGTTGTTTGGAATTTTTATAAAGCATGCGCTCTCTGGCTAAAATGAAATGAAAGATTTTGCGTTTTTTTTTAACAACTCCCTGTTTTTATTTAAACCTTCCCTTGCAGTTTCTTGAAAATCATCTCTGTTTAGGCAGGTTGCAAGGTGTGCGTGGTGTGAGTAATTAAGGTGATGACACCTTTTCTCTTTTGCTCCAGTATGCTTAAAAGCTTTAGCTGCATAAATCCAAATTGCTAAGTTGAAAGGAAACATTATGAATGCCATGACTTTGGGCTGGGTTTTTAGAAAATATGTTCCCTTTGTGTGTGAGCATGCGTGTGTGTGTGTGTGTGTTTTCATTTTCCAAATTTCAGAATTATATTAGAATTCCTGACTCCTACTGATTTCTGTCAAGTTTCCTCTCCCTATCTTTGTTTTTTGCAGTAAAGCTTGATGTTTGCTGCTTCTCACCCTCAGCATTTCTGCCTTCAATTTCACATATTTTAGTTTTAGTTTATTTTCAGACTGTAGGTGAGACAAACTAGAGGAGATGAGGAAAACAGATCTAATATAGTTCACATGGTTTAGGCTTTCAGGTTTTTTAATCAGAAACATGTTTTACTTGATTTGCTATAACAACGACTCCCTAGCTGTAGTGATGGACATCTCTATAGACCAAGCTTGCCCTCACACTCCTCAGCATTCATCTGAAGTACTACTATACTACTGGCAGAGTCAGAAAATTACTTATAATTTATAATGCTTAAATAACTGAATGCAGTGATTATTTATTCTCTACCTGTGAGTTGTTATTTGGTGGCAATTGTTGTGATAATTCAGGAGAAATACGATGTGGTCATTCTTAGATTAATTTTTTTCTTAGATTTATGACCATTGCAGTTTTCTTTTATCTTTTCTACTTTCTGGAATATTGACTCTGCTCACACTATACCCATGTACATCATCCTCTGACCCTGTCGGCCTTCTTGCTTGAGGTGAGAAAGCAAGATCTGATTGGAGACACACATTTGATGATAAAAAATGAATTCCTGTCTCTTGATTTCTTTATAAGATGCAGTCAGCAAGTGAAAGGACCAGTGTAATAACAAGGGCATTGAATTTTTTGCAGCAGAAGTTACACGTTTTGGTGTCATATATTATGAAGTTTCTTAGAAAAATGCTTAAAATCCATCTTCCTCTTTAGTCATTGTCGTCATAAATGGACTATTTAGGCTTATTTCAAAAATTAAGATCACCTCTCTCTGTCACAACATTTCTGTCATGCACCCTTCAGCAAGATAAAGAAGTTTTAGGTATTAGAGAAATACCTTCATTGTTCATACGTGCATTCTAACATCTCACATTCCTATACTAGTACAGTCTTTCTATCTGGAAAGTGTAGCATTTTTATTGGTAGCCTTCCTACATACATGAAAAATGGGACAGCAGCAATACATCATGCACAAGTTGAAATAAGCTGCTCTGTTGCTGACTAGGGAGACATGAGATTTTGATTACACATCCACGAAAGCCATGACTGAAGTGCCACATTCTCACACATACAGTGAAAGTTAAAAATGAAGTGTGTTTATTCTACATATAATTAAAGTTCTTAGATGTTCTTCTATAAGTTTATACATACATAGCCATTAGTAAGTAAATGTAAAAATGCAATGTCATGGGGGAAAAATAACGATTCAATTCCTCAGGAGTGTGTTTCAGACTCATGCATCTAGTCCACCAAGACGTGGTGTGTTGTAAGAGCCAGGGCCTTGAATACTCTAATTTCTTTCCAGCGTCATGTATCTCAGTACTATAAAGTGGCCTTAAATACTTACTTTCTCTTTCATAATAACTGTAGTATGTAAATTATTTTTTTGTTAGGGTAAAATCCAGTAGCTCATATTTTGGGGGGTATGATTCTCCTTTGTCTTCTCTGTATAGCCTGGATTCACCCTTGGAAAGTTTAATTCAGCTACTCCAGCAAAATCTTTGCAGCTGGAAAAGCTCTTCATTAGCTTTGATTCCTTCAGACCTCAGCTCCACTGATCCCAGTGCACCAGCTTGCCTTCTGGCTCACTTTAGGGTGGTCTTTGATATCTCTACCTCAGTTTCTTCCTTGCCGCCTGCAGTATTAGAGACTGAAGAAAGTGTGCATAGTCACCTCTTTTGCTTACGATTTTGAAGAAACCTGCCACAGATAAGCTGTAACACTGTTTAGATAACTGTGAGAGAATTTTAAAACCTCTTTGGTAGAGGTAATTCAGGAAATTTAATCATTGACTGCGGGTATCAGGCAAATCTGTTTTCCCACCTTGTCATTGACTTCAGAGTCCTGCTTTCCTGATGCACAATATCATCACTAGACTGTGATATCTCTGAGTATTATGCAGATAAAAATAGTTACTACTGAGCTAAGGATTTTTTCTACATGTGGGAGATAGAGTGTAGCAATATTTAATTTGCATATATAAAAAGCTTAGCTTTGAAAAAAACCTCAGATTCAGAATAAACTTTTAGTATTAATTTTCTTTGGCTAGAAAAGGTTATTAAATGTGCATATTTTTGTGACTTAGGAATATACTGGTCTCTATGTGTAACTGACAAAACTTATGTTAATGTGGGCTCATGTCAGTGAGTGCTTTGCCCCTGATTTTCTTTAAATCTGATTCCAGGATTCTGGTCCATATGTTCTGTACATGTTCACATACACAAGCATAGAAAATTGCCTCAAAATCGCAGTTCTTCATGTCTTTCTCCAGGTCAGTTGTATTTGAGGCTGATCAGCATGAACTCTCTGCTAGTGTGGATCACTCCATTAACAATTATATTGAAATTTAAAAAAAAAAATTTCCATCTTTCTCTGGGGATCTAATATTTAGAACATAGCACTTCTTGCAAGTGAGAGCTGAAGGTTACACAGCTGGCCTTGTGCCTGAAAGATATTCCCAGAGGTTTGCCAAGATGTTTACTATCTTATAATAACAATTTCGCATGCAGAGTATATTTCTGTGTGTCTCAATTAAGCAAGCAAGAGCTTTCTGTGTGTGACTTGTACCTGGCCAAAATAAAATGAGATTCCATCAGGTTTCATGGCTGGATGAAGTTCTTAGGCTCTGATGAAGTTAGAGCTGTGGTTTTTGCTCTGAATCATTGCGCTTTTGGGGTGTAAGATGTCAATAAAATAAAGATGCATACAAACTGCTGCCACAGGCATTGTCAATACAGAAAAGAGAAGACATTCACTGTTCTTGTAACTGTGCTTCCATATCTGGATGTTATGGAAAAGTGTAAGATTGCTTCTGGTTTCATAAACCCTGCTAAAAATGAGAATTCCAATGAGAATGAAAGAGTATGCCCACAGAAGAGACTTTCCTGAAGTTGAACAATGGGGGAACAAATGCAGTGCACCAGTCAAGGAAAATCTTGATGTATCTTTCGAAAGAGAATAGCTCTCCAGGAGGTAAATCCAGCTTATCCATTTTAATGTTAGAAGATGATATAATTGTGTCTTATCTCCAAACAACTTTTAAAATATGTATTTGTGACCTATGTCTGGCCTACATCTCTATCTGTATATGCCAAACAGATATCACTGTGTTTGTAAAATAACATTCAGAAACCTCACATTTCTGTTTTGATGATCTTACTTAAGGAAACTTTGTCAGTGTTAGAATCACACATACACAAAGAAAATTCCTCGGTTCAGAGCTGAAAACATTGTTATTGTGATGTTATCTGGTTTTATGGTTCTCCTTTATCCTGTCTGCAAATCACATCAGCCTCCTTGAGGCCCTGGAGTCATATCACAGAAGGCAATACGTTTGATGGTGTATCTGCCATTGAGAGATGGGTTTGGTTAGACAACTCTGAGCAGTGGTTTCATACAGATGAGAGCTCTGTTGGCCAAAATCTGGCTTACTGTTTGAGGTGAAATAGCTGAAAAAGATCAAAGAATAAACGTGATAGTGTACTGTGGTGTGGAAGTGCTGCTTCTTACACGCTGGGACAGACAACTCTGTTCTTCAGATGATCATGTTTTATTCCGAATGCACAGCAGATTAATGCTTATTGCCTGGCAGCCCCATGGAAGGTTTCATACAGCTGAAGCAGTGCTTCAGGGTAGGATTTCTCCCTCATGAGAAACACAACCAATACAACCTTAATTTTTCAGGTTTCCTTATAAAATTTGTTTTCATGAGAGCCTCAATACTGTGTCCAGTAAGCATTTGGAGGGAGTGTTTTTTCCTGCATTTTGGTGGTCAGTGAAATGCTGGCTCCTTTATTTGGAGTCTAAAAGCAGCACTTTATTTATGCAGATGTTAGATCCTTCCATCCTTATTGAACTGATCCAACGCAATTTGAATTAGCTTGCACCATGAGACAGCATAACCCTAAAGATGAGCAGGTATCTCCTTAGGATCCTTCAAAAACCTAATTACCATTCCATATGAATCTGCTTATCAAGTAATCTTGTTTCCTGGGGATTGGCTATCGAACATACTTGCACAGAAACAGGATTCTTGTGAAAATGTTCATTTCTACTGTTTCAATTCTAACTACAAAGACAAGCCCAGAAAACCCCATCTATTTAAATCAACTGCTACTTTTTGAAATATTATGCTGTTATTTTCTCTAAATGTGCCTTTTAAACCAGGTGTTCCACATGCATTTGGATATTAGAGTCTCTCAGTTCTGAGGGAATTTATTCAGAAATGTATTCACTTACTTCTAGTGAGAGCAACAGGAATAAATCTGCAAGCACTCGATGGGTCCTGAGTGAGAAGAAGAGGATGAACTGCAGTACTCAGTGTACCTCGTTCTTTGACATAACATGTTCTTTCACACGGGCATCTTCCATCACCACCACAAGGATGAAGAGGCAGAAGAAACATCAGTGCTGTACAGGTGGAGTTGCACAGAATTTGATCCTGCCCTTCCTCTGCTCCCTGTTCCTAATACAAAGCATTTGGATCACTTTATGCTTTCACTTTTTCACATATTGCCTCCAGTAATTATACTAAAATGGCAACTAGGAAGGAAAAGGGAAAAAAATCAAACCTCCCATGTGCCTGTACTTAATCTTAAACACCTCAGATTGTATCCACTGATCCTAAAATAAACTTTCGAGTTATGACATACGGTTTTCAAACTAAGTGGGTGTTTTTCCTTTGCCTGAAATAAATAAAGACTAATTTAGTACTTTGGCGCCCTTGTCTGGAAGAATACCAAATATGTTCAGGGGTTTTTTCCTACCACTTACTTTTAAAAAACAGTAGAATTTTGAGGGCAAGAAGGCAAACTAATAAATAGTATGGCTACCACAGAAGATGATATGACAGATTGTCCCCGGCCAAAATGCATGGGAAGCATGGGGAAAGTCTAAGGAGCAGCTGGATTTCATGCCCTGGGGTCATTTCCTTTCACAGAGCAGGCTGGAGGCCGTGCTCCCTCATATCCCTAGCTGTGTGACCACGGCAGGAGGGATGTGTTTGCCATGTTAGGGGTACCCATTAGGGGGCACAGCGACGTTTTGCTGCTATGTGCTCTGGGGAGGCTGTTCTGGTGCGTGTCTGTCTGGTACCATTGGGTTTGGTAACTTCAGGCTTTGAAGTTTGAACTGTAGGCCACTCAATATTATGACACTTTTAAGTTTGCCTTCTCCCCCTAAAGTTTGCCTTAGGATCTCTTATACCTCAGTGGAGGTATAATGCTTCATGGATTTTTTGATTGAGAGGGCAGTCATTTTTCTGACAATATGTCAATTAACAGGACTCAAAAACCTTCACTATTATTTTTTCCTAATGTTGATGAGCACACTCTATCTTGCCCCCCTATTCTTTCAGTATTTATGGTTTATATGAAAAAGTCATGGCCTGTAGTTGGAGTTTACTTTGGGCTGGAAACAGGAAAGAGCTGGCCAGCTGCAGTGTGGGGAGGAATACACCTCAGAGCAAGTTGCTTGCAGCAGCAATGGTCCCATTTAGGTCTCTTTCAGACTAAAAAGGGAAAAGCTTTGCGTGCAAGTGTCTTAACTACCCAATACAGCCACCTGTCTGCCATATTGAGGTCAATAGTCTCAGTTTCAGAGAATGAGAAAGGCTGTTTTTGAGCACAGTGAATGAATGAAGTTGGTTGTTAAATGTTTTGTTTTCATGTTGCTGGGGCTGACTGGATGACATTCAAAACCCTTATCTTGGAAAATTTACTTCTTTGGCTGTATGGATTTCCATTTATTTATTTTAGTAGTATCTCATGCATAACTTCTAAACATAACTAAATGTGTGCTCAGCAGTTGTCTTAGTTCTTTTGTGCTTCCCATCCTTATCAATGAAGGCATTCATTAAGATTCTGATCCCCTTTATAGCAAATATAAACAAAATCTGACAAAATTCTAAGTAAATCCTTTAGTGCTGGAAGCTGACAGAATAGGGCAAAAATTAATTTTATGCATGAAAAATCTCATTAAGCAGATCCCTGGAATTAAAGCAATTGGCCTCAGAGCCCATGGTGTATGTTGTTCATTGTTTCGTCATCACATCCACTCAGCTCTTTCTGTTCACGCTGTTTATGTGAACCATGTTCTCCTTTGCAGGATCTGTGTTAGTCTGCCCAGACAGCACAAAGGTCAGAGGGATCTCAGGGAAAAATGTCCTTCTGTTCTCATGTGTGATCAGAAAGTTAATACAGATCAGCTGAAACAGAGTAGTGTTCTGAACCATTTTTTCCCCCTGATATATAGCAGTGACCCGTAGAAGCTACACAAGTCAGAAAAGACCCAGAAAGGTCAATCAGGACTCATAAAATCCATTAACTAAAGTGCACGAAGCATTGCTTATAATTAAATTGTATTTCACAAAATAAGCAAACACACAGTCCTTTAAGACGCAATTGCAAGGCATTGGCTCCTCTTCTCAGAGCTCTCAAGTTTCTAATTTTAACAGCAGGGAATGTCCTCCAGGTATGAAGGGGAGATAATCAAATGAAGTGAGAGATTTGAAAAGGCCAGAAGAAACACTTGCTAATTCCCCTACATTAAGTGTGGAGGAGCCTTTATAGCTTTGTAGAAATACAAATATTGCTGCTTTTTCTTTCAGGCCAGAGACTGGTAATTTTGATTAATAGCTGACTGGCACTAAAGATGTCTAACCAGTGCATCTTCTGTGTTTGACTCTGATAATTTTAACATCAGCAAACCCTTCAGAATTACCTCTAGAAAAAAAAACCCCAAAACAACGTAAATTATATCTTATCATGAAGACAGATTTAATCTCCTGCTTAATCTATATTATGAAGTTCTATCAATTTTGTTTTTATGTGATATGCCAGCTGCGATTAATATTTTATCAAGGAATAGTTGTGTCCCCTGTAATTATTTACATAAGTATGTATCTGACTAGTTCAGTAATAAGAATCTTCAATTTTTAATGAAGTAGAAGTTAGTAATACAAGTAAATAGATGTAAATTGTCATCATAAGAATTTAATAATTGTTTTTTTGATAATAAATATACATTTTATTCACATATGCACAATGAATGGTACCACATTATGATTTCAGAAAGGTAGAAAACCATCTCACTCATGGCTCTGACTCTAGAGCAAGAGCAATATAGCTTGGTAGAACTGAAAATATTGCCTCCACCTGTTCTCTCCACCTGCAGGGTCAGACATCTGAGACATTTGTGCAGATGTTCCTGAAGCACTGTCGTTAACAGGACAGTGTTTTAACATAAAGTGGTGCTTCATCCTACAGACTTGTGGTGCAAACTCTCTGCAGTTGCTCGGCTGAGTTATTAGTGGCATAGCAGTCACAGTATGGAGGCTGAGACAAGTGACTGGCAGTGACCTGAGCACCCATTTGAAACTGTGTCATCTCTGAGTCATGCTCTAGTCACGTTATTTGATGGCTGAAATCCAAAGAAAAGTGTAAGGCTTGTTTTTTTCTCTTTTGCGGAAGCTCGGAAATCCTCAGTTATCTCTAGGTATGAGAAAATAATTAGAACAGTGATAGACTGAAGTCCTTTCACAATATCTCTGACTATCACTTTTAATATCTCTTTATCCAGATTGGGATACCCTTTGGATTTCGTTATCTTCTTCTTCTTAATGATAATCCCTTTTTAAATCATGCAGCTCCCTTATTGCTTGGGCCATGTGTTAATCCTGCTGCTGGATTTGCCCTTTGTTTTGTATAAGGCTAGAAGAGATAATCTCCTGGCTATTAACACCTCATTTGGGTCTGTCGGGGAAACCATCTAACCAGCTATTATCCATAGAACTCATTAGGGAATTAGGTATTTATGTATTAGTGAAGAGATTTTGCTATGTCGTAAAATCTAAAAATCCACTAATATGGGGTGCAGTCTGTTCTTGAAAATAAATTTCTGACAATATAGCCAAAGACAAATATGAAAATGCTGCTCATGCAATTTGAGGAATTCACATTGTACGTTATTTGCTATTTTGGCACCTCAGTAAGGTAATTCCTCCACTCCATTCAAATAACCACACCAGATGAGGAAAGCATGCCAGTAGTTTAACATCCATAATTAAGGAGTATTAGGCTGAGTTTGCTGTATTTTATCACATGATTTGAGCTAGAAATTGCACATTTATCAGTTAGTGGAAAGTGATTGGTCAGCTGTAAGACTGATTTAAAATTTGCCTACAAAAGAGTTTCAGAATGAATTCTCATTCTCTGTGTATGGCTATTATCACTTGAAAATGACTGATATAACATACCCTGTAATTAAGGGAAAGAGCATTAGACATTGACTATGCATTCTGCAAAGTGCATAACTAAAAAATTCTAAGGGCTCCATGACTTTTTCCAGATGCATTTCATAGGACGTTTTCTACACGTTCAAGCTGCAAAGTTGGGGAAAGGTCCAGTAGGCGGACATTACGAATCCATTAGGTCTATTATTTTTCCCCACTTTGCATAAATTCAGTTTTAATGATTTGACAGAAAGGAAGAAAGTGTATGAACCTGACAAAATACATTTTTTATTATTTGCAATCTAAAGCCATAATGATCATTTAGCCAGAGCCTGCTCAGGATAAAAGGCTCATTGAAAGCTTCAGGTATGAAAACTCTCCTGTGTGAGACTGAGTCCTGCTGAGAAAAACCTAATGTAACTCCTAATAGTTCTGCTGTGCTGCCAGACACTTCTCTTTTACTCAATGTGCTCCGTGGCCTCTTGCAGCTCCTGGGGACCCCAATTTGTGTTCCATCTCTGAAGCTGAGATTGTCACACTTGCAGCAAGTGCAGCCATAGAAAGTGGGACTGCAGTAATTGCTTAAGTCAGCCCAGAGTGTATATTCTCTTGTCAGCAGACACTACCAGCCTAGCATGTAAGTAGCAGCACAAAGATATATATTAATCTTTTATTTGCTTAGTCATCATGATTTTATTAATTAACATGTGCAGCAGGCTCTACCAGCTGTCACCGGAGTTTGCCATCACAGTAATTTCCCCACTGGAAAAATATGACGGCAAAAGTTTCTATGGTTTGGCTTCATCCTGTTGCAAATACAGTTCTAAAGTATTTCTGGTAATAGACTTTGCATCCAAATACCCTTATGTTCTAGGAGGTAGAAACAGTAAGAATTTCAAGATAATATCTCCATGACAAGTCCTGGGAGTGGAGGCTGAAAAGAATGTTCTTTCCAAATTTTTGCTCTGTCACTGTAGTGCATTGTGTGGGCAATGTCTATTTAATTCAGCTTACAGGCACTGGTCATACCGTCTTCAGACCTGAGACCTCATCACATACAAAGGTGAAAGAGACGTATATCAAATTTGAGCAAGGGTAAAAGAGGAGAAATACTTACTCAGTTGCTAGGATCTTCATCTGACCACAGGAGGGCAGGATTTAGGAGAAAACTCTGTGGTGTCTTAAGATCAGAGAAGATGAAATGATAAAATATTCTGACGCTACACCACTATTCAAATATTATTTTGACTGAAATATTGCAAAATATTGCAATACAAGCATTTTCATATAACCACAGTATGTCTGCCTGGTCTCATCAGTCCACTTTAAACTGTGAAGTTCAACACCCCAACATTAGAGAACACTCCGAAGCAGAGTAATGCCCTATTTGGCAGCATGTTACACAGGTTACTGTAGTTATCAGGGCTGTGTGTATGTCCCAAGACTGATCTTCTCATTCCTGCTGTTTCAAATTAAAGGAAATGACTCAAGAATTCTTGTTTTGTAAATGTGAATCTCCAAATGGGTGAATTAGAGCTGGTGTGATCATTCCTGCTCCTTTTCAGGTGAAGTAGATAACACTTCTATCTTCAATGTGAGAAGCAAGATCATCCACCTCCCGCCTAAGAGTAGTGACCTGATTTCATAAGTTCTCCTCATTTATTATCCTTTACAGTAGTGTTGAAAAAAACATTTTAGCCACTGACTTAAGGTCATCCATGTATTCCATCAATGATATAGGCTGAAGCTGGCAAACACAGCTTCTCACCTGCTACATCTAGATGGGAGCAGTGGTTCCGTGTCTCTCCTGTATTAAAAAAGAGGCACAGAAGCTGACATCCCTCAGACCCGATGGGATGTGAGTGCTCCTCCTTCCTTTGGGTCTCTGTGAAGAAATTAACAGCTCAGCTTGAAGTCACAGTGTTTTGGTCTGACATAGAGGGAAGAACTCAGTCCTGTGCACTGCTTGGGGGCTGTGATTAACAGCAACAAAGCTGTTGTGCTCCAGTATAGCACAAAACACTGCTCATTTAAAGTTAACGAGTCTGAATTTGTGCTGAAAGGGAGGGAGGCAGAAGGAGCATCACTCACAGTTGGAGTCAGCTGAGACGCAGTTTAAGGAACTATTTCTCCTCAGGTGTAGCTGGTTGTATCCTGGCTTCTGACATGGGTGCCTGGCTGCAGCAGCGTGAAATAATGTTAACAGATGCTCACACCTCAAATTGAGAGAGAATTTGGTGTGCTTACAGGTAAGCTATGATTAAGCTGAAGATCGTGACCTCAGCTGCCTTCCTGTGCTAGTGTAGCTCCTGATTCTCTATATCACAGCCTTCTAGAGTATACAGTGCTGCTTATGACTGAACTTCCTCCTAGCTCAAGCATGTGCTTGATGGATGTTGCTGCTTCAACTCTGCTGCTGTTTTCTTTTGTAGGAGAACTGCAAAAGAGGGATGAAAAATATAAAATTACAAAAATGCAAGGGTCTGGATAAAGACCCATCGTCTGAAAGACTGGCTGGCCTGTGAACAGCTTTCTTAGGAGGAAGGGAGAAGATCTTATTAATGACCAGAAATTATTCTGTATAGCAGAGAGACGAAAAAGGAACATTGTAGTTGTTTTGAGTCATTCTTTTTTATGCTTTAGTATTAAACAGGTAGTCAGACGAGTTATCTTCTGCCAGCTCCTGAAATCTAAACAAAAACCCCAGTTCAAACCTAGGTAATAGCCTACGGACTATCTGCCAGTCTCCTGCCTCTAAATAGATATATGTGAATTTAAGACACAAATTAGAAACTAAATATTTCTAGTTTTCTCATGGTGAACTAAGGAAATAGCAAAATGTCTGGACAAAAAAGACAACTTTGAAGTGAGAGTGTGATATTATCAGTGAAAATGGAAAATGGTTACTGCAGACTCCAGCAGTATTTTGACATTTGGATTTTTGTAATATTTGTACCACTTTGAAAGCTTGAAAACCATACTCTAATGAAGAGTCTGGTGAAATAATCAACTGGTATACATTGCCAAAAAGCACAGAGAGATTGACCTGAAGCTTTTCAAGCATTGCAGCAAACTAGTAAATGGTATGTAAATGTCTTGGAAACAGAATACAGAATCTTGCTGTGAACACTCAGCCCACATTAGCTTTGGCAAAACCTAAAGAGATTGTAGGACTAGTGGTTAGTGCAGGGATGAAAAAGTAACTCTCCAAATTGAGCAGAAAAATATGAAAGTGAAAGGGGAAAAAATATTTTTAAAAGTCTGGCAAAGCAACTGTACAAGTACAGTTTGGACATTAAGACAAAAGACACAAATAGAATCGTAGAGTCACAGATTCATTTAGGTTGGGAAAGACCCTTAAGGTCAAATCCAGCTGCAGACCTAAACCTTAACAAAACCGACTCAGATGCAGGACCTTGCACTTTGCCCTGTTGAACTTCATGAGGTTCACACAGGCCCCTCTCAGGCCTGTCAGGGTCCCTCTGGGTGACATCCCCTCCCTCCAGCGTGTCCAGCGCCCCACACAGCTTATATAACAATCTTGTTAGAACTGTGCTTGCCCATTCCACTCAGATACACAAATGTCCCAGAATTCAGCTGTCACTGTATCACAATTGAGAGCACCAGCCCTACAGTAAAGCTGTTCTGACTGTTAAAATCACTAATGCTACTGAAGAAAGTTGCAAGAGCAAAATAAAACGTAAGACCGGTCACGTCTGAATTAAGAGTCAGTTTCACAGAATGTCTTGTCATAATGCTTGATGTGAAGATGTGGCCTCTAGTCCCAAAAATATCACAGTCAGCAAAGATGAGAGAAATAACCAAGAAAAATGAATCAGTCAAGGGTCAAAGCTTATAACAACTAAGAAGCTAAGCCTCTGAAAACTAACAACTTGCTGGTTTAGAAGCATAAATTGTCTAC
Source organism: Lycocorax pyrrhopterus obiensis (assembly GCA_014706295.1). Taxonomy (NCBI): domain Eukaryota; kingdom Metazoa; phylum Chordata; class Aves; order Passeriformes; family Paradisaeidae; genus Lycocorax; species Lycocorax pyrrhopterus. Next base: position 66,314,855 of record JACSVZ010000014.1, read on the forward strand.
AATGTATAAATAAGACACCAGGCACAGTAAGGCAGAAGAGCAATCCTTTTAAAGGAAAGAGGAAAATTAATTTATTTCCAAGTTAGTTAAGATGTATCTAATTACATTAAAACAAAAACCTAAATGTAACGATAGAATCTGAAGTACATATGTAAATTATGATAATCGTATTGAATTTTGTTATCTTGTTTGAATTTTGTTATCTTGTCAAAATATGATAGAAGGCAAATGAAGAGTAATATCTTTTCAGTTGAGGTAAATACCAGGACTGGAATGAAAAGCAGGTTTACAGATCACTAGCCAGAAATGATATCCCAGGACTGGGGAATAATAGGTTCAATGTTGCACTGCTGGGGCTTGCAGTTCCCTTTAATGCTTAGATGTTGAATAAGGAAGTGACTCCTTTTTGCAGGAGGTCAGATTTGTACCTCAATCAATTAGAAATGTTCACTTTCTGTTGAAATGTTCACTCACTGTTGAAAAGCTAAAAAAGGAGTTTAGTGTAATTTACTATATAGAAAATGACAGCTCTAGAGCCAACAATTGCACCATAGGGGAACACAGGGAGCAAACATTACTGCTAAGTGCAGAAAGCTTACTCAAAACAAAAATGTGATTTTTGCAGAATATAGTCTTTTACTGAGTGTTTCCCAAGTATCAGGTAAGTTATGTTAAAGTTTTCTTTCCTGAGGTTTCTGATCTTTCTTGCAGGATGTAACATCATGTAATCTCCCTTCTCTTCCTTGACATAGCTCATTTAAAGAACATGTTAAGTTTAAAATAAGCGATGTGTCTCAGGTGCTTATTAACTACTAGTTGTACAATGGCTCAAGACAAACAGTTAACAGGATGCCCAAGCAAGCAGCAGGTGCTTGCTAATAACTTTCTTCTGCATATTTTAAAGAACTGTTATGAAAAACACAAGCCCAAGGGCCCTACAAGAAGGGTCTTTTTATTATAGTTTTTTTAAATAAAATATTGTATGTCTTTACATTGACAAGCTCCCCTATATTACTGCAATTCACGCCAAAGCACAACAAAAAATTACATTTTCACCAATTGAAGCCTGACGCTATGGAGCTTTTGTGCTGGTTCTTCATGTTGAGGGGGAATCTTTTACCCACAGATGATGACTTTTAAGAGTGTAAATATACTTAAGTGCTGAAAATCACCCAAATCAGAAATCTGTTTGTGGTTTCTCACAGGGAGAATTCTTATCTTGTCCCAGGTGATGCTCCAAATGCCCTCTCCTAATTTCTTCTAAATAGGCTTCTTTGATATATTTGGACTTGAAATAGGGAGTATGTCTGCATAACTGTGTATTTGAAATTTTTTCCCATTGCAAAGCAGCATCACACGCTTAGAAGTTTGGATACAGGGCTATTCTTCCAATAATTTTCTGCTGTATGAGTATTGGGCAGAAAACAGATTTAGTGATAAGGACATCCTACTTAGTCTGTGATAGGAATCATGTAATTCAAATAAACTAATTCTATGAAGAGTTGATTATAAACCTATCATTTCACAAAGGCTGAGTCACCATTGTATTAATGGCAGGGACACCATTTCAGTCCATGTTCCCTGCCATTCTTCACTTTTTTTACCCATCTTTCTGAAAAAAATCCTGGCACCTGGTAATATCTCCTAGGGATTAGCACCAACAACACAAATGGAAGTTCTTGGTGTTAAGATATCAATACTTTGTTTTTATTTAAAACCATAACTTATGCACCATGCTGGAAAATATTCAGACTTTTATTGCCACATGAATTCTAACTCTCTTCGAAGAAACCTGCATAATTCTGTTAGTTTTAATATGGTCAATACTTCACACTGAGGTGCAAATATATAAACGGCCAGGAATCAGAATTTTCTTAGAGGACCTATTAGTGGACAGCTCTATTTAAATTTCAAGATTATACTCTGTTTAATATACCAAATCCACTCTTCAATTCTTATCATGAAATGACAGCTAGCCATCCACATTTGTATGTCCACTGTCTTAATTCAGCTAATTCTTAATTATCTTCAATGATCAGTTGGAGTGGAACAAAAATAAAGCCTCATGTCCTTCAGTGTATCTGGTCTTTAGTGAACACGGCTACAGCAGCACCATTGTGAATAACAAGGCAAAGCACAAGCAGTAGACAACTCTGATGACTGCTGTTGCGGGATTTGCAGGCAGATCATTCGCAAAATACGCTGTTTTCTCTAGGAAAGTCAGGAAGCCTTTCTTTAACTCCATAGCATCCTTCGCCTGGAAGGTAAAAATGGAAATAGTTCCCTGAGCAGTTGGTTCAGCTGTAGAGAAGTCACAGGGAGGGAGGATCATTGTTCTTAAAGGTAAACTCTCTCAGATCAATAAAGTTACTCCCTCTGCATTTAATCAATAAAAGATACACATTCTTTGTACAAGTGCAGAACAAGCTTAGCCTGCTTTCATGGAAATGGTAAGATTTTTATCAGAGTTCAAGATTAATCCAAGCCTGTAAGCTGGGGCAGTCCCACAGTGGTTTCATTTGTTGGCAGGAGCCAGGTTCACCACATCCAAGCTGATCAAACAACACTTGCCTGGTGGCTACAGGAATTAAAACTCCTGTTTAGTGTAAACTTTGTAGACAATGATTTTGCCCCATTGGTGTCTTCTTATATGAGCTGTGAAAGCATCCATACATCCCAGTGCAGTTATCTGATTGAGAGGAGGAACTTCTGAGTGCTGCACATCTAGAAAATTCAATAGAGTTGTGGTGAATGTTCACATTTTAAAGAGAAATTTCCAAGTGTGGGTGAGAAACACTTGATCCTTCTGCTTGCTTGTTACATAGTATTTAGATAAACACCTTGCAGCAACAAGAAATCTTGACCATTAGATGAGTTTTAATTTGTGACATGGTTATGACTCCTAAATTTTGGCACATTTGCTTTTCATTTCTGTTGTATGTTTATATATTTTCATTGTGCTGTTCATTCATTTTGTAGTTACTGCTTGTTGAGGCTACACAAAAATTAAGAGTAATGATGAGTGTAAATTTGCCTGCTCAATACTGCAAAATTTGGGCTACACCTGCATTTCTCCCATCCTTTACAGGGTCTGAATAGTCATCTCACTACACTTTAATTGAATTATATTGCTGTTATAAAATATGTATCACGTAGCATAACTCATACATGTGGTTTTAGGTTGCCTAAAATGAAAGCTGAACCTTTCAGTACTGTGGGGAAAATAATAGGTGACTTTAACACCGTTTTTTATATCTGTTTTTTATGTCATTCTCTCTGGTCCTATTACTATTTTTTAACACACTACAGACAGATATCTGTTGATGAGTAGCAGCTTCCAAATCACCAGGAATTTCACATCAATTCAATCATTTGCTGAAATTCTGAATTGAAATGTCTTGGTTTTGTGCAATCTCCTCCTGCCCCAAAATACTCCAAATCAACCATTGTCCCTACTCACTTTAGGATGGCCCAGGGCTCAAGCTCAGAAATGTTCTGCTGATTAGGTGGGACACTCTCTCTCTGTGGAAAAAGAACAGGGAGACACCAAAGTCTCTAAAAGTACCTTATCTGCTAACTGCATTCGGGACAATCTGTTACACACAGGGTTTTGGGCATCAAATAGAGCAGTCATCGTCATTTTCACAGCTGGAAGAGGAGGCTGGTTTCTTCTGATTTTACAATAATAATCTAACTCAAGCCCTCAGGTAGGAAGCCTGTCTCTTTGTCATCCTCATGCAGGAGGGTAAGGAAAGAATTTACCTCCAAATCTCTGAGTCTCTGCAATACTTTGAACATCAGTCTCAGGCCTCGATAACTCCCATTAAGGCAAGGCACTCAACAGAAAGGAGTACATGAATCATGGGACTCACTGGAAAAAGAGCAAAGATTCCTGACCCTTTGCTCTTTGCCTGAGGAGTCTCCTGGCATTGGATTTCTGGGATTTGGCACACAATCTCCCTGGTATTTACTCACGATTTTGTTATAAATATGTGAGATTTTCCCCATAACAAGAGAACAGAGTCTCTGTTATTCTATGCACCAGGCTACAGTGTCAGGTACTTTCCTACCTCACCTCATGCTTATTGCACTACCATCTTCTCCCCAGCAAGTCTAAAGAGACTCGTTGCATGAATATATTTAAGAAGCCTTACCTTGCCCTGCATCATTTCAAAGTGTCATCAACCTTCTATATGTTGCCCAAATGTTAACTCAGTTTTTGAAGCTTTATTTGAATTATGTTAAGTTTAATCTGAACGAACCATTTATTGATATATGAGAGAGTAGAGAGAAATGAATAAAAAAGGTTATAAATTCCTACCATTCCTAACTGAGTAGTGTGAAAATATAGCATTTACAGATTGACATAACCTTGAATTAATGGAATCTCACCTTAAAATCTCACCTATTTTATCTGGAAATAGGCTGCGTTTGCTTACAGGCTCAATGACAAGGGGCTCTCCAAACTAGGTAGTGTTTTAGCATAAACACATCCTCAAAGAAATTATCTGAAACACATCCTATTTAGTGTCTCAAGAAAGAGCTCATCTCTGCATGGATGCTTACTGGCAATTTCATGATGAAGTTCACCCTAACTACGTCACTCACAAAGTTCACATTTTGCCATATACAAAATATATACACATTTTAAAATATGACCATGTATTCCTGATAGCAATGTATGAAGTAAAGCAAAAATATGTTGTCTCCCAGGTACCCAAACTTAAGAGACAGATTGAGTAATCTTTAATAGTAAAGGGCAATATGATGCCTCACTGCACCAAGCCATTTCGGAGAAATATTGTATCTTGTTAGGTACCAGTGGAGTGGTTTGGGTAGAAGAGACCTTTAAAGGTCATCAGCTTCAACTAGATCAGATTGCTCAGCGTCCCCATCCTGTCTGACCTTGAATGCTTCCAGGGATGGGGCATCTGCCAGCTCTCTGGGCATCCTGTGCTAGTGTTTCATCTCACTGTAAAAAAAATGTCTTTCTTATATCTAGTCTGAATCTACCCACTTGTAGCTTAAAACCACTACTTCTTGTTATGGCAGGTCCTGCCAAAGAGTTTGTCCCCATCTTTCTTGCAAGCACCCTTTTGTACTAAAAGGAAGTCCACTATGCAATGTGTAGAGCAGTACTGGACAGACTGCTTCACTCTCCACTCTCCAGGCAGCTCTTCCAGTTAATGGGGAGAAGGGATGGCCCCCTTTATTATCCTATCCTGCTTCTGTGTTGATTGCCCAGTGAATGCTAGAGGAGTTTTGGTAGAAATACTAACAGTCCTTTTTACAAGAAGCTTATGAATCTTCTGCCCGCCTCTGAAACCACATTGACTGGTGATAAAACCAGGTATAATCCAGCCATCAATTTTTACATTCACTCTCTCTCTCTCTGGGCAAGATTATACATTTCTGTTGGTATAATGCCTTTGATGCTGTGATTTCATTTTTCATCACCCTTAGCAGCTTTGACAATTCAGTTAAGAACAATTGTCCCAGAAAAAAGTAATACTGTTACATAAAATGTTATGGTTTCTCCCTGAACAAAGCTAATAAATCCACCTTGGTGCTCAGTGGAAGTCTAGGTCTTTAAACAGGCTAATTCCAAATTTACCCCAAAGATCTAGTTTCAGATGAAGAGTTCAGGTTTGAAATTAAATTAGAGGCACATTGAAAAGACAAGAATAAGATATTCAGCTGAAGTCCACTAATGCTATTCACTTCTCAGTACTGTTCAGAATTTTGCTTGTGAGCTTCTAGCTCTGCCTTTGTTGTCCACTGACTTTCTTTCTGATAGCATAAAAAGATGTCAAAAACTGAACAGCCAATGGAAACTGAATTTATGGAGAAATCTTGTAAACCCCCAGATGGCATTTTATGCCTTAATCTCGAGGGAGATTGCTTGTCACTTTCACCAGTAGTATATTGAAGCTAGGACACTGAATTATAAAAAGTCATCTTATTGTTCCATTTTCTCACAGATGAGCATGGCCATAGAAGAGAGAAGAAAATCTACAGAAAAAAATAACTTTCTCCTTCTTCCTTTAATTGCTGATGCAGAAAGATTAATAAAGGATTAACAGCCACATATATTTGTAGGTAGGAACTAAAAGTGGAGAAGAACTGGTGCATTTAAATGATGTTCTAATAATCATCTAATGCTCTAGGATTTTACGTACTGCAAACATACGCAACAGTGTCCTTGCACTTACCATTTGAGGGGAATTTGCTGCTTCCCTCCCTTCCCTTCCCCTCCCCTCCCTGAGAAAAGCCTTCTCAGACAAGTTTTACCTCTTTAGGAGAAGTTTCTACTGTCCCTGAGAAGTGGAGATATCACTTCATTTCTGTATGCAAGGCATAAGAATTAATAATATCATGTTTCCATAGACTTTGTCTCAGGAAATAATTTGGAAGCTATTGTGCTATTTCCACAAGGCAACCTTTTTATGAAATAGACTCCCCTGTTACTGATGTTGACTTTCATCTAAGAGAAGTACACTGTAAATATAAAATATGAATATGTTGTGTGGAGAAATGATGGGTCCCATCTGGAGATATTAAATTATTGCTGCACAGCTTTTATCTTTAAACCAAACAGGTCAGCTAGTACTTTTTTCTTTTTAAGCCTCTTGACAATCCTTCTCACAGATTAGCCTCCAGTTTCTACCAATCGTGCACGAATATTTACATATTTTCTTATTTTAATTCTCTTAACAAATGAGTATGTGATTCAAATTATTTCTTCCCTTCAAATCTCAGTAGCCAGAATATTCAGACCTCTAGATGCTCCAAACACGCCAATTTGCTCAGTGTTTCAGCTTGCAACTTTATAGCAAATAAGGGGGGAAAACATCCTCTCATTTTTAGAAGTTCTGTAGAAAGTCTACATTTAAAAAAAAAAAAAGATTATAGATCAGCAGCCATTCTCTGTATTCTAAGGGGGAAAAAAAGCTCAGAAAAGCAAAATATCCTTAATGTCCAATTTTAACTGAGGGAAAAAATGTTATACAGTGGCATTGGAAGATGTTAGTCGTTTACTTTAGATGTAAACCATAAATTAATCTTGAATGTACAAACCAAAAATTATTTCCAACACTCAAAATCATTACCATATCAACAGGGCTTGATTTCATTCTGGGTGGTAATAGCACCTGATATCAGATCATCAAAAGGATAGTGTGACTGTGGTGTAAAGTTGTTGCAGCGTAGACTTTCTTGGATCTATGTTTTCTCAGGGTACAAACTCCAGAAGATGGTAGCATTGGTCGAAAAGGATACATGGCCTGACTGGCTGAATCCAATGCTTTTTATGGAGATCTGGCATCTAACTTTGCAGATAAAGCTATTCTTGTCTGTGAGAAATCTCTTAAATCAAATACTGCTTTTACTCGATAAATGCCAGGGAAGTAAATGAAACCTGTAAATGTAGCCACAGTAGAGCACATCCAGGCTCCCAAACATCAAAGATGACATACAATTCATACACAATATGTCTACTGTAATGACTTCTAATTAGGTACTATGTCTTTTTTCACTGATAGGTTTCATGAATCTCTGCATGGTATCAAGGCTGGGAAAATTCCAATATCCTCTGCCAAATTTCTTCTGGATAAGCCTACTGCATTAAATTATCAAGCTTTCATAAGAACATAGTAAAATTCCTTTTTTTCTAATACATTTTTAAAGTTTTGCTGCACCAGTAGCTTTCATATATAATGTTAATAAGAGATGATGAAAAATTGCTAAAACAACTGACAACAAATTGAAATCATCTTGTCAATTTGATTTGTAAAATTAGTATTTATATTTTAATCTGACATAGTGGTTGTATAACATAAAGGATTTCCTACCAGGAAAGCTCAATACTATTGGTCTCTTTCAGAGTTACCCCTTAAAGATAACAAGAGAAATGTTTCCATTCTCCTCTGCTCCCGCTTCTGCAAATCCAAATTCTGACAAGATTCACATGGTGTGCAGTATTATCCAATTTTGTTCAGGGGTGGAGTAGAGTTGGAACTGTGGCAGATCTTGGATGTCTATTTACAGAAGATAATATCCTGCTTTCTATATTTCTTGACTCTAGATCAAGTATGTTTCTCATTTGATATTTTTCCTGGGTATCTGAATGGACATGTCACCTGTGGCATCATTGCCACTGTTCTGCTGTCTATAGAAGAGATTAAATAGAATTTAGAGTCTCACAGCCCAAAGACTTCTGGAGTTCAGGAAGGAGGTATAGCCAGCTCTAACCTGAAGAATTAATGGCTCAGTCTTAGGACTCTCATGCACTCGGGGTCGGTATGTGAGGAATAATGTTACATTTTTGTATTTATTTTTCAGATATATTAAAGCTATAGTTTATATGATTAGTAGTATTTAAGATACTTCATTTGATTGTTTCATGTAAAGCTAAAACCCATAAATATTTTCAAACAAAATGTTTTGAGCTATTTCAACAGGAGGAAAATCTCAAGGTGGTGGTTATTAAAAATAAAAAGCTGATGATTCAATGTTTATGATCAGACTTTGTATCGCAAATACAAATGAATGCTTTTTATTTTTTCTTTTAATTAATTGATTAGATATTAGCTACAGAGAATTTTGTTTCTGTGTTTATCTTCCAGTGAAAACAAGCCCCAAGTTTTTCACAGAATGACAGTTATTGCTCCACACTCACTGTTGGGAAAAGGTGCTTAACACCCTTCCAGCTTTCCATCAGAGAAGAGAATTCTCCTCATTAGCTCATGAAATTAAGGAATAACCATTATCTGAGAAAGTGGTTCAAGATCAGGCATAGGTATATTCCTCCGTCTTTCTTTTTCATGAGCTATTAACAAGACAAATATTCCCCTTCTTCCTCCCTTTCCAGATTTGGGACTTTGAAACTATTTGAATTTCATGTCTTCTTTTGCCGAGTCTGCATTTGCACAACCTGCTTAAGTGAAGGTATTGGGGAAAGCAGTCTCTTAGGCAACAGTCACAGCACAAGTGCTGACAATGGCAACTTCACATCTTCTGCCAGGGCGGTCATGTGAACTCACTGTTCAGTGGAACAAAACCTATTTGTCTCCATGCCTGTATCTGTATAACAAATTCGAAAATCAATCACTTGAAAGGCTTAAATAATGTTTTAGCATATTGTTTTATAATTCTTGTTTCTGTGGACAATGCAGTTGCCTTAGTTTTTATTTATCTTTTTTTACAGGTAGATGATGTAGTGCATTACATGAAAATTATTTTATTTCAAGTATTTCAAGATCAGATATTTTCAGAACTAAATCCCATTTTGTGGCACTTGATACTCTTACTTGGTATTCTCCTGTGATCTTTTGCATGTCTGCTGAATTCCTTGCCTGACACTTTTTTTCTGGGGCCAGGTGTTACTCAGTAAGCACTAAGTGCCAAGGAGTAAAAAAGATGGAAATCTTTTCCAGTGTCTGTTAACCACTCAGGATTCAGTGACAAAAGCTTCAGTGGAATGTAAGAGCCAAGTTCCAGCTAAACTCTTGAAGAAGTTTTCCAGGAAAACTGACTGCCAGTGTTGCGTACTGAACAGAGAGTCCTTAAACTCCACTCTGCTGTAGAAGTTCACGTGCACTTGCACTTAAAATTTTAAAATTAAACATTGTGGTCCCTGCTCTGGTACTGCTGATGTTTTTCATGCAAATATTGCAGGCTTTAAGCACAAATAATTTGTAGTTGAACTGTTGAACTCTCTTTCTGAATTCCTGTGAGACTTCCCAGCTCTAGGGGTGAGAGGTCAGGGTGGTTTGAACTGTGATATATTTTTGGTTAAGATGTGACAAATATAGTAAGTAGATGAATGCTAATTCAGGCCATCATATTTAATTAGGGCGTCAAGACTGGAATGAAGTCTTCACTCTGAAAATGAGCTCTCATGATCAAAGTAGAGCTACCTTATTTAAATAATTTAAAGGAAGATCAATTTTAATCAGTTGGTATTGAGTATTGCACATGAAAATTACTAATTTTTTTCTTTCAATTTTCATGCTACCATGTAAATGAGCAATTCCCTTGTTTAGAGATATGTGGCATCTGGTTGGTAATATTTCTTTAGGGTGGAAAATTTGAATTAATATCTCCTTAAGGCTGACTGCATAGCTAACCCCCTCCATGTGAGAAGTCAGAAATCTGTCTTTCAGTTTTCTCAGCTTTATATTCTATTCAGTTTAAAATATTATCTGATTCCAAATGCTTTTATTTTTTCTGTTACTGAGTCTTAACAATTACATATGTAGAGAAATTAGAGGATAACAATGTGGTCAAATTATTTGCTTCAGAGAGGCTAGATATTCATTAGGGTAAATTACATAATTGTGGTGTAATTTTTTTTTTTTTAACTTCTGTGAGGAAAAAGATTTTAATAACAGATCTGTTAATGTGCAAACCTGGAAGAGCTCATGGATATAAGTACATGGATATATGCATTCATATGCAGACATTTACATACCCAGAAGCACACCTGAGATCACAAAATGAATACAAAACTCTTTATTGGGTTTAATAAAAAAAAGAGATGTGTACAGAAACACACACACATTTTTACTGGAGTCACTGAAGACACCACAGCCATGGAAAGTTTTCTAGTGAACAGATTCACACTGGGTCATGCATGTAAGATTAAAGCTGTAAATCTTTGAGGATCAAAGTGTGGTTTTGTTCTGTTTATCCATCAGGAAATCCTAATCCATAAACTTGACTTCTTGCTGTGTCAACACAAGAGAAGAAACCTGAGCTGACCTGTTCAGCTGATTGTAAACCACCGTGCTACCTCACAGGTAAAACTGAGTCCCAAAAGGCATCATTGCCAACTTCTTCCATTGCTGCTTTCAACCTTCATGTTGTGTTCTAGTTCACTCTCTGGACATTTAATAGGTCTAGTGGTTGAAAGCTTCTGAAGGCTACTGAGTTATTTTCTCCAACATGCCGTCAGGAATATTCCGGCAAAATTTCCAGTTCACTTCACTACAGACTCTGGAAAAAAAGGAGAAGTACTATACCTAGCAAAGTGATGTCTGATCCTTTCCTTTCTGTCACTGAAGGCTGGCTTTCATGGCATAACACAGAGCTTTTCACATCTCCATTTTTATTCTCAGTTTCATAAGTTTCAAAACTGGAGAGTTCCTTAGCAAGCAAAGGTTATTTCTTTTGATCTCTCTTACCATTTCAGCAAAAGATTTCATGTCATGTCAAGCGTCCCATAAAAATGAGCCTGTTTGTACACTCAGCTATTGCTGCCTCTAACTGATCCACTTGTACTAAACAATGGTTGGTTCTCCTCAGCTCAGTGTTAAATACCCCGTTGCCTCATTTCTCCCATCTCTTGCTACCACAGAGTCAAGCATGAGCTGGAATAATTCTTGCTATTGAGTCTTAAAAGATGTGAGCTTGCAACTTGGAGGCCCAAATGTTGAGTTTCTAGAACTGAAACCTGAGAAATAGCCTAGTGGATTCCTCAAGTCCCTAAAGTTTCAGTGCAGGAAAAATAAGTTGTCTTTTTATTTTAGAAAATTATTTTTTCCAGAAAAAAAAAGTAGTAGTAATAGTACAAGCATTTGTTTATATATATGCACATGTAATTTATATTGTGAAAACCTCAGACTGCTTGTCATGTCAAACATACTCATTGTGACCATAACACTGTTTTTATTGTATAGAGAATATTCTTGCTTATGGTGTCTCAACCCTAACAGAGTTTGGCTAGCAAAAGCCTATTATAGCAGCTCCTCATTCTAAATCATTTCTAGGTAAAACTATAAACAACAAAGATGTTTTGTATTAATCAGGCGCTCAAAGTCCACCCAGCAAAATAAATGAGCCACATTTATTACGTAACTCTATATTCAATAGCAAACAAACAAACCAAAAAATAGCCCGTATCAGTCCTGAAAATTAAGAATTGCCACCGTGCTTCAGATGATAATAGTGGATAGCAGAATTAACCTTGAGTTTAATACTCAGAAATCATAATTTCATGTTAATCTAAAAATGTTGCCCTCACTGAGAGGAATAAGTGTTTTTTCATGACAGAAAATTGCATACTGTTGTCTTACCTTTATGTAAGTAAACTATCACAATAATGGTAATATTTCAAAATCAGTCCTAATAAGAGGTAATGAAAGTAAGGAGTGCCCTCCTTCAAATGTGAACACAAATAAGCAACATCCTCCCAAGACCTGTCATTTCTTAAGACGCAACAAAAAATGCCTTTATAAGGAGAAGACAGAATGGGAAAATGGGGAAAAAAATGACCACAATGTTGAAGCTAAGCAGTATATACCTTTTCTTGTTTCATCCAGACTGTGTGAATTTTTTCAGGGCTGAGCAGAAGTCCCCACCTAATTGTCATGTAGAGACTGAAGAGCAAAAATGGAGTAACCAATTTGCTTCCTAACCCCTTACAATTTGAGAGTGATTGAGACTTTTTTTGCTGCTTGTGACAGTCATGAGTCCTCACACAATTTCTCAGTGTATTTAGATGCACAGTAGGAAGGTTCACACATCTGACTAGGTACAAAGAATCAATTTACAGCAAAAGGAAACATCAGATATTGGCACTTAAGCACCACAGCAGTAGATAACTTGGAAATACCTCAAGTAAATTGGAAAGACCTAATGCTTAAAACAGCGATGAAAAAGAATATAACTTCAGAGGTAATGTGCTTTTGGTTTCGACTGGTACTTGAGTAAATTTTAATCATATATTAGACTGAGACTAAAAAATATACTTACATGGCTCCTTTCCTGTAGCATTTGTGTGTTTTAAAAGAGCCGATCAAAAACTACCAGCCAGAAAGTTTTCCTGATGACACATAAGATTTTTTATAGCAATGCTAACATGAAGGGGTTCTGCTACAGAATTTTGAAAGTCCTGAGTTTATTTTCCTCTTTTCTCCCTTATAGTCTGTTGTCTGCAACATAAATAAGTCTGTCTTCCTCAGGTTTTGTATTTCATAAAATTTTTCTCTCTTTATCTTCTTAATCCTTCCTCTGTACTTTGACATCATAGAAAAATTAATAAATTGAATGCATCCTGAAAATGAAAAGAGTGGTACAATCCTCTGTAAAGTTGATTTTAAATTTTTGCTCTGATGTTAAAGCTGAATTTCCCTTAAAACTTGCTACGAAATTGATTGTTTATAAAAGAACAAGTGTAGTTTCTTTAAAGCCTGGAAACCTGTTTTCCCTTTTCTATGAGCACTTCAGGAATATAATATATAGAGCAGTACTGAGAAGCACGCAGAAAAGGTTTATACAGTAGACTTATCCTTTAATGTGAACCCACTAAAAGCATGGAGTATGGCTCACCAAATATCCCTGAAATTGCCTGGATATGAGTAAAGTATTATTTCACTGCAGGATAAAGTGTTCCATTTAAAGTGCAAGTCCGGGCTCTAGGGTAATATTGACAAAGTGGAGTTATTATGAACTAAAATCTCTTTCTAGAAAACTGGAAAGATATACCAGTAATCCTAAGAGCAGTACCTTCTTCTCTCATGGCAGAAATAATGCATATCAGAGAATTCATTATTTGTGCATAACAAGGTCTGTAAATGCATTTTACAAAAGCAAACCATAAAATACCAAGAGCAGTGCACGACTGAGAAACAAACTGGTTTCCCAGATGTACTTTCTTGTGCCATGGAGAGCATAAAATGGACATAATTCTTCATTGGGAATGTTCTCTTTCCATCAGGGCTCTTCAGCTCAGGAGGGCTGGGGTAACCTGTGCCAGCATTCAGCCGCCAGCCTCCAGCCTCCAGATTAGGGGGACTACCTGCATGAAGAGTGGACAGACAGCTGTGGCTGCAGTGCCCTTTGTTCTTCAGAGAGCAGGTGGTACGCAAAATGTCCTTTTTTTTGAGGTAAGAAATCTCAAAGGAAGAAGGGAGCACAATGTCAGAATGAATGTCGGAGTTTTCTTTATTAGAAAGGGAGAATCAGCTGTAGTACTTTGAAAAACATGTTACATTTGAAAGATATGGTCTAATGGTAAACCATTACAGGCACCATCTCAATTCTTGTTAATTTACCTTGAGGGAAACAGATTCCTGGTGCAGGCACCCACCATTCTCTGCCTGAAGAGTCATTGGTGGATTTAAGTCTATGTGAGATGAAGATCAATGTGTGCACACCTGTTGAATCCAGCTTGTGACTACTCAAAAAGAACAGGACCCTTTTAAAAAAAGAATCAACTGACAACATAAAAGTAAGGGAAAATTACGTGTGCTGGGTAAACAACAGAGATATCTGATGAAAGGTGAGCCAACAGTGATAAGCTGCTTAAAAATACATGACAAATAAATCTGTTTAAGCAAAGATGCACATTTTACCATTCCTCAGATCTTACAATTGCCAAGCATGGCTCTGATTTCTTGCTTTGCATTTCTAATCATACAAATTTCTGATTCGTGTCTCCTATATAGATAGGGAAGTGGTCTTGTAATAGACCACTGCCTGGGGGCAGGTTTTTAGGGGAACCAGACAGGCTTTTATTTCTCAGTGGTTGCCTCCTACGGTCTTCTGCCACTTTTCAGAATTGCTGTTTTTAATTATGTGGGCTGGAACTGATATCACCTTTCAAACCCTCATCAAAATAGGTGCTGAAGGATCTCCATGGAGGAGTTAGAGGCTGTACACACGGCTCTGTACCTTTCTTCAAACCCATACTGGATCCATCTGCATGTGTTGGACATCTAACAGCTACTAGACTTTGATTTTCTCCCCTCAATGCATCATGAATATTAAAACCTAATAATTTTGTTAAGCTTGATGCAGCATCCCTTCAGATCAAAGCATCCAGGCAGGCATTACCACTGGCTTGAGCCTGGCAGTAAGCTCATTTGGGTAGACATGGTTTCCCCTGAGTGTTGTAATCCACCTTCTGCCTCTTACAAGGTGAATGCATGTCCAGGTGATGTTTGTGAAATCAGTGATATGCTCTAAATTCGAACACCAGCTTGCTTGAAGGTAACCATGTCATGTGATCATGAACATGACTTTTGAATTTATTTTTACAGAATTTATTTTATCTCTTGGTGTGCCCTCTGAAATTTATTGATATGATGCAATTTATTATATATATTTTTTAATGTAAATAAATTACATATTCTGTAATAAAGAGTTTTGTAGTGTTGTTAGTTATAATAACGGAATGAAGAACAGACAAACTGAAGGATAATTCTTAAGTAAAGCTACCAGTTTTACCATCTCCTTATCTGAATAAATTAACAGGTTTCTCAGACTCACCTTACCTAGAATGAATATTTTTTGTTCTTTATTTTTTGTTCTTCTCCTGTAAAGCTGAATTTGGTGCTCTTCAGCATTGTTTTTTTGCTGGTATTCCTTTCGTAAGTAGTGAATTTTGAAGGATTAACCATGGCAGAAGGTTACATGAAATTATGTACTTTTCACCTGTCATTTCACCTCTTTAGCATTCCTACTATTAATTTTTTCCATGCTGCCACGTATAATGGAGAGGCAATGGTGATTGCCCTGTGGAATGGGGATGGTCCAAAGGAAGACCCTAGTGGAAACTTTTGCACTCAAAAAAAAAAGGTACCTGAAATGAGACTGTGGGAGAGGCAGGAGGAGCAGAATGCATGGAGGGAACGCAGAACTGGTGCCTACTGAAAGGGCCTGTCTCTTTCCAAAGGCACTTCCTGTGTATTTGCACCACTTCCATTTCAGTCTCTTCTACCTCACAGGTCTAAGATTCATATAAATATCTCATTGCTTTGAATCTGTAACAAAAATTTCTGGAATCTCCTCAGTTCCCTCCATTTACTGACATAAATGCACTCACTGATCTTTTACAACTACATAAAATAAAAATGGCATTCTGTATGTCTGGAAAAGAAACCATAAGGTAAGTCTGATAATTCAGTCAGCATTTTAGGATATTAGTTGCAGACACCTGGAATAGACAGATACGCTGATACTGTAGAATATTTGGAGACATTCATGGTTACTTTGCCACTGAAGTTCCTGCACTGTCACACTGCAACAGAAGTGTGAGAATGCAGTGGCAATACCAAGTATTAACCAGTGTATTTGAGGGCTTCTAGTCTTCTTTAAGCCAAGAGGCCAAGAGCCATGTTGCGGTACCCTTCTGAACAAAACACAGCTAATTTCAAAACAATGCACTGCTGGATACGTTTAATTTTCAATTTTCAATTATGCTTATGAGGAAAAGGTTAGAAAATGAGTCAGAGGGGTATACACAAAGCTGTCTACTAAAACATCAAATGCCAGAGCATTCCGGTCTCTAAAGTTTTCCCTTTTCTTATCTTTCTACGATAAAAATCATAGAATTATAGAATGGTTTAGGTAGGAAGAGACCCTAAAGACCATCTACCCATGAGAATGGACACCTTCTACAAGATCAGGTAGAAAACAGTACCGTGAAGTACAACATTCTAACATAAATAAAAATAAATATAAGCAAAAGAATATAGGAGTCATCTGTTGAATTTTATAACCATATATTGGGATTTCATATCCCCTGAAAGTGAAGTTTTACTCAGCTCTAAGACAATGTGTGGGCTTAATTGCTTTTCCCACATTATTTCTGTATCAAAGGATATTTTGTTTTAAAATTCCGTCAAACAAGAAGGTTGTCAGCTTGGTAAAAGCACCAAGCACCACTGCTCTTGCATCCTTACTGCACTGAAACTTGTCCTGTTGTTTTCATTGGGGGAGTAACATGGCTGGTTGTCCTAAGAGGTATTCCCCCTGAACAGAACCTCAGTCTCCAGCTGCTGGAGTGTTTGCCATGGAGCCCTCAGCTGTGCTTTCAGCGCAGGTGTGAGCAGTGCCTTGCAGTGTCCTTGTGCCGTGTCTCTTAGGCTGGCATCTGGAAGCAGGTAGCAGAACCCCGTTGCCTTAGGCATCACAGAGGCTGACACAGAGGTTGCACAATGCCTGCACTTGCAGAGCTACACAGCTCAAAAGAAACAGCAGCAGCCTTAGAAATAGTGTTTTAAAAACTGTACCAAGGGTCTGTCAGTCTTCAGTTACATTTTTCTTTGCTTACAAAATAGATTTTCCTGAGCCTTTTCTTTTTCTCCCCTTCTGCAATCAGAAAATTAATTTGCTTTCATAGTGATTCACCTCAGAAAAACAGCAAAATATTATTATGGAGGAAGAAAGCAGGTGAGTGGTCCTTCTTGTAGCCTGACAACAGCGGCCATGGATCTTGTTGTAATAAACTCTTCAGAGAAAAAGGGGAGAAGCTCCCCAGGACTTTCATCTGCATTATGATTACGAATTGAGAATGGGGCATTGAGAATTTGTGACAATCTCACCCTTCTACAGTAAGCTAAAGTCGCAGAACCGTATCTTCTTCTCACAAAGCATGAATCAGAAATTCTTTCATTCATGTCAGTGGAATTGCATTCAGTGAACTTGGCACAGGTTTAGGGCCTGTGAAGCAGGGCCATTAAATCTTCAGCCACATCATTTACACATTCTAATAATTTAGAATAGCATTTTGGTTTTGCCTTAGTTTTTATCCAACCAATGCAAATACGAATGGAAGTTTTGAGAGGTTTATATTTTAAGCACACTGCACCCTACTCCTTCAGTCAAGATTTCTTCTAGTAAGAGATTTTCACAGGGAAATTCAGGGTGAAACAAGGAAGCAAAACACAACTGAAAATTCAGCCACACTCAATACGTGGTGAAACTGCTGACACCAAGCCAAATTTCTTTTGTCTTATAATTTATATTTAGTAAAAATAAGGACTATCAAGTTTTTTCATTTCTGATTGCTTTTATCTTGAATCTGCATTTTCAAAAGTTTCTGAACTAGATGCAGTAGTACTAGAAAGAAATGCTGTGGTACACCTTGCCAGCACAGAAGGGCAAGATGAGATGCAGGATGCCAAAAAGCAGAAGCAGGAGCATTTGAGCTGCCTGTACAGAATTAGGGAGCTGCTCAGCCTCTTCTGCCTGTCAACAATAATGGAATTGAGTTCCACACTGGAGATAATTGCCTGGAGTCATTCTCCAGCCACAGGGAAGGTAAGATTAATAAAGAGCATTTGTTATAATGCTGCAACCAATTTATGTAATGGAACGCATAATAAATAACCATATATAGCACAAGCATTTATCATAGCCAATTTATGCATCCATTTGTTCAATGTGTGTTAAACCAACCATTTGTATGAGTAAGAGTGGTTCTCTTTGTGTCCCTTTTTCTCTGTTAAATTAAAAATTATTCTTGTTGAGGGGTTTGTTGTTGTTGTTGAGCTTTTCTTTTTTGGAGTGTTTTTTTTTTTTAGATACCAAAATGACAGTAACACATGCAAACTTCCCAGCAACTGAAATACAGCACAAAGTTTTCCACAGAACCTGTATTGCTGCCTGTTGCAATTATAAGATTATTTGAAGAAGGATTAAAGCCCTCTTGCAATTATAATGTATACATCCCCAAACAACATAGTTAGATTTGAAACAAAACAACACTGTCATACTAGAGACAGAAATTACTGTGATCTAAAAATCTGATCTGGAGTTATCTTCTTAAAAAGACGGTCTGCTCTGGAGGGCCAGAAGTCTTCTAAGTGCTACAGAAAGTGATCAGCTGGATATGGTAAAATACCAAAACAAAGGATTCATTTCTGAATATTGAAAAAGTAAAAGAAGATCCATCTCTTTTAAGATGTCCATCTTAAAGTAAGTCCATCTCTTGAACACCATTTAAAGAAAGAGAATCACTACATTAAGTTTATTTTTCTTTCCATGTCCTTCTGCTTCAGTGCAAAAAGATGTTCTTTACCTTATTTATTATATTTGTTTCATTAGGCTCTTCTGTCGTGATATGATCCACAGTGTTTGGTTTTCCACACCAGTAGCATTGCAATGTGTATTTTGCAGGAGATTCATTCTCTTAAATTATATGCTCCTGCAAATAAAATTATTTAAGCATGACAGCTAACTGCCTGTGTCTTTTTTATGCCATTCCACCTCTCTTCCGTGAAGTGACATTTTCATTCCAGTTTATTTTCCAGTGGTTGGTAACATGTATAGCTCAAAGCTCAGATTACAGTCTAAAAATAGTGTAACCAGAATGCATCTATTGTTACTTAAGAAGAACCTGAAATACCAATGCAAGCTTTCCTCAGGCTGTTGCTTCCTCCTCATTCACTTTACATACAAGCACTGAATTATGCAACCAAATTTTGTTTATTTAGAGTGGCTTTGTTCCTACCTCCATATATGTAACATGAATGAAATGATGAAAGCTAGATACTGAGTTCTATAAATGAATAAATTCTCTGCTATTATATGTTGAAAGGAACCGAGACCAATCTTTTCCTCTTTTTTTCCACTGACTTCATCTTTGTACAGTGGATACTCATATGGTGGCCTAAAGCAGGTCTGATAAGTTTGGAACAAAGGATTATGAAAAGGATTTGTCCTTTTTTATTGCATTCCTTATACCAGAAAAGCTCCCACCAGCAGTCATTTTAAAGTAAAATAGGAAATAAAAAGAACCTTTTATTGCCCTATGAAGAGCCATAATCATCTTGTTTTCATCCTGACTAAAAAGTCTTTCTGATTATTATGGTACTAGGAAAACTCTTGTAATAAGTAGATGTTGACTTCTATTGAGATGCATATCATTATTTATTGATGGAATACATTAATGTGGAACAAGGAGAAGACAAAGTCAATATTTATGATGAGGAAAAATAAACCGATGTTCAACGAAACAAGCTATTTGATCCTCAGTCAGGAAGACAATCCCCCTCTGATGTATGTAACACAGATATGTAAATCTCACAACTTCCTTGCAGTCAAAACACTAAGTATAAATATAGAGGCTCTATGAAGTTTACACTTGCCATTAATTTGTCCCAAACGGTCTCGGTCATTCAATATTTTCCTATTTTTAGATATTAAGCTAAAATCATCAGATCATAGAGTCATAAAATAATTTATGTTCAAAAGGACCTTTAAGACTATTGAATCCAACCATAAATCTGACACTGCAAATTCTACCACTAAACCATGTCCCTGAGCACCACGTCCACACATCTCTTAAGTGCCTGCAGGGACAGCGACTCTGCCACTTCCCTGGGCAGCCTGTGTCTGGGCTTGAACACCTTTCTGTAAAGAAATTTTGCCTGATACCCAGTGTAAACTTCTCCTGGTACAACTTGAGACCTTTTGCTCTTTTGCTGTCATTTGTTACTTGGAAGAAGAGACTGCTCCCCGCCTCACTCCAATCTCCTCCCAGGGAGCTGAAGGGATCAATAAGGTCACCCCTGAGCCTCCTTTTCTCCAGGCTGAACACCCCCAGCTCCCTCAGCTGCTCCCATCAGACTTGTGCTTCAGACCCTTCCCCAGCTCCAGTGCCCTTCTTTGGATGTGCTCAGCACCTCTGTGTCCTTTTTCCAGTGAGATACATATGTTAAGGCTTGAAATATCTTTGTACACAGAGTGGTTATTTTATATGTCATTCAAGCAATATGGCTTATTTGTAAAGAAAAGAAGGTTTAGGAGAACATACAATAGCTTGGGCTTTGTTTGCATATGTAAAAGCAAAATAAAATCCAAATGAACACCACCCTCTGCCTTCATTAGTTCCACGTAATTTCTGGTTTATGGAGAGATAGAAGAGAAATTTAGGATTCCCTATTTTAAAGACAGAATTTTCTACTTGAAAAGAAATGGTTAGAATTAGTTTAGCTGTGAACATTTTGTTTTATTTTGATATAGTATTTATAGCACTGTTTTTAATGTCTCTTTTATGTTGTACAATAGATGAACATGAAACAACTCATGGATCTGGACACCAAAGACTAAAGGCAACAGTAATTTGTTACAGGGTACATCTCCAATGGAGAAAGCCATCTACAGTGAACAGTGATTACCTTTGGGATCTGAAATCAAATTAGATTTCTAACATTTCTTTCCCCAAAAATATCTTCCAGGAGTCAGCTTTTCAAGAGGCCATGTAGTGCAGAACCCAGGTAATTCACACCTATTGACACAAAGCTGCTGATGGACAACACCCTGGGCACTGATTATACCATCACTGCTGGTTTATGATTTCTATTGATTCGTAGTCCATTGTGGGTGGGTTGAGTGGATGCACACACTGCTGCACTGCACTTTGCATACTGGGATAAAAAAGGTGTCTAATCGTTTTCTTGCTATTTGGTGTAAATACAACCACCATGTTCTGTCTCCAAAATGTCTGCAACGTAGCTCATTAACCTAAACACTGATGACTTCCACATGCTTATCTGAGACCCAGCTTGAACTAAAGCCGTGGAGACAAGATTGTGACTGGTGCCACAGTAAGATTGAAGCTCAAATAGCAACACATAGTGTCTTCAATTGGAACAAGTAAAATTATCTCTTCACCTCAGCTGTATCTCTCTGCAACTCCTTTTGTGCATTTCATTACCCTCTGCAGTGTCTTGGGAGTGAGGATCTCCACTTCTTCCCTCTGTCCCTGCTTCTTACTGCCCTGCTCACTGGGAGAAATTGTATTTTGTTATTCAGTCAGGTACAAAAGACTAACTAATTAAATGAGATTTGTGGCATAAAACTGATGTTATGATAAAAGTTTTTTGTACGTTTATCCTCTTAGTAATAGAAATAAAAAGCTGACATAATGACAGATTAACTACGCACTATCATCATGATTATCCCCCCAGAAAAAACAAGTCTTCTTAAATGTTTGCTTTCCTCTAACAATTTCACATTCAATCTACACCTTCTCGCTCCTGTGTCCCTATTTCTTATCTAATCACATCATCTTTTTCACTGTTAACATAAGACATAAATATTGATTGTGTAGTACAATCCATAGTGCTGATTATCAACAATTTTATCTCAAATACTGTAGTCTAGATTCTGACAAATTGCATTAGCTTTGCCATTTCTGCTTTGGACATTTAGTCTGTTTACTGAAGCAACCCCTCTGGAAATTTTACTCCTTAAAATTGAAGGATAAACTCTCTGCTGGAATAAGTGAAGTAACTAGCTAACTGGAACAAGTAATACAGCCACCTGGTTGCAGCTATTTTTCTCCAGTTTACTGTGTGTGAATGATATAGGGTATGCTATGCTTGACAGATATTTTGCATCTATGACAACATTTCTTTTGACACTTATAATGCTGTTGTAGTTCTAGTAAGACAGTACAACTCAGTTGCTTAATCTTTTATGAAGATGAAGTGAGAGAGACTAAATTATTGAATACTATCTTAAATGCTATTTAAAACTTGCACACAAAACAGAAATCTTCTCAAGTTCAGAGACTGATTAGAACTTCTTGAATTTCATTTAAATGCTCTTTTGTTAGTTGTCTACTCCAGCCAATATACCTTAGGAATTTGTATGTTGCAGACAAAATCAGGAAACTATTGTTTTGTTTATGGCATAACTCTAAAGAGAGATTTTTCTTATCAGTGATGAAAGAGAGTAAAACAAGTATGAGCTGTTTCTTAAAAGACTCAATATTGAAAAGAGATTTGGAAAATAATTCAGCAGTCTGTTTCTTAGCAGAATAAACTGACTTGTCACAAAGCTGCTGTGAACCCTCCTGACATACTCAGCACTTCCAATGTATAAAAAAAGATATAGATCTCTGCTTTAGTCTTTTAACACTCCCTTCGCAATATTGTCCAAACATGAATAAAAATTAAAAAAGAAATGCAGAATAAGAATCTTCCCTCTTTCATCCTGTATAAAGTGTTTTTTTCTGATTTTTTTCAACCGTCATTTGTCATGTACAGCTGTTCTTACCCTTTAGTAGAGGCCATATGAATTTGACAACTATCAGTCAGTTGTCACTTTTTAACCCAGACACTCAAGTTATTCTTCCCTAGAAGTGATTTCAAAGCATAGGGACAGATCATCAGGGATTGTAAATTCGTATAGCTCCATTGGCTGCACTGACATATTTACACCTGCAGATGATTTGTTTCAAAGTATGCTATAAATAAAAGCAAAATACTTCTAATGGTGTGTCATAATGATTGACACTTTTCATTTTAAAGACCTTAAAGCACTAAGCTTTTCAAGTGAACGTTTGTATTTATGTAGAAAGATAGATTAACAGCATTCCCAGAATGAAGGTGCCAACTCTCATTCGAGTTCTCACTGCAGTGTAGTAAAGACTCACTAGCAGATCAAATGCTATTTACCCAGCATAAAAACACAGCTGAAGAAAACTTGCACTTAAACAACACATTTATTTCATAATTAGTAAGCATATTGGAGACGTGGAAATTGTTAAAAGCATGGAAAAGGGGAATAGATCTCTTTTCAGCAATCTGTGAGTCTTCTTCTGTGCGAAATTCCCCTTTTACACTGCTCGCTGAGCTACTAATCCACAACTATGCCTCCAGATACAGAAAATCTCTTTTATTGGGATTTAGCAGGCTAACTGGAAATGTCCCATATTTGTGTTTTGATCTGCGCAGATTCATCTATCACTGAAATGTCAGCGTTTATAATGTCAGTGTTGCAGCTGGGAGAGAGGAACAATCAGTTGCCCAAGAGACTTTAAAACTGTACCATGAGACAGTATTTAGAATCTGTGACTTTGTAACACAGCTGCAAACTTCATTAAGGAGGAGGAAGAATTTATGCTGGAGGACAGAATTATAATAGGACCTCACAGGGATTTATACAGTTATATTAAAAATTAAATTGAATTGAATTTGGTTTTATATTGAGCCTGTCAGACTGAAGACATTCCAAGTGCTTAAAAAACAATGAGTTACTTACCAGTACCAAAACGACAATGTGGACAGCCTTTATATGGATGAAATATTTTAAAGCATAATTTTAGACAGTTTTAGATCAATTCTTCAACTGCCAACAAAACAATAATGGAACATATATATACACATATAAACATAGGTTCAATATATCATATATTAAAATAGATGTTTATTTTAAGTAGAAATACCTTGTAGATTTGTTACTTTTATTTATATTCATATCATATCTTATATTGTACATGACATACATTATGTAATACGTATTTAAATAATTTGATGAGCTTTATAGACATTAAATCCACTTTTAAAGATGCAAAATGGGTAATTTTGTGGTTATACATGCAAATGGCTAGCTTAAAAATGCAACAGATGTTTATCTATAGTTGAGAACAAAAACGATATATATCAACAATAAAAAGACTGGAAGATGGGCACCAAGTAAAACAAGTATCTTTCCCCAAAAACACATTCTTTTTTTTATTAAAAGCTTTTCATGAAACTGACTGTTTTTCCTAAAAACAGAAAGAAAATCACGACTTTGTAGAGTAAACTTGAAAATAAAGAAGTGTTAGATATTTCATTAAACCCTCAAACTGTTCCTCAAAATAATAATGGGCTTTTATCTGAACAGCTCTACAAGTAAGTGCTGTAATCTATGCAGGGGGGTTCATAAAGCTATATCACATAAGACAATTTTTACTATATAAAAGGAAAACTTTTGGGGACTGTATTCTTTACTCTGATTTAAGCAAAACCTTTATTTTCCTTAGTGGCAGCTGCAGAAAGATGGCTTTGCTGCAGAGCGAAGAAGACTTAAAGACTTAAAACACTGATGTTAGAACAGAAGCTGGCTTAAAATGAGGTTGGGGGTTGATACAAGCCTGTTAAAATTTTGTATAAGTGACCACAGGTTCACCAGATAAAATACTGAATGACCTATTTCCCAAGGTGCAGTATTTAAACTGGTATTTTGAAAACTGTAGGAAGTTTATTGGGAAAAAGTATGAGCGCAGTGAACTGTGGTAAAACAAATTCATGTTTGTGTTTGTGTTAGAGGCCAATAGTTACCAGAGACAGAGCACTGAATGGCACTAAAGCTGGAGAAGCAAGGATAGTAAAAGCAAATGGATTTGAGTCACTATGACTTACAATGAGTGAAAGAGAAATGCCAGAGAGCACATAAAAGATATAGTGTTTCACAGTAGATAATCTCCAACCTGGCACCACCAGATGACACTGTGCCTTTCTATGCAGAAAGTCATGTGGGCAGAAATGCTGAACTTGTATCTGTGGTCTTGATGCCATTATTGTTTGATAGTTTTTGATCTAGCTTTGTTTTACCACGGCAAGTTGCTAATATGCTCCATTTCCAAGGGCATTGCCTCACTCCACTCATTCGAGTCTACCAACACACTGCCTTCATCAGGAGCTCTCCTATGGATCTGAACTGCAGCGAATGTGCAATTCCTGTTGATTGTCAAAGTCATATAATTACTACAAATAACAGATTACTCCATGGCAGTCGTCTCCAGTATGTCCAGAGCAATTTAGCTAACAAGGGAGGCAGGGAAGCAGTTTTGATCTGTAACACAGTTGTTTCTGTGTGGTCTGCTCTGAATACATGGAAGCTCTAAATGCTGGAGAGCTTTTCCTGAGTGGATTTTCCCCCACAGACAAAGAGGTCGCTAGATCCTCAACTCTTCACACACGGGGTTTTTGAAAAACATTTGCTTGAAAACCTTCTTGGATTCGGCGCATAATTTTTAGTCAAAACTGTAGAGACTTCTGAACCTTCAGTATCATGATGGTTAAAGTCAGGATTAAAGCGGGGGTTAAAGTGACAGAAATTAAAGTTCAAGAGTCCCTTCAGGAGGCCTAATGACCTCTTTTCCCAGCAAGTGCTGCAACCAAAGGGCTGCGTAGCGGATTTTGGGTCAGTTTATTTTCATTTCAGTCTGAAACAGGAGCAGATTAGTTGTTCCAGCCATGTTAGAGCTGAGAAAACAGGAGGAAAAGTAGGCCTCTGAGAAATACTTGAAAGGCAAAAGGTCTGTCCATTTTAACTCTACAGAAATGAAATTTCAGATTTTGTGGCTTCTTCGTATTGCTGATTTAGACTTACTGAAATGATGAGGTCTGCTGAGGCAACTTGCAAGAACAGTAGAACAGTACTTCCATAGATATTCACCACAAAGGGAAAGGTCCAGAGCTGTAGATCTGTCTGGGTATGTAGTCAAGAAAACAAACAGAGCATACCAGCTTCCACAGAACACATTTATCCCTTTTTTAACTGAGACAGTTAAAATATTTTTGTCTGCTTGTTTTCCCAAATAATGAGAGGAAATAAGGAAGCAGTACAGCAGCAAGTAATATGGAAATTTGTCCTTAGCTAGGGGCTTTATAAGTGCTCGTAAATAATACTGAAGCTAAATGATCCTTCAAATCTGATACCTCACTAAGAAAATTGCATCCTGCTCAGAAGTAAAAGAATCACTAGTGGCATTTGTAAAACTCAATGAATATCTTGAATTTCTAGTAGGGAATTTGACATTTCAAAGTTAGCTTTGATGTTAATAAACAAGATTGCAAAAGTGCATACTCTGCCAGAACTTAAAACCACTAACATTATAATACTGACTTTTCAAAAGTGCTTTAAACCTCAGGTGCTCAATCTATGATTTATAGAGTGAATCAGAACTGAATCCATAAGAAAAAAAAAAACCTTCTCAGCATTGAGATTCAGAACCTGGCAAACAAATACTTCCCTTTCATCCCTGAGAGCAGAGATGATAAGGTATATCAGTGCAGCAGCAGCACCAAGGTGAAGCACTCAGAACCCTGTTAAGTGGCACTCCCGCTATGCATAACAGAGGGAGAATTGCTGATGGCAGGGAGACTTTTCTAAAGGATTGATTGTTTTGAAGTAATGCTGTTTGATATCAAAAAGAAGAGCCCCTATCAGAGGATGTGAGTTTTCCTCTAAGACCAGATCAAATGCCACTGTCCATATCATTGTGGTGGCACTGTGGTGTGAGAGTTTCCTGTCTCCCACCCCATAGACAATGTTTTATTATTATTCTGGTGGTTGAGGCTATGAGGAAGCAAAATTGCAGGATTGGAAAAGACAAGGTGAATGTGTTAACTGTGTTTCATAGCACTACACACATACCCTGCTGGGATTTTCACAGAGAGATTGGTGTTATAATAATTGAATCAGTCAGCATGAAGTCCTTTGTGCTCATCCTGGCCACAGAAGATTTTCCCTCTGTGCCTCAAGACAAAGCCTGGGACAGCTGCTAGCCTTAGTGTATGACACGGACTGACTTCTGCCAGAGTCGTGCTCTGTTGCAAAAAGTGGAAGCAGATGGTGGCAGGAACACAGAGAATGCTGCAAAGTTGCTACACCTTGCCTGGTTCATAGTCATTCCTAGGCTTTCCTCACAGCCTCTGAGAACACCTTAGCTTGCACAGACCTGTGAAAATAATTCTCCAGCCGCAGGATGTGACTTTCTTCAAGCTGCCAGCATAGCATTATGTTGAGTCACCTGAAATATGTGTGCTTAGGAAAGTAAAAACCACATCATTTATCTCAGAGGCCCCATGCTGGAAGACCTAGATGATCAAGTAATGAAAGAGTGTGATCACATACAAAATTTGCAGCGGCATTCAGCTCCGGGAAATGAGGCCACTTGCTATCAAAGAGAAATTGAACAGATTTGAAGAACCTTACATCTCTAGTTCACTATAACAAATACCTAAGAATGTCAACCTTTCAAGAACCGCTAATGTTTGAATTCATTCCTAAAGTTCTTGACAGATATAGTCAGCTTCATTCTTAGATTCCCTGTGATAAAGACAGGGTTTAGCTGACATTTCTGCTCTTTGTATGACATACTTCTTAAACACTTTTTATAAAAGATTTACAACTAATTAATATTTAATTGTTTAGTAATGAATAACAACTACTTCTATTTATAAATGATGAAATGAAGTACATTGTATGATCATAAGTCAAAAGTTAACTGAAAGAAACACTAGTTATTCTACAGGAAAACAGGGAAAAATACCACTCTAGCAGGATCACTTGTTGAGGTAGCTATATTGACCATTCTTCTGAAAAGAGTAGCAAAAAAAGTGGTGATTGCATCAACATTTTTCGTGATTAGATAATAACTGATGCTGCAGACCTCTAAACGAACTCTTGCCAAGCTGAGCTTAGAATCCGAATGAGGCCTAGGCACACAAACCTTAACAAGCCCAAAATAAACATGGAAGATACATGAATTGTCTTGGTTCATGGTTCTGAGAGCAGATGAGGAAAATCTTACCAATTGCTATGTTGTTGGACCAAAAGGCAGGTGATGCATGGAGGCTTTTATTTTGCATTTGAGGATCCCGGAATTGGAAGTTTCAAGTTTCACAAGGACTAAGAACTGTCTTCTGCACACATCGAGAAAAAGTGAACAAGAACTTTACAGCCAAATAAAGTTTTTTTTGCTCTCCTGTAGGGTGATTTACACTTTCCATAGGGCCATGACAGTAGTTCCTCAAGACTTGCAGAGGAAGATAATACACATCTCTGCATTACTTCACAGCTGTCAGGGCTGCCCATAACTTTTGAGTTGTTTTGTATGGATTTCTGGAGAGCACTACAAACACTTTCCTTCATGCCGAAAGTATCGGTGATTTGCACTATGAAAGGAAATGGCTGGCACCTGTATTGCCAGCTCAGCAATACCTGTTGCTGCTCCAGCCCTTGAACAAAAGGCCAGTGGTCTCACACTACAAGTCTCTTGCTGTAGCTTTACAAAGAAAGCACAACCAGACACTGTTGAGGTTTGCTATTTTTCACATATGCTGGAAATATCAGAATCAAATTGAGCATAGGTATTAGAATGATGATTTATGCTAGTTATCAAAATATTAATGGTTGACTGCTCTTGATTTATGAGATCGTCATCTTTATTTTTGAAAGGCAACTCATATAGTTTTGTTTTCTTGCAGATTTTTTTTCTCATCTTTTCATAATTTCCCTGAAGTATTCTTCCCCTCTTCTTCTAGGAGTTTTTCCACTTCATTATGTCCTACCTAGAGCTCTTCCTGCACTGTTTAGAAAATAACTTGGTTTTAAGTTCTATACATAGAACAATGCAGAAATTTTACAGAAGTAGATCCATCAACTCAGCACAAAAATGTTTCTTTTCAGAGAAATTATTCTGGTGTTTAGTGTTTAGACATAATTATTTAGCATGTTGATAGAAGGCTGATGAATTGGCAGTAAGAGGTTTCTTTCATGCTGCTGACATAGGAAAAAAAACACATGAACCTGGAAGACAGCAAGTACAGCTGTTGTAGAACACCTTTCAGTTGCAGCTGAGGTTTAAACTAGATGTCATCCTGTTTGTGTGCTGACAAGCCAACAAAACCTGTGTATGGAAGGTATTCACTTTCTCAGTCTTCACAGGGAATATTAAAATTAAAGTTATTGGGATGAAAAACTGAAAAGACAAAATGCTGCAATGGAGAAGCAGAATTTTGTACTCTCCTATTTCCTTTCAGTTGTGTTATTTCTGTTATATTGAAAGTCCTGCAAGTACAGATTAAGGCACACAGCAAAATCCAGGCCTGAGTAACACAGGAATAGATATACTGTTTCATTTGGATATTAAACAGGTGCTTTTCTTTTTCATCAGCAGAGTTTTCTTTCTAAAGCCAACAATAATGAAGTCACTAAATATGGTGAATCCCATAGAATAACATACAGAGAATTGTTTTAAAATTTATTACAGTAAGGTGAACACAGGAAAGATTTTAGGACTAGCAAGTCAAAAGAAACAAAAAGACCTTTTTGTTGTCACTGGAAAGAAGGGTTATTTATTCACTATTTTTCTTTGAGAGAATTGGAGGTAGAATCTTGACCTAGAAATTCAAAATATAGGTAAAAAGCGCATTGTGTAAAGCTTTATGTGACTGAATAATTGGTATCTTATGTTCATCCCTAGCAGAACTCACTCTCTTTAGGAATGCAAATGAGGAACTTGAAAGTTTGAAGGGATTTTAAGAGGTCATCCATTCTATCCCTCTGAAAGATGCTTCTTGAATTTCTCTCTAAACTTCCCTAGGCAGTCAGTTACAGTTATCCTCATTCCTAAAAATGTTTCATAATGTCTGATGTGAATCTGCCTTTTTGTGATTTAAACTTAATTATGTTTGTCTTATACAGCACTGACTAGTAGAAATAGAAAAAAAATCCCCTTCCTTTTTGCAATGACCTCTTATGAATCCGAATATTGTTGCCCCTGTTTTCCTAGAAGTCTTCCTTTCTAGGGTAAACAATCCTAATTCACTCAATCTTCCTTGAGACCTGATATCCTGCCTCTTGTTTGCCCTGGACTCTCTTCAGCTGGCCCACAATCTTTCTGCAAGTGTGGTACTTGTGCCAAAGTACAGTATTTTAGCTAAGTCCTAGCATTTGCAAAAGAGCAAAAGGATTGCTTAATATTAATTAATATCTCTGCTTTTGATTCTGCCTTCCAGTGTACACCTTGCACCTTCTGCCTCAGGAGGACATTGCATCCTCATCATATTTGCATTGGAGCAATATTCCCTTCAAGGTATAGGAATTTGGCAGAATAACAACCTGCAATGTTCCAGCTGGTCCTCACAGACCAGGGAGGCTGGGTGCAGCTGGGCTTCATCTCAGATTGTGACTGGTTCAGCACTGTAAATCTGCTGGGGTCCAACAAGATCTCAGATGCACCAACAGTGTGAGTAGCTTGTGAGGCTACGAGCCTGGTCACATTCACAGTCACAAGCTCACCGGTGGTGTGGT
The DNA here is from genome assembly GCA_014706295.1 of Lycocorax pyrrhopterus obiensis. Taxonomy (NCBI): domain Eukaryota; kingdom Metazoa; phylum Chordata; class Aves; order Passeriformes; family Paradisaeidae; genus Lycocorax; species Lycocorax pyrrhopterus. Next base: position 66,345,461 of record JACSVZ010000014.1, read on the forward strand.
TTATCAATTTGACCCTCTAAGTCTGTGGGATTTCAAAAAGAACTTTCACAATCACTGATTAACAAATACTGAAGTTTAATGAGGAAACAGATTATAGAGTCTTGCTAGATTGGTCTATCTTGTTAGATAGCACAAAGTACAAGTGATCCTTGGTTTTCTCTGATGCAGCCAGAGCTGCAAATCTTACCAAAGGAGTGTCCCTGCTTTAGGGAGGAAAGAGGAGCAAGGTCATTGACTTGTCTGCCAGGTGACTGTAGTCTTATCCTCTGCCATGGACTATTTCAAATACTAATGCATACTTTCGGGAGAAGTGGAGGTGAGACTACAGTCAAATTACTGATGTCATAAGTTTTGGGGGGACAGCCACTGCACAAATAAATGTGGGATATCAAGAGTTATGCAGGGAGACATTACAAAGGCTGTAGGTCTTGCACAAGGGTGGAACAGAACTGTGGCGTATTAGAACCACGCCCTCTTCCACCTGTCTGATTGCAGCACTAAGGGTCAGTCAGCCTCTGCCTGATCACCAGCAGCAGGACATCATAATTGCTTCACCGCATAATTCATGGCACATCTCTTGGAAATTCCTTCACCATATATCTCACAGGATATCTCATGGCTCATTCCCACAAGCAGCTGCCTAAGATAGTCAATATTCTGTATTTGTGTAGTTAAACAGTTCTGATGGATTTCACTTTTCCCCATGGAAGAAAGATTTTTTTCAGTCTCATCTTCAGACTGAAGTGATTAAGTAGCATCCTGAACTATAGTCTGTCCTCCAGAAGACACTTAATCCCTCCACTAAAGGCAGAATATTATCCATAAATTTACTAAGCACATATCTGTTTTGTTGTCCTAACCAGAAACTGCTGTCCTGGATGGCCTCAAAAACATACATCTCCACTTAATCCTTATGTCGTTTTGATTCAGACTTGTGCACAGAAACATCAAGTACCATTTGGACACCTTAGGCTATTTCCAAAGGCCTGGAAGGTAAAACACACTGCCAATAGGAGGCTGTACTTGAAGAGTAGAAACAGAGCCTAAAAAACCTAAAAGAGGAATGGCTCAGCTCAGAAGGACTTGGATACTATTCTTGTTTCTCTTTGTTCATATTGTTAGACAGATATAAAAACAATCAGGTGACCCTCACATGACCTACATATTCTATTACATATTCTATTGTATTCTATTGTATTCCTTCCCAAAAAGCTGTCTTGAATGATTAAGAACAACAAACATCACCAGTAACTGGGCAGCAAACCTTTTGTTTCTGATTTATTTTATGTAAACAGTTTGTAAGGCCAAGCTCAGTGTCGATAGAGCAGGTGGATATTTCTGGCCAGGGAGATGATTCCTCATTCCCAATGAGCACCTGAGTACACCTGCAGGGAAGAGAAACTTCCAAAGGGGGAGGCAGTGCCAACAGGCAGAGAAAGATGGATATTGCTTGGACAACTTGATGCTGCATGACTGATCCGGAGCAGTGGGTGGCCAAGGTAAATGCTAACAATTTTCACTGGAGAACATGAAAATTGCTCAATACAGGCACCCAGAGAAGTGGGGGTGTGGGTGAGGAGAAGTGAGTGATGATTGTAGCATGCAGTCTCATGCTAAATTACTTTCATACTCAAGGAAGGGAAGGAGGCTGAAGTGCTGGCAGTTTATGAAAGAGTTATGGGAGAGATTGAAGGGAATACAGAGCCACGGCTGAGCTGTAGATGCCCTGATGTCCATATTGGATGAAGAATAGAAGTAATGTACATGGGGTCAAATATTTAGGGAAAGAACTGACATCGTTTTGCAAGAAGAAATTCTGTCATGTGAATCTATGGAAAGGTTTTGGTTAGTTTGACTCTTTTTCTTTTGGAGCCTAATTATGTAACGAAGAAAGGATATCTGGTTAATGAAGTCAAGCTGGGTATATGAAAGGTTATCCTAAGTTAGTTCAACAAAACTGTTAAGACCTGTAAGCAGCTCTGGACTTTTCTGCACTGTCTACTTCAGTCACAAGTGACCTAGAAAAGCAAAAGAATGACAAACTGATTTATAATTCTACGTGGGGACAAACTTAGGAGAAATGCGGGTTTTAGAAGGCAACAAAATAGATTAAATTTAGCATAGGTAATTGGGAACTGATGCATGCAGACAAAACCAGCCTGAATTTCATATGTAGCATTATCTGAGCAAACCTTCACTGCCTGTGTGAGACCTTGATATTTTCAAGGAACTATTATAAACTCAGCTTAGTGCTTAATCAGCAGGAAAAAAACCAAAAACAATGTCAGTAATTACCCAAGAAAAGAAAGAAACTAGAATGGAATGTAAGTTACAGTGAAAATCTATGGTTCACTCCATCTTGTATGTTGTGCCCTTAGAAAGTGTGTAACAGGACTGGAAAAGATCAGCAAAGATTAGCAAGAATAAGCAAAGGTTCAGAATAATGTCTCTATGAGGAGCAACTTAGTACGCTAGGATTAACTTTGAAAGGGGCTGGTGAGGAACAATAGGATGCAATGAAGGTTTCACTTTCTCTTCCAGTATTCTATTCTCATAGAAGATACTAAATAGAGCTTGCAGTTTGTGGTAAACAAAACAAAGGACAGAGATGTTCACAGTTATGGTTAACCTGAGGAATTCCTTTCTTGCAGGGAGCTGTAAATGCTGGCAGTTTACAATGGGGTTCGAAAGTTCAAATGCATAGCAGAAAAACCAATTGAGAGTTGCTGAATATAGAGAAGTTATTTCTGGAAGTCCCAGTATTACGTGTGATGGGAGCTTGGGGTGCATACAGGGTAAATACCACCACATGCTTCCCCTATTCTTGTACACTCTTTCTAAGTTTATCTGCTTTAGGCAAGTGAAAAAGACATGCTTTGGGCATGACCCAGTATGAATGTTCTCAAATGTTAAAAGGGAGATGCTTCCTAAGGACCTGAAGAAGCTGTAAGATTGGCAGTAATCTGAGTTACAATTTACAGTCAGTGAGCAGGGATTGAGAAAAAAAATCTTGAAAAATGTAGGTGCCTTGCAAAGATGTAGTGGTAGGGGTAAGATACTTTCAAATCCTTTTCTATATTTATACTATTTTCTGCAGTCTAAAAAAATACTATTGCAATATCTGTTGAAATAAAAGATGATCTATTACTAAAAACTATTCTGGTTTTGGAGTGCTCAGTTCTGAGGAAAAGACCCACTTTGCCCCTATCAAAGGTTTAACTGACTTAGTCCTGTCATACCACTTTATCTTCTGGGTAAGCCTAACAGTTTCACACCAAAACCTTTCTTTGCCTGCTGCCCTGGTTTGGAAATATACAGAAAAATGTGGGACTGCAATACGTTCAAGTGACACAGTTTTCGAAACAGAATCACAGTTATTTCTTAAAATAACCTTAGCTATGGAAGACATATAATCAGTGCCTACTTATCAAAGTTTTCAAAATTATGATGATTTAATGGGTTCCTTTGACTTCGAGGATACATATTCCAGATTACAGGCAGGTTGTAAACCCTGTCAAGTGACCCGGAAGAAGAACGATTTTAATGGGGTCTGGAGCAACAACAAGCTTTTGAACAAATTAAACAGGAGCTTGTTTATGCTGTATCCCTTGGGCCAGTCAGGACAGGACAAGATGTGAAAAACGTGCTTTATGCTGCAGCTAGGGAGAATGGTCCTTCCTGCAGCCTCTGGAAAAAAGTACCTTGAGCTTGATTCCTGGGGTTCTGGCCTTACAGAGGATTTGAGGTCAGCTACACCCTGACTGGAAAAGAGATCTTGGCAGCTTGTGAAGGGGTTCAAGCTGCCTCAGAAGTCATTGGCGCTGAAGCGCAGCTGCTTCTGGCACCCCAACTACTGCTGCTGGGGCGAATGTTCAAAGGGAAGGTGCCCTCTACACATCATGCCACTGATGCCATGTGGAGTAAGTGGAACACTTTGATCACACAGCAAGCCTGTATAGGAAAACTCGATTGTCCAGGCACCTTGGAAGACACCACAAACTGGCCTGAAGGCAAAGATTTCGGACTATCATCATCAGAGGAGGAGGAAAAGGTGACATGTGCCAAGGAGTCCCACCATATAACCAGCTACCAGAAAATGAGAAGCGATACTCTCTCATCACTGTCGTTTTCTGCAGAATGGCAGGGCTACATTAAAAATGGAAAGCTGCCTTATGGAGTCCTACATGATGAGTCACAGAAGCTACCAAGGGAAAAGGTGGGTAGAGTCAGGTTGCAGAGCTGAAAGCTGGCTTTGGATATAGCTGAACAAGAGAAATGGCTACACTCTACCTGCACATTGACTCGAGCATGATGGAAAATGCTCTGTGGGCGTCGCTGGAATGATGGAAGCCAATAGGCAGGGCAGAGGGAAACCCACCTGGGCTGCTGGATTGTGGCAAGACAACGCTGCCCAGGTAGAGAATCAGGCTGTAAAGGTATGTCATGTAGATGCACATGTACCCAAGAACTGGGCTACTGAAGGATATCACAGCACTGGACAGGTAGATTGGGCTGCCAAGATTAACATGTCTCAGGTGGATCTGGCCTGGCAGAATAGTGGTGAATTATTTTTCATTCAATGAGCCCATGAGGCCTCAGATTATCAGGGAAGAGATACATCATTCAATGGGCTTATGATCGAGGGGTGGACTCAGCCATGGACACCATCTCCCCAGTTATCCATAGCTGTGAAACATGTGCTGCAATCAAGCAGGACAAGTGAGTGAAGCCTCTGTGGTATGAGGGACAATGGTCAAAATATAAATATGGGGAGTCCTGGCAGATTGATCACACCACACTCTGCAAACCTGCCAAGGAAAGCATTATGTGTTGACAATACAACAACCACTGCATGGCTGGACATGTACTCTGTACCTCACACCACTGCCCAGAACACCATGCTGGGCCTTGAAAAGCAAGTCCTCTGGAGAGATGGCTCCCCCAAGATAATTGATTCTGACAATGGGACTCATTTCAAAAACAGCCTCCTAGGCACCTGGGCCAGAGAACACAGGATTAAATATGTTACAGGGTGTGTCTTATTCCCTATCATGCACCAGCCTCTGGGAAAATTGAAGGGACTGTTGAAATACAGTGGACTTGAAAGCAATGGGTGGTGGGACCTTCAAACATTGGGATCTACGTTTTACAAAGGCCACCTTGCTAGTTAACATCAATTGAAGTGACCCTTCCCAATCAAAGCCTCCATGAACTATAGAAGAGGATAAAGTCCATGTGGTGCATCTGACAAATGTATTAGGTAAGAGAGTTTGGGTTCGTCCTGCCTCAAGCAAAGACAAACCCAGGGAATTCTCACTCACTTTCAAAGAAGAATGTTCCTTCCAGCTGGGAAAAAACATTGAGTGCAAAGCCGTGTGGTATTTGTTTGTCGTCAGGGGCTTTCCATGTGAATACTTTCTATGTCTTATACTTTTTGTTATTAATACTGTTTCTGTTACTGTTATCTCACTGCTGTTTCCAGTAAATTGCTCGTATCTCAACATTGTCTTTGCCTACTGCGCTTCCAGTTGCAGAGTGAGGAGGCCAGCGAGCAGAGTGGTTTTAGCAGGAGTACTAAATTCAGAAATACCATTCCTAAACCATAACACAGTCCCTTGTGTTTCTCCTGAGGCAGATGTGCAATTGCAATAGCACTTGAAGGTACATCATGTGATTATACATAGATAAATAAATATGAGAGGCTGATCAAAGCAATAAGAAGCATAAAAAAGACAGAAGGAGGAAGAAGGTGGCAAGTATGAATACTGACCCTACTATTTCCACTCTTTCAACATTTCCTATGTCAATGAAAATGCTTTCTTCTCTTTCTCTCACAGCCTAAACACCTTTATCTTTTTTTTTTATTGTATCTGTCAAAGAAGTTTGACATTTAATAGATATTTTTCTATAATTATGCCTACATTTCTTGGTACTTTGGAAGCCTGCAGTAAATAATGAACACTGAACCTAGAAAGACAGGTGGTGCTTAAACATCTGTATGGTATATTGCTTGCCTGCTAGAGGGAGCAAAGGTATAAGAATAATAACTCATAATGATGTAAACACAAAGAAGACAGTCATAAGGATTTCTGGCAAGCCTTCTGTATAAATTATCCTCAAGAGATTGCAAACTCTCAGAGAAAGTGTATATCCAGGCAGTCAGTGCTGGTAGATCGGCTATTAACCTAGTCTTTGTTTTAAGACAGCTGAAAGAAAAATGTCTGAAATAAAGAAGGCTTTTTTCTTGGCTTTCAAAGTTGTCATAAAACTTGAATCTAGATAGTCAGAAATTTTTCAGAAAATGAGAGAGTTGTTTTATTTTGAATCGTGGTGTTTGACCAGATCTTCTCACAAAGTCGAGTGAGTTAAGTGCGGTAGTGAACTTTGTGACAGATTTGAAATGTTCAGTGGTGCTTAAACATGAATTGTTCCAGAAGTAACTCTCTTCCATACAGAATTTCCTCTATTTTTAAATTGTATTTCCTCTCTGTTCCTCAATAGGCACCTTTCCACAAAAAAAAGATAAAAAATTAATTGCCTGCTGATTCGTAAACATGTTTTAAGCTGACATCACCACATCCAGTGCACAGAAAGACCATGAGTGCTAAAGCCTTGGAGTGCCTTTGTATTAACTTGCAATTTGATTGAACTGCCCATCCAAGGAAAAAACCTTGACGATATACCAGCTCTATCAGTTGATCTGAAAGCAGATGTACAACAGAGGTATTGCATGTGTTTTACTTGTTCCTCTGGTCAGACGCAGATAACTTATTTGTAGATATTAAGATTAATTTTCCCATTAAAAAGATAGCTGCAAATATCCAAACATCTTATTGCAGTCTAGCAATAAGCTGCCCAAGGGAAAGCAGCCAATGAATGGTGAATGCCGTGACCCATATTATGAGATGTATTTTGTGCTAAAGAAAAGTAGGCAAGGAAAATCTGTGGTAAGAATGAACCAAAATTGACCACCTTCACTTTGGGAAAGCTGGACTGTTTTCTACATCCTGAGTGTCCATGAGAGTAGTGCTTAAAGGGTGTGAGAAATCCAAGCTGTATAGCTATATAGCCTTTTAAGAGTTTTTAGTTAAAGATAAATCCTTTACCTTCTTTACTTGCTTCTTTGAGAAGCAGCTTCTTTCTGAAACGTCAAAATATCAAAAATCTCTAAGAATTTATTGACTGCCTCTGTCATGTCAATGATGATTAATCTACATTTTTTAGGGCTTAATGGGCTATTTCCAAAATAAGTCTTTGTAAATTAAACACTATCTCTTATCTGATAGGAATAAAAGTGTAATAATAAACCTTTCTTAACTTGCTGGTAAAAAACCACATACTCTTTGTTATTCATTTATTTAAATAGTGCCATCTTAGTGTCTTTCACTCCGAAAGATTTTTTTTCTCCTTTTTCCTGCTGTTCTTGGTCTCTAAATAATTGTCAGCTTGAAAAAGTTAAGAATTTCCTCTGCGCTCTAGGAAAACTATCAAAGTGACCAAAGATTGGTACAGGCTGAGATTCTATTACCTAGATAAGAAAAGTTAATATTTAAGATGAGGAAAATAAAATTTTCTTTATTGTGGAACAGCAATTCTATTTTTAGTATATTGGTCATATTGCCATGAATCATTGAAGAGAAGGAAGAATTCTATAATATTTTTGGGTTTTGGTAGGTTTTGGGGTTTTTTTTGTTGGTTGGTTGGTTGGTTGTGGGGGTTGCAGGTTTTTTGGTTGTTTTGGGGAGAGGGTTTGCTGTTTTGTTGTTTGGGGTTTTTTCGTTGTCTGTTTTTCTTTAAACATTTTTTCTAACTTTGTCAGTATAGCCCTTTTACTCCAGATAAAAGGGCTGCAACTTTGGAAGGAATATGCAATTAAATCTGGTCTCCAATTGACTGAGACATATATTTAGCATTACTGCAAGGCAGGAACACCTATGACCAGATAATTGGTTACACTTCCCTCTCCTTAGCTTTAGATCACCTCCTCCTGAATTTAATTCTATGCAACATAGCACAACCTAATTTAAAGAAACAATCCAAATTCCTTATATTCTCTAGGGATTTTGTAGCACCTAAAATAGAAGTGGTAGTCAGCTCAGTTGCTTACTAGGTACCCCAAAATCAGTGCAAGGTGGACATTGTCTCAGTAGGTCAATTCAGGGCATAGTGACCCATAATTAAAAAGGGCAATATAAATTCTGTCTTAAAAAATTGCAGTGAAAGGAGATGTTGATTTATGTATTCTTTCCTGTTTGCATGGGATGGACAACAGAACCTTCCAATCATTCTGAAACCTTTTCTTGCAGGTGTCAAATGTTAAGAGGGAAAACCAATTTTGTCTCACACACCAAGGGATGGCTCTCATGAAACAGCAGTTCCATCCGTTTACCACCTTCTGGCAGTCACCAGCTCTCTAACACTGAGAAGCTGCAGCAACGAGATACCTGAGGAACACCAAAGAGTTGACATTTGCAAATAAGACTTTTGCTTTACTTGTGGTTACACAGTCTCACACTTTGTGTAGGGGAAGTGAAATTACTACCTCAAAAGGGCTTGGTACAGTACCTGAGTGCACCCGTGCAACTGCAACATTTTGGGTCAACTGGCATAGTGAACCCTCCAGCTGCCCAACAGGAGTCTGTGGTATGCACCGTCTCTACAAGCAGCAACTTGTGGTTTAATGGCTCAGTTCTTTAATGCCAAACACTCTAACTTCACACAGGAAACCAAAGCAACAATCTGAGTGAATTTAATATTTACTCAGCGAAAAAGCCTAAACTGCCTCACTGAAATCATGCTGCTTTATTGCCAAAATCAAGTTGTTCCCATCATAGTGAATAATGCTCAATATTTAAGTACAGGTAAACTGAAGCATCCTAAATGTTCTGACATTGTTAATGCATCCAATATGGTCATTATATTTGAAATCATAAAATCCTTAAAACTTCTATAAAAAGCGAGTGTTTCCAGCCTGCCTTGTTAATTTTGCTTATAAATCTTCGTGATATCGTTCTGATTTCTTAGCTTCCCAACTCAGCGAATGAATTGTGATAATTAACCCGTTGTTTCTTAATCAGACTCTTGTACTATAATTGAGGGGATTCTTCTAAACACCTCCATACTAATGGTTCATAGCAGTTTGAAAGCAGAGCTTCACTACTGGTTTTAGAAACATCCTTTGTGTGGGCAGAACAAAATCATGAAGGCATGCTGAACAGTATAGTGTAAGTATAGATATCTTCCATCTGAATATTGTCTTCCACCACTGTTCATGGCCCTGTAACCTTTTTCTGTTTCCAAACTATCCAGCAGCCCTCAAGTACACCCAGCTGGTTGAAGTAGAAAGATTTTTGGAGTGGGACTTAGTGTGCAAAAAGATTTGAATTGGACTTTATGCTTTGTCCAGGAGGAAAGTATTGTGACAATGCCCTTCCTTTAGCTCTAGGGAAGCCAAAGTGTTATAGCAGTACTTTGTAATGTCCCTTCATGAATTATTATGTGCTCTTTCCACATACAGACTGATATTTCATTTATTCTGTTCCTATAATAAAGCATTGTTACTAAGATTTTTTCCTTTTTTTTTCTCTGATTTCTATTTGTAACTCCGGCCAAAGCCATTCACCTGAAATACCTATATATTTTTAATCTACAAATGTGGTGTAAAGACTTTTGTGTTCTTGGGAAACTAGAAAAATATGTTCAGTCACCTGCAGCAGTAAGAGAAGGTCATTTTTGCAGCTGATGGTCCAAGGCTGTTTCTTGCAGCTAGATACCACGCATTCCTTTCTTCACAAGTTACATCCCATGAACTGAGATGACAAGAAGCCCTTAGAATGCCTCAATACCATAGCAGATATTAAATCTATTTCAGGGTATTTCTAGAAGCTGATTTTGTGGCCACTTTCAGCCACTTGGATGCTGCAAAGGAGGTGTAATGCAAGAGAGAATCTGGCCTGGTTTTTGAGTCTTTGGGACATAAAATATTCTGCTCACATACAGTTAGTGTCTTGGTAGCTACCTCATAATTTTTGATCAAGTAATTGGGAAGAATTTTTATGCTGTGGTATATATAATATAGTTATTGAATTTCCACCTGACTATTTCATTTTTTTCCTTACACCTTAGTATTTTTTCCTAGAGCATTTGTTTTGTTTTTCTTCCAAAGTTATGTCTATAAAATAATTACGTGCAGTCTCTGTGAGTCAGTGTTTTCACTGTTTAAGAATGGTTATTTTGGATGTTTCCTGGTTTTCTCCAGGTTCACTTATAAATATTGTTTCCTCAGTCTTCTCATCACTGAGTTATTATAGCTGGACCTCACCATAAAATCTTTCATTTTAAACTATGAGTGAGTTGAGCTGCTACTTCTTGATTTCAGGAATTACTTCTGCTGACTTTACTGTTTTAGTAATAACCATCATTTTATTCAAGTTGAAAATGCCTATATGAACAACAGCTCTATCCTCTTCATGTGAAGCCTGACCTCACTTCCTTAGATCATTCAATTTCTTTTTCCACAGGTTCCACAAGGAGTTCACTGTTCAGCCAAACTTGCCTTCTACCCTCTTTGCTTGACTTATGACATAAATCAAATTAATATAAGAACACTATTTTTCAAAACAGACACTGTTAAAAAATTGGTTCCCAAAAATGTGAAAATCAAATGGTCTTTTGTCACAAAACCAAATCAGGTATTTTGACATAGTAATAATCAGGGAGGGATTTCTTTACTTTCTTTGCAAATTTAGCTATATTTTATCACAAAATAACGTCTTTATTTTGTGCTTTAGTCAGGTTATATCTTCTTGAAAATTCAAGAGTCAAACCCCATAATTATGTAGATATTTGAAAATATTATTTATCTAGGAAATGGGTTGGGAGTTAACAATTTGTACTGGTTTTTGCTGGGGTAGATTTAATTTTATTCAGAGTAGCAGGTACAGGGTTGTGTTTTGGATTTGTTCTGAACACAGAGTTGATAATACTACGGTGTTTTTGTTATTGCTGAGCAGGGATTGCACTGAGCCAAGGCCTTTCCTGCTTTTCACACGGCCGTGCTGGTGAGGAGGCTGAGGGGTGTGTGGGAGGCTGGGAGGGGACACAGCCAGGACAGGTGACCCCAAACTGACCAGAGGGATATTCCAGACCTTGTGACATCAGGCTCAGTGTATAAAGTGGGGGGAAGAAGGAGGAAGGAGAGGATGTTTGGACTGATGGGATTTGACCTTCCAAGTCACCATGACTGTGATGGGGCCCTGCCCTGCTGGGGATGGCTGAGCATCTGCCCAGCCATGGGAAGCTGTGAATTCATTCCTTGTTTTGCTTTGCTTGTGTGCACGGCTTTTGCTTTCCGTATTGAACTGTCTGCATCTCAACTCACGAGCTTTGTACCTCTTACTCTTCTGATTTCTCCCTGATCTTGCTGGTGGGGCAATGAGGGGATGCGTGGGGCTTTGCTGCTGGAGTTAAACCACAACACAATTTCACTTATCTTAAGGAGTTTACAATAATCTTTCTGAGCATTGTGGAGTCCTAAAATATCATATATTATGGCAAAGTAGGGTGGGAATCTTGCTTGTGAATTATTGTCAAAGTAGCCAGGTCTGCCTACAGCTTGAGAGGCAGAGAGTCAGACCCCACGGACTAGTAATTAGTAACTTACACTGCCTCAAACACTGGCCTCACTGCCACTGTTTCAAATGTCTACCAGGCACCTTGTATTCCTCATTTCTCACATCTAAATGAAAGCACAAACACATACATGTTGCTTTGCTGCTAAAAAAATTCCTACACTTCTGCCATAATGATTCATAGACAAAAAATCCAGTTAGCCAATCAGAAAGTAATTACTTTATATCAGTTGCCTAACAACAAACAAATCACCCTCTTATATCTAGCAATAAAAAGCAGCCCTATTCTTTGAGAATAAAAGTGTGTACTGACATCTAAAGGAACACTAACCCAAAAAGGTTCCTTACAGTACTAGTACCACTGAAGTAAGCTAAAAGTCAAAGCCAATATTATATATCCACGAATAAATGGTTTCAGATAAGTAGAATTTAAAAATCAAACCTTTGAAAGTAGAGTTTAACTCTTAAAAAAACTTTAACAAATTGTCATTGACTTCATGTTTAAATAGAGTTCACATTAATGGAGTATCATGTGCTACGCAAATGTGTTCCTCATTTCCAGCCGTATTTGATGGGTTTAGTAAGTAAGTGCCGAAGTTACAATGGATTTGACAGTCAAGGTGCACCTTGACTGTGATGCTATGATGCTTTTTGCTTTGCAGAAAGGTCAGGAGGAAAAATGTCATGTTTCTGCGCATGATGCCCTTGTGCCTTTGGAAGGACTGGCAGTCTGGCCTCTGCAGTGCCAGGATCTGAACTGAGCTGCTTGCAGTGTGAACTTGAATCAGAGGAGGTAAAATGCTTTCACAGAGGGCAGTTGCGAAGCTATTTGCAGAAGCAATATTATCTCAGTCACATGTTACTTATCCATTTCCCCTCAGTGAGCAGAAAGACCTAATAGGATGGATCCCTCAGCATTACATGAAATGAGTTTCTGCATTGCAAAGACAGGCAACGTTTCTGCACTGGAATGTCAGCTTCAGGTCCCCACTCCTGTACTGGAGATTGCAAACAAGGCAGTTATAGTGCAGCACTTTGCTTGTCAGTGCTTTCTTCCTAGCAGGTTAATAGTCACTTGTCCTTGTCGGTGGCTTGGTCCTGCTTCTCTGTTGATGGATAACGAAGATATTTCCAGAGGTCACACTGGCCTCAAACACCCTCAAATAGATGACACAAGAGGAGGTTTCTCTTTATGTAAGCGAATTAAATGTTTCACAAAAAAATCAGCCAGGTGGTTATTTTTCTCTGCTATATGAAGAATGAAAATGTCCCTGTCTCTCTGTTGACTTGTTGCGGATTTTTTTTATACCACAAAGATTTCTCGGATTTTATCTGGCAATATCTTTTTTTTTCCTTCTTTTCCTGTTTTTCTTTAGTAGCTATGATTGTCCTCAATGCTGTATATCAGAAAATACAGAATCTGTCCCTACTCCTAGGGGTGCTATAGGAAGTGAGATGTAACAGATGGAAAAAGACAGACTGATGGAATGAGGAACACTTTGACAATGCCAGTCAGCCTGACAGTTGGTAGTCTCAGATCATAAGCGTCCTAACAACTGTTGTCAAGCTTCTCGTAGGCACTGCAACAAAGGAAGATTTTAAAGCACATTCTGAAGGAGGAAGATAAGTTTACTTTGCAGCTACTTATTGAAAAATATTATCTTACAGAGGACAGACACACAATTTAACAGCATAGGCAATCAAAGTCAGCGTCACAAATATTCACTTCTATCTGACTGTCATACACAAGTTTATGCAGCCATGCACCTTATTTTACATTAGTCAAGTGAAATTCACAATCTGTATTTTAGAAAAATTTGTATGAATGTGAGATCCCTTCTTTCACTCTTTAAGGAAAATTCCCTTACTGGCATATTTTTGAAAGTCTTGGTAGCAAAAGAAAATGTTAAATTTTGCATTCCCTTTTCAGCATGGTAAGAATGCATTAGTTCAAGAGCAGTCAAAAATTTACATATCTTCCCATTTTACAGGCGGTGATGTGAGAATAAAGAAGTCACGCACCATATTCAGTGTGGGGGAAAATTAGCAACTTACAGTGTGTGAGTTCAACATACCTCTGGGGTGGTGGAATTTCAACACTGGAGTTGGTGGGAGGCCTAGGTATTAAGGTGTTTGGATAAGGAGGGAAGGCGTTTCCTCCTCAGTAAAACTGGACTTCAAAAACTGATGGATGCACAGGTATAATCTCCTAAACCAAGGAACCAAGAGGAGAGAAATTGTGCTGTATAAGCCTATATTTCTATTTTTATCATGAGCAATATTCTCTTCTTTGAATTACCACTGAAATTTCCTGGAAAAAAAAAATTGCTAAAGCACCAATACAATGCCAAATTGGCCAGATAGTGCTCACGATGAACTAAAAAGATCTGTACATTCAGCAGTAAATAGGGAATTTCACTGTAACAGATTCAGTTTGAAAATCACCCTGCTTTGTGGATGCTTCAACTTCCCAAACACAAACCAACTAAACTTGATTTTGAAATATGCAGGCTGTGATGCTTACGTAAATAACTGCAGATATTTCATCATTGCATGGTTAAGTGTTAGTCTGATACTTGTGATTGCACACACACATGCACATGGAGAGAGGGAGAGAGAGAGAGTAAGGGATACATACCAACAATGAGAGACTCTGTAACTTCAGAGCCCTTACAGGCTTGTATGGAAGGAAGGAAAAGGTAAGAAAAAAGGAAATATGCAGTCCTTTTTATGGTGGCCTATAGAAAATAGAAAATGGTAAAATGTCTTTAAACAATTTGCTTTCTCCACAAATGCCCAATCTTTGTCAATTATAACATATTTTATACTTAACTATTCTCATATGGTTTCTTTTTAGACAAGTCTTTAACATGCTCTTGAAATCTGTTCCCCTGCAATTGTGAATGCCTTGCCATTTGATGAAGCACTTTTTGTTCTGTACATCAGACACTACAGGAAGGACTTTAATACATATCCATAGCTCCTAGATCTCACAGTCACCTCCACCTAAATGCATAAAACAGTCTTGAAAATTCTGGTTTTTTGGGTTTTCTTTCTTCTAAAGCTCTAATCTGCATTACCAGGGTAAGGGCTTTTGGCAGGGTGGGTAGAGGCACTCTGCCTAGTGACAAGTGTTGAGGGTGGGGTTGTTCATTATCTAGTTCTACACCTGGTGTGCTAATAAGCATCACATTTGCACTAGCTGGTGTGTAAAAAGGGGAGAGATTTGGTCATTCCTTTTCATTTCTTGCCTCTTCAGAGCATGACAGGAAGACCTTCATCTGTCCTGTTTTTCCTCTTCCATTTGTACTTTAGACCTGAAACTCACACAAAGGCAGAGAGCCTGCCCCAGGTCTTTCAGCTGTAATTTAGCTCAAATCATGCCTGTCTTCCTGACACAGCCATTGGCCTGTGTCTCCAGGCCCTATGCCTACTGACTGCTCCAGCAGGAATTCCACCCTGCAACACCACTCAGACAAGATCTTGTTGCATCTTGTTAGCAGAATATCCTATTTTCCACCTCTTTCCCAACTAATACAGCTTTGCTTTCACTCCAAAGCATTGGGAGTCCTGGATTTGCATTGCTTTGCTGACTTTTGATGGAAAGGCTGGTTACCTATCTCCCCTAAAATATGTTCCTTATATATTCTCATATACTCATCTCTAGCATTTCATAAAATCATCTTGCTTTGAATAAGATAGGCAGAAAGGGGAGTAGCTGATTACTTGTAAAGTTCCAAATCAGTCTGGTGGGAAAATAC
The DNA here is from genome assembly GCA_014706295.1 of Lycocorax pyrrhopterus obiensis. Taxonomy (NCBI): domain Eukaryota; kingdom Metazoa; phylum Chordata; class Aves; order Passeriformes; family Paradisaeidae; genus Lycocorax; species Lycocorax pyrrhopterus. Next base: position 66,360,852 of record JACSVZ010000014.1, read on the forward strand.
TGCGAAAGCCTTGGTGACTTTGTCTTTCCTCTGAGTTCTCATATGCCTCAAGGAATACTGCAGAAATGTAATAAGGCAAAATACTTGTACTAGTTTGAAAAAACAAACCAGTGGGAGGCACCAAGTCAGAATAACAATTTAATAGGGAAATTTAAAAAAAATAAATAAAGGCAGAAACCAGTGGGTTAAACTGACAGAGTCAGGATACAACCTGCCACCCTGTTAATCAGGGTGGCGGTAGCAGTCCAATAAGATGGTGGCTGCAGTCCTCCTGAAGTGATGGATGTGGCTCTGTCGAAGCAGTGGTCCGGCAGAAGGGTCTGCTCTTCCTCGGAAAGTCCAGTGGTGGCTATGTAGATCCTGTCCTCTGGGAATCCAGTGGGAAGGTTATTCATGGTGTTCAAAATCTCAGATTATATCCAGGATGGAATGCTTGGTTCCTCCCACTATGGGATGATGAGTCATGAGGCCAGATGTTGATGGGCTCATTAACAGAAGATAGTCCGGAGGGAGTTATCTCTGAGTCATGGGCAGGGCATTGATGGGCCATTAGCAGAGAGATAGTTCAGAGGGAGGAGGCCAGGAAACACTGCCCCACCTGGTTTCAACAGCTCATGAGGATGGTAATAGAATACACTGCAACCCAGCATACTACTTTTAAAGTTCTTTAAAACCTATCCATCTATTTAAACTAAAATGTATGTACATTTTTCACTGGGAACTTGACTCTAAAATATCTTATGTCTGACGTAATTTCTTATCATGTAAAAATATATATTGGTTCATGTTCAATGGATATCGCATACTAAAATTAGAGTAGCGTTCAGATAGATAGAATATGTGATGATACTGCTGTAGACAGTGGCCTGGAGATTTCTGAGCTCTCCTCTCTGATCTGTTATCAGCTTGACTCTATATACTTTCTTATTTACAGAACGTTTACTTAGAACTATTGTAAAATGAACTCATTTTGCTGAGTACATTTCTTGTAAGGAATAACTAGTTTGAATAAACAAAGGCTTTCTTTTCTATTCTGTTTCCTACTCTCACTGTTCAGGAGGACGATTTGTCAATACATATTGGGGGGGGGGCTGTTCCAAATGGTTTTGCTCAATTTGTCATCATGCTTGTTGTGTGCATGCTGTACAGTAGCACGTTTTTTGTGAGCATTTTCTAGTTTTAAATTCTGTGCATTTGTTCTTACTGCATAAAACTCCCTGCAAAGATGGCAAGACTTCTGATTTTTTTCCTTTACTGAGCACAGCTCCTACGGTCTAACATCATACTGAAAATATTCACAGCTATTTCAGGATCCGTATTGGTCACTTATGATCTGTTTCCCAATGTTTGCATACAGTTGATAATTTCTCTGTATAATTCTGTGTTCTGATTATTTGTTAATATATGCTTCAGTGGTCACAAAGTGTACAATCACAGGCATAATAAACATAGCAAGTTTTCAGATAATACTCAAAAGTGTATTCACCCTCTCCTAATTACTGAATGTCCAGTTCTACGAATTGTTCTTGGTGCTTCACTGCTTCAGTTATAGTTATATTTGTAGGTTTGAAGCAAAAACACCTGCAGCTTCTCTCAGAAGTACAATTTTGAGAACAATCTGAATTCATCTGCTATTAGTCATTCAGCTGCCTGCTTCCCTCCATGAACCACTCATGTGAACTACAATAATCACATAGTAATCAAAATCTCCTATTGAGACAAAGCCAAATGTAAATACTGAAATAGTGTATGACACCTCAGTTCCATTTCACTGTTGAAATGGATCGTGTATTAGAGTTTCCACTGGATAGAATTATTTATATTCTTTTATGGAAATTACAATGAGTCTAAATTGGTGAAAAACTGCACACTGGCACTATGACAGATTTTTTGCATTATTAGGAGAATTTCATTAGTTCTGAATCATATAAAACAATAAATACTAACTTAATTGCTAGGAAGCTCCAAATGTTCCCTGGAGAATTCAAGTCACACTCATTTTGTGACATATCTCCATGGATATTTCAATTACGGACATTATTGCAGCTTTAAAAAAAATAGATGTTTTGCCATACTAGTTTTTTTTAGTTTTTCTTTCTTAAATCGTTTATTTGTATTCAGACAGTGCTGAGGGTTATTTGCCTTTTGAAATAGTTCAACTGCTGCTTTGAGGACTTTAGAAATAGCTATAGTTTTGACTCCTTTACCTAAGTCAAAATACATGTAGTAGTTTTCAGATGTTGACGTGATTATTTAAAAAACCATGATGGGTTCAGATTCACAGCATGGATTTAACAGAAGTATTTTAAAGGCATTTCCAAGCAGACACCATGCGCAACGGCCTTTTTAAATAGGATTGCTTTAGGTGGCCATCTAGTGGTGCAAGTTCGGTTGCTGGAAGAAAAGGAGAGACTGGTCCTTGTGCTCCTTCAGGTAAGGTTGAAAGGGTGTGAAATCATCTCAAGATATACATACTTCAGCCAAAAGGAAATAATCCCGAGATGAATATTCAAAAGAAAAATAATAATAATATTTACATAAATACCCAGTATTGTCATGAGTTTTCTAGATTAAATTACTTTTACTGTTTATCTACTATAAATTAAACATTCTTTTAATCATGACTGTTTTCTAGTTTTTCATGATGTCTAGCATAAATATTAAAAACCAGATGGAATTCATGTTCAAATTTGGCATACTTGCTTTTTACTTTTGCTGTATATTCATGGAGGCTTAAAATTTCAAAAATTAGGTCCTACATGTTCTGGACAGAAGAAATAAGGTCTATTCTTAGATCCATATGGTCTCTTGCATCTGCCAATAGATTTCTGTTGTCTTATAAGTTAATTTAGTACCACAGAAAAATTTTATCTGCAACTTCCTTAACAGCATCCACTTCTGAGAGTGGCACAAGCCAGTCCCACAGATTTGTTCACACTCAGCCAGTTTTGCTTATACATAAATGAGAAAAGATGCAAGAATAGCAAGATTAACTCCGTAAAGTGAAATCACTGTTTCACAGTAACTAAGGAGGCTGTAGGCACTGCTTCCCCAACAAACCTATAAAATCTTGGAAGTGTTGTAAAATATTGATTTTTTTTTCCTTAAAACAGTGTGATGAAGAGACAAGAGGGCTAGACTTCATGTGTGTAAATCATACAATCTTAAAAATCAAAAATTTCTTCTTCCCGTAGAATTTTTTTTATTAAGAGAGATGTGTGTGATTGTTCACCTGGGATTCCACAACTGCTGCTGATTTTTTTAGAGGGATTGCTCGCACAGGTCAGAAATAAGAAAAGCTGCCAGCCTTTAAGACAGGTGACTGTGTTATAGTGTTACACGTGTTAGGTCTGTGCTGTGCAGAGGGAAAAGCTGCCTAGAGAAAGAGTCCAGCTTTGACCTTCATGGTCCTTGAGAAACAACTCACTGCAACAACAGCGTCAGGCCTTTGTGAAAATGAACAAGTTGAGAGTGAGCTTTATGAGGCTGAAGGGGAGAAGAGCTGTGGTTTTCCCAGGTGGAGAACTGTGGTTTTCTGTCTGGGAGGAGAGTTCACAAGGAACAGCATAAGCACATAGAAGGTGGAAGGCAGAGTATTAGTAACAAAGGTCCTTTCATCCCCATTTCAGTCATCGTCCACAAGCACCCCATGCTGCAGGCCCACTTCTGGGTGAGATCATCTAGGAGCTGCATGTGTGTCACTGCCCATCACTGTGTGAAAGCCTCACGTGATAAAAAAAAGATTTTTTTTTTTTTTAATGTGGAACTATTGGTGCCTTGAAGGAAAGGGAAGAAATAACAGGAATGCCTGGTGATGTCCTTTAAGAAGAAAGGCTACTTGGAAGAAGGTTCAGTTTGCTCCTTTTTGGGAGCCCAGAACAGATGCTATGCAGTCAGGTCCTGACAGGTCCAGGGTAGGGAATCATTAAGACAGATGGGGAGAATCAGGTAGCAGCTGTTGTGTACAGCCTGCTATCCCCCAAGCACTGTCAGGTTTACGAACAGAAATCCATGTGGTAGCTAACACTGCTGAGGCATGTGGCTTTAACCTTTCCCTCAGAAGGGAAATAGATGCGATCATTCTGAGAGTTTGTGACTGTACAAAGGGATTTGAGACAGTTCTGAAGCCTGCAGGTGAATCAGATGGATAGCACTATGGGACTGATTGTTCCTCGGGTTTCTGGGTTTGGGTTTTGGGGTGTTTGGTTTTTTGTGTGTTTTGTTGTTGGATGTTTGATTTGGTGGGGGTTTTGTGGTTTGTGGCTTTTTTGGGGGGGAGGGATTCTGTTGTTGTTTGTTTGGGGTTCTTTTTGTGGTTGTTTTAGAGAAGTTCAACTTGGAAGACAAAAGAGTGAGAGTGTTCTCACTCACTAGATGTTCCAGAGCTTGAAGCAATCCGGAATCTCAGGATTTATCATTGGGACTCCTTAATGGTTGGTGTCACAAGCTATGTTACTTGTCCTGTAGCTTCCATCTCTGGTGCATTTCCTGCTTATGCTTGACAGGCCTTTCTTGGTAATCCAAGCAGGACTCTTGCCTCCTTTCTCCAATTTTTCGTTTGTCAAGGCACATCGTTCTTACCCTAAAGGAACCGATCCTTGATTATCATCCAGCTTTCTTGCACCCCACTTCTGCACAGGACCTGTTCCCATGGGATTCTTCCTAGAAGACGTCCATTTAGCTCTCCTGAAATCCACACTGAAATCTTCCTTGCTGTCATTTCCTTCTCACGTGATACTGAGCTCCACAAGCTGATGGTCACTGCAGCCCCCAACCTCCACACCTCCAAGGCCTTACCTTTGTATTAGTATAAGGCCAAATAGCACACCATTTCCTGTGGGATCCTCCGCTACCTGCGTCAGGAAGCTGTCATCAGTGCTTTCCAGGGAACTCCTGCACTGTTTGTGCTTTATTGTGTTGCTTCTCCAGCAGAGGTCATGGTAGTTAAACTCCCCCACAAGGACCAATGCCTGTGACTGTGAGGATGCTTCAAGCTGCCTGTAGAAGGTCTCACTTCCTCCTCCTGATCAGGCAGCATGGAGCAAACACCCACAATGTTGTCACCCTGCCCTGGGTTCTCTGGCTGCCTTCTGGATTTAGATCAAGACAGTGAGGATGATAACCAGTCTCCTGTGAAATGTGCTACAGGAGCTTAATGACTGCAGTGAGCCAGAGGCCATGGTAACATGCCATATATAAAGATGGTATATTGTCTCCTGGAACTGCTGCGATTCAGTAGTAGCTCTTTAAGAAGCGTGATCCTTCCTGACTCAGCAGTGCTACACATTTTGCCACTTTATTCTCATTGACCGGACTCCCAAAGTTGCCTTAACAGAAACCACAACCCTGTGCCACACCAAAATATGTCTTTGGCAATGCTTTTGTTTACCCCCTGAATGTTCAACAGTTCTCCTGAGAAGAAAATGGGGTTTTTTGGCTTCTTGCTCTGTAGTATCTTCTTGCCACACAAGAGCAAAGTAAGTAAGTAGAAGAAAAAACATTAAAGAATGTAGCAGATGTGTACCTGGCTGGAAGCAAAGGAAATGTCTGTTACTAAGTATTATTGTCATAACTGTGGTACAACCAACTGTGTAATAATTATATATATGCATTCTCCAAAACCACTGCTGGAGATTTAATCTGAACATTTATTGTGATACTTTATTCTGTACTGCAACTCTAAAAAGCACTAGCAGAAAAATGTGATCTAATTTTGTAAGATCTAGAGCAGGAACCATAAAAGGCTCCTTCCACACACTGAGCTACCCCATTATAGTTATAAAAATGAGGACGAAGTTTGAACCTTTCTTGGCACAGTTTGCATTATTTGTTCTTTCTGGGCATGGGCTGGGTTTTTTTATCTATATGTCATATTGTGTTGCTCTTTACTAACTGCTCTTTATATTTATAATGCCATTTCTTTTTACATTATGTGCTTTAAGATAGCTCTCCCTCACTAATCAAAATAACTGCCTCTGTTAAAATATTACTGCTTTAAGTAAAATGAATAGTATGCTGATTAGAATAATTCATTATAATGCCAGACCAAAGGGAAGCATAACCTTTTAGAGTCTGAAGTAAAAGCAGCAATGGCAGTACTTATACTCTTTCTTGACTGCCTCTGCTCTAGCAAGGCTTCCCCCTGACTCACTTGAACAGCGCTGCAGAACAAATGTGCCTTTGGTGCCGCAAACATGTAAAGGTCCAGGCTTTGCAACCTGCACAAGGCTGAGTAGCTGCTGAGAGTTAGCAAATAGTGGCTATGTCTGTACAGAAAGACTCATGGTGAAGAACATCATAATCTAGGTTCTTGACAATTAAGTTAAAATAATTAGGAATTGGGAAATGTGCTTTTTGTGGCTGTGCTTCACTTGCACAGCCAGGGAGCTCAGTGGCATTTTATGATGGGAAGGATGTGTGTCAAGGTAAGGCTGCACCTGCATGCTTGAAATCAGAAAGCTGAATGAGAAACTTCCCTACCTGAGTAACTATGTTGAGTTTATGCCATCCTGAGTTGTGCCTAGTATAGCCATTACTTGCAATATTGTAAAACATCCACTGACGTGGTCTGGACAATGGTTAAATATAAGAAATCCCATGCAATGAATTAAACAATGAAATGGTTTCACAGAAAGACTCCTTATTCATTATATGTTACTGTAATGACACACTCAACCATGGATCTTGAAATCGTTCTCTTCTTTGTCTGATCCAACTCCAACTTTTGCTGGCTGAGTCATTTCAGTGAAGTGTCTCTGTTGCCCATCACCAGCTGATCAGCAGACAGCTGGGATGGTGGACTCAGGTGGGTACAGTGTGCATGGCTGCTATTCACTTAAGCGTCATTATAGATCTAAGAAAGATTTACTGGCATGTGAAGAAATGGAAACTGTATTACCATTTTCTTTCAGCACTTGCAACATTAAAGTAATGTTGCTTCTCTAGTAGTTTCCACTGTGATTTATCTAGATCAAAGATGATTTTGGATTGCAAGGGCCAAAAAAAAGACAGAAAAGAGACAAAAGGGAGAATGAGATGCTGGGAAAAACGACAATTTTTCCAGTGACATACTTTGCCCTGTGACATGTCTCTGCTGACTCTGCTTTTGTATGCTTGTTGTAAAAATGCCCAACAGATAATTAACTGGATGAATGATTTTAGACTGTTACACTTGAAACTGAAGAAAAAGCAAGCAAAAATGTCAGCTTGGATATTGTCAGGGCACAGTGTGAGCCAGATCTCCCAGGAAAATTGGGCCTCCCCAGGGCAGGCAGGAGAGGGGGTGATGGGGCAGGTCCTGGATGGAGAGGACCTGCCCTGCCTATCCCAGAGTGAAAATGGGACTCTAAACATCATATTGCTACCCAGACCACCAAAACCATAAGGAAGAGAAACCTCACTTTCTGTTTGTTTGTCTTGGCAGAATGGCTTTGGTTCTTAACTCAGAAAAAATGACAGGCTGTGGCCACTGTGTTCTTGTTAACAGTTAGGGACACTTCACTTTGCATGTGATGGATGTTTTACAATTACTAATCTTTAAATTGCAGTAGTGCAGCTGTAGAAGAATGAGGAAGCTACTCAGAAGATAAATGAATATGGCAGTTAATTAAAGATATATAGTTTCCACTTGAAGCCATTCTATGCTTTTAAGGAGGAATTGTAGGTGAGGGGGAGGTAGGCTTGAAGAAGCGTAGGGAAAGAACTTTGAAAAAGCAAAAAGTACAATTTCTGAGTGGTGTAATGGAGGGGGATTGCAAGTTACAGCACAGGTCCACTGAAGAAGGTCTTCATACGTATCTCAGTGAGATCAGAGTTCAGAGGTAGGTATTGCATTGCTTTACACTGATTAGCTCAATGGAGGGGAGGGGAGGGGAGGCAATTTGGCAAAAAGTGAGAAGGAAAAGCTGTTGAAGTAAAACAGAATGAGAGGAACTTCATGGAAGATCTACTGTACTATGTACAGACCCTCTGCCCAGAAGTCAACAGACATTATACTAATGAATTAAAAAACAGCAGGATCAAAGACTCTGTTGTTGTATCTGCCAGGCAGAACTATGTGCATATTATCTCTGTCAAAGAAAAATATTCTGAGCACAGTCATCCAATTAAACAAATTACCTATTACTCACTTGGATGTCAGGAAATTGAGGTAAACTCACCAAAGACATGGCACATAGAAAGACACGTCATCTAAAGAAATGGATCCCAGTTCTTCATCCTTTCCTCTTGCTTGTTCAATTTTTCAGACCCAAAATTAATTGCAGAAAGTTAGCTTTTAGTCTCTATTTCTAGATTTTTTTATGACCTGGATGCCGGCTTGGGTACATTCTGCTGCCAGACAGTGAGATATTGATAGTCTGGAAAGAAACACCACTTGTTTCTTTCTGTGTTGGAGACACTGCAGGCCAGTGGTCCCTATCTGAGGTTTAACTGTGCTCTGCAGGTACACAGCTCGTGACTGAAAAGGAACTGGTGACAATTTTTACTTCTTTGTGACATCAGGATCCATCAAGCAAAAGGTCAGTGGGGTTTCTTGCTTTGGTTTGGTTTTCTTATTCTTGCAGAATACCTTAAAGAGCAAAACCACATACTACAGAAGAGAACCAAAACAAGCCAAACAGATTTTTGTTTGGCTAGGGTGAAATATTAGTGAAAATAAACTATCTTTTCTGTTTGTTTGTTTGTTTGTTTGTTTGGGTTTTTTATTACCCTCTTAGTTTTCTTATGTGTTTGAGGGAAAAAAAGCTGACAATTCCCTACATCTTACGGTGTCAGCAGAACCTCTACCAGACACAAGTGCACATCAGGCAGTGCAGAAATAGCTATATGTGTGGGTGAGGAAAGTGCACTACCCATCTGGCTCCAGGATTTCATTTATTCAGGATTTTTTAAAACGCAAATAGTATTTAGTATTTGACCAAAGGAGGCTCTTTTCTTTTTTCTCTTTTTCTTTTTTTTCTTTTTTTTCTTTTTTTCTTTTTCTTTTTCTTTTTCTTTTTCTTTTTCTTTTTCTTTTTCTTTTTCTTTTTTTTTCTTTTTCTTTTTTTCTTTTTTTTTCTTTTTCTTTCTCCTTTCTACACCTTCCCGCTCCTCTCCTCTCCTCTCCTCTCCTCTCCTCTCCTCTCCTCTTCCTCTTCCTCTTCCTCTTCCTCTTCCTCTTCCTCTTCCTCTTCCTCTTCCTCTTCCTCTTCCTCTTCTTTCTTCATTCCACTTCTCCACTGCCTAATCCCAAAGGGAATGCCTTACAACAATGAGTACATCCAAGCCAGCACTGCTCAGTACTTCTGTCTCAGCTGTTGCTGGAGATGAGGTGAAAAGCCACCAGGTGCTTCCAGAACCAACAGCAGACGCCGGAGCAAGTCTCCTCTCAGAAGTACCAGGGGAGCTTGGAGGCACAAATAGAAATACTCCAGAAATGCAAATCCTCCTACTAAATGGCAGAAGAGGTCACAGATGTCTAGGGAGAACTGGGTAGGGAGAGAGCAGAAGAAGCTGCTCTTCTGTTGTTGGATGATGCCCAAGAGAATACCAGGCTCCAGATAGCTCCGCTTTGAAGGACTAAAGTAGGATTGCACTATAACCTAAAAAGAGAATTAAATAAAGTCCTTTTGACTAAAATTTAGTCTTAAAGAAGCTGTTCAGTGTATTTATTTGTTTAGAAATTAATAGCGCATATGCATCAATAAGAAAAGTAAATAAGAATTCAACAGAATACAACAGAGTCCTTATTTATTAACAAGTAAGGCATATTTCTTACTACAAAATCCAATGAAATTCAATGGAAAGCACGCCCAAGCAAATAAAACGTACTGTGCTCACAGCCTGGCAAATGCAATCTCTGTTAAGCTGTCAGGATATAGGTCAGGCACCGAGCAAGAACTTGCTCCATGACTAGATTTCACAAAATCACTGGGCAGATCCACCAATACTGTGTTGTTTATATGTTGTAAGCGGAGAGGAGGGGAGGGGGGGGAAGAGAGAAAAAAAAAAAAGATATAATTTACGGCTCTTCCTGTAACTGAGTAGTGTTTAGGAAAGACATTTGTCCTAGGTTTGTAATTTCTGCTGTGCAGACATGCCTTAGTTTAAGTTCTCCACGAGGATTATTCTAAGAACAAGGTATAAGAGAAATCTAACTGTGAGTAGCACTTTAACAAGGAGGAAGAGCTGTATTTTACCTTTTGGATAAACAAAAGCTATGATGCTGAAGCTGTGACTAAACTTCAATCCCTTACAAAGCTGAATCCAGTAAAACTGCCTTCATGTTTATACCAATCTCCTATGTGCACCTAATTAGAGCCAGGTTCTTTGCTCTGTTGATGCAACAGTATCTCAAGATGAAGTTCAAATAGCCTTAATAGAATAGAGAATTTCCTGAAGACAAACGGAAAAACATAATTTGAGTTTAAGGTGTCTTCCTAGCCATTGAAAAGAAAGACAGAATGGAGTTCAGAGGAGAAGGACGTCAAGGGATGTTGTATTTGGATGGAGCATCACTTCACTGTCTGCAGATTTTGTGCAGGATTTTGTGCAGATGACTTAAAAATATCACAGCTTCCTTGGCTTGTGTCCCTTTCCTCACCTCTTCCAGATTCTCCACACTGCTCTGACAATGCTGGCAATGCGAAACGGATATCTCCGTGTGGCTGTCCAAGTACTCCCATTCCAGCTCCAGGTGCTGCTGTCAGAGTATGTCAGGAGAAAGGGAGATACTTTAGCTGCTGATGTGTTAAAGTGATCCTTAGATGCTACAAACAGTTCCAGGGGGCTGTGACTGTCAGATTCCGTCAAAATAAGGCTGGAGTTCACCTGTGATGACTGGTAGTTCTAGTCAAATTAAATTATTGAGAAATGGGAGAGCTATGGCTGGCAGTCCTAATTTCAATTACCCATGATTAGACTACGTGCAGAATGTTTGTGAACTTGAAATTCACATCTGTTCATTGAATAATGCAAATCTCATCTATAAGGGTGTGGGAATCTGTCTTCATGAAAGCACTTGCTTGCCAGGTTAGCAAGCTGCTGAACCTGCATGCTCCTTCCAGAACATGGGTTGTTTCTGTGGTTAGAAGCCATTAATTTTCAGATCTTAAGGCAGCTTAGACCATTTTCTAGAGAGCACAAAGAGGGTTTCTGGGTTGCATTCTCCTTTATTTATGCAGCAGACTCTAGTCGTGCCTCATATCCAATATGATAATTTGTGGGATTGATGCACATTAAAGAAAGAAGCGGTCTTGTCTATTGCCAAAAGCTTTAATATGTTTATGTGTTGCTACCTCTTCACACAGTATTTTACCATCCTTCAAAAGAGATCTGATTTTGGGATTAGGTGCACTGAAGGAGTACGAAGGAAAGAAAGATTCTCTGTTCATACTGTAGTATAACCTTTACTCTGCTGGTTTGATGAGAAATCATTTGGATAGCTATTATTTCAGGTCAAGAAGTCTTCTTTGGTATTGATCATCAGAAAATGATATGGAGAAGGAGCAGTGGACACACCTCTTGGCCCATGTTTAAGCTGAGAGTAAGAGAACATCTACAAAATGGAAGTGATTTCTTAATTATAATATTAATTTCTTAGTGCCCTTCATCTTCAAGAGATGAGAAATGTGAATTAGTGCCCCTTGAACACTGCAAGATACAATAAAATCATTGCAGCCCAGGAAAGTGAGTAAAACATACAAAATAACTAATCCTCATGAGTGTTGCATTGTCACTAAGATCACCATGACTTCTGTGTACAATCTCCTCCCCTTTACGAAAAAAACAGCTGTACAACATCATGTGTCTTAACTGTATTTTCAGCCTTGGTACATTTTATGCATATATCATGTCAAGTTTGTTTAATCATGGTGTTATTCACAGAGATTCAATAATCAATTATGTACTTGGCCAACAAGTAGAATGCACACCTATTGCCTCTAGAAATGAGATTGAGTTATCATTGTACCAAGAAGGAGGAAGTTTTTTGGATGCAAATGGTTTTTCTGCCATTTTTATGGTCAGTTCTAAAAGGTTTTTGCATAACAAAGTAACACCAGGGATTTCAGTCATGCACATGGAATTGTAATTCACTTGTATTCACTCTGGGAAAATAATATGACTAATATTTTGGGTACAGAACTTTCTTATTATGTGGCTGAAATGTCAACATCATTACTAGTCCTCCTGGGATAAAATGTCAGTTTGCTGGTATTGCTGAAATCCTTGAAGTTACCTTTGTGTGTGCAAGGACTACACGCTCGGCCTGTAAAATCTTTATTTAAACACATTGTACAGTACTGAATGATCTCATTTTATTTTAATTGCTGGCTACCCTCCTAGGAACAAAACTCTTAGACCACCTGATTCAAATTATACTCAGAATGCACTTTAATCTCAAGCAAGACATTTCCTTATTTAAAAGCTTACTCTTAACTAGATAATGCACTGGACTGAGAAAACACAGAGACAAGGCTGTCTAAATGCAAAGTATGTAAGTGTTTCATCAGAAAGATTAGATATGATTCAGACAGATTAATTTTCCTCGGAACATATTTTGCTGAACCTTTTCAGGCATTGAATTCACAGATCAAGCTGCTCTGTAGCATTATTAAATGTAAGTGCCACCACCACGAGATGATCTCCATGTCTTTGTGGACACAAGGGGAGCACAGTGCATGGATGGGTAGGAACAGCACCTTTTCAGAGAGAATTGTGCAGCTTTTACGTCTCCACTCTGCTGCATCCTGTGGTGTGTCTGTTCAGGCCTGCTGGGAGCAGTTGGTGGCAAACAAGCTGCAGGGCACACTGCCAAATCTCCAGCACATGTAATAGGGGTGGGTCTCAGGAGCTGATGAAGCTTTTAAGTTTGAACTGTACCTGGTGAACAAAAAGAAAAAGGAAAAAAACCCAACCCTGAAGTCAGACATATCGTAATAAGCTGCCTGAAATGAGATCATGGGAAAAAATTCCGGGCTACAATCCATCTACAGAGTGCTTATAAATAAATCGTGCAGGGTTTAATTCTGCTCTCCGTAGCTTGCTTCTGTGTCAATGCATGTGTTTCCATCAATATGTTTAAAAAATGCATTCTCAATTATCAGTAACACCTCTCATAAATTTTACCTCGTGAACATAAGGTAATGATTCACATTGCTATCCTTTTGGATGCTGTCTCACAGTTAGAGCACTGCTTCTAAGCCAAGATACTAAATGTCAAATTTCTTTAATCTTAGAAGGTCCTGGTAAGGTGCTCTAAGGGCTGAGTCTTTAACTCGGGTATTTGAGGACTTTAAGGATCACGTGCTGGTTGGTACTGGTGAGTGTAGGCATTTTGGCTTCTCCAGACAGGGGACCACAAAAACAGGAGGTTTTGTGCACAAGTGGGTAAAACAGACCGTTTGAGTACATGCTTGGCCCATATTAGCTGATCACAGGCAGAACTGGTAGTGCTGAACTTATATAAGCAAATGACATGTAAAAATTCATAACACATGCAACATGACCTATCTCCAAAGGACTGAAGTCGCTCTTCATTTCAGGAGCATGGTGGCTTCATAAAGAAGACAAATTACAAACTCCCTCTGTGTTTCAGAGACAGAGAGGAAGACAGAGAGAGAAGGATCTTTTCTCTTCCTGTTTATTTAATTGTTCTTTTTCATAACAAAAATGCAAGCCCTCTGGCGTCATGTTTCCCTTCTTGTTCATCTCAAGTTGGTGAGGATGTCCTTGCCTATTTTTTAATTACATTTCTCCTCTAAGTTAAAACATCAAGTGAGATGCCCACAAGGCATATTTTTCTTGGCCATAATTTGGATATAGTAATTGAAGCTGTTAGCTTCAAAATGTCATGTAATGTTATAATCAGTCACTTTTTCTGTACACAACATAATTGCTCTTTCTTGGAAGTAAATAGGATGCCGTATCCTGTCAATTTTACTTTCAAATAGCAATGACAAACTATTTACTGAATATTATAAATCTTTATGCAGCCCTTTACCAGTCAGTCAGAATTAATTTTATTTATGTATCAATCCTTGAAATGATAAGCAGATGGAAGAAAGCATGCTGCTATGTGTTTGCATGTCAATCATTCTTAGCATCATTCAGACCTGTTTATTTTTGTGATGTGTTTATTAATATTGTTTTGCATGTACATCAACTCAATTAAGGTAATGAGTGTACAACTCATTCCTACAATTTTCTTCAGGTACTCAACACTTTAATTTCTTTCAGAAAAGCTTTCTCCTAGCATCATTGTATCATTACAGCAGTGTCAGGACTTCTGTCATAAATCCGGTTTTTTCAGCATTTATATCAGCTGTAGATAATTACGTATGTGTTGAGAATTTGCATTTAAGTTCTCATCTGTTTTTTCTTGTCAAGAGGAGGTTGAGTGTGTGTGTGTATGCACGCACGCCACTTTTTTACGCAGTAGAGGTGAGAAATCCGGTTAGATGTTTGCTTCTCTATTTTTAATAGAAAATAACTATCTACTTGGAGTTCACAAGATAAATCTGGACACAAATCAAATACACAGGAGCTTACTGTCTGCAGTTAATGGGAAATGTGTTATTACCATAGCTGCCCTCCCTTTTCTTTACTTTTTGGTTGTTTTGCCTTCACATTTGCAGAACACAAGATAGATTTATGAAAGCACTTACACACCTAATGCAGGAATTAGCAATATCATGATTACTGATAGAAGATGTGGGATTTTCTGCCTTCTAGTTGAAAAAGGTGAAGAACTTGTTGCTCTCTTATTCCAACTGGCTGCTGCAGACATGAAGCCATGAAATCAAAGGTGGATGGCATTTCCAGTTTCCATGGCAGGCACCTAAAGAGGCATCAGCTTACACCCACTGAAAAACTCCACCTCAGGGAGGTGCAGCCCTGGGTCAAATTTCTAAGATTTAGAGAGAAGTGTGTTTGCACACATACCCTTCACTTTAGAGTCAACCAAAGAAAATAATGAAGGCTTCCTTTGTAGTACACAGATTTTTTTTTTTTTTTAAACTTTATGGATGTGCTGTTTATCCACTGTGTAGGGTTCTGGAAGCCCATCTGTGAATTTCAGATTCTATTATTGGGGCTGGATGTCTGAAAATAGGAGCTTCAGGCTTCATCACTGCACCATATAAATCCTATACTGAAACTAAACATAACAGCTAAGTGCCGTGCTGGCCTCTTTGAGAATAGATCCTGCATTTCCACAAAGATGATTTCTACAGACAAAATATTTCATCTTGAAATGTTCTGCATGCTAGCAAATTACCTTGTGGTTGGTTTAGGTTTACCGTGCCGAGCTTCTCCTTGCCTGAGATTGTGTTCTTTTGTGAAAATTTCCATGACACACCCATTTTGAGGTGGGGACTGCAGACAAGTCTTCTCAAAGCATATTGATTCAGCATAATGTGATGGTTAAAGGACAAGTAAATTAGATGACAAGGAAATCTGGCAGCAGCCGTACTCTTTTTTTTCTAACCCTTATCTCAGATTTGAACCTTGACATTCTTACATTAGGACAGTATGCAATTTTGCTTATCCACCAACTTTTATCCCATATTCTGTTAGAAATCTCAGGAACTGCTCAGAATAGAATTAATTTCCATCATCCTCGTTTAACAGATGAGCCATTGGAAGCAGAGGTAGCAAGGCCCAGCTGTGGGATCCTTGAATCAGAGCCTGGATTCAAGAATCCATTTTAGACCACAAAAGCAACAGGACAGGCAGAGGTGAGAAGTGTCTGTTTTCAGGGCTTGAGGGGGAAGATAGGCAGACTGAAATATCTGAGCCAGTTGGCAAATCCATGTCAGTAAAGAAAATAATTACTGCCCTTGAACTGCACAGTGTGAATGTGAGCACACAAACCAAAGAATTGGTAAGTTGACTCAATCAGAAATCCTTTCATGCTTTACCCACAGGAAACTATGCAGCGTATTTTCTATGTATCTGTGTATGGACGTGTATTACTGTGTATCAATGCATCCATTTACGTATTTTTCTCTGCAAGAGGCTCGCAGTAGAGAACTCCACAAAAGCATTAAGAACATAGCATTTAGCTTCATGGGTCAAAAGAGATAGGCTGAAATCAGAGCTACATACACAAATGCACTGGGGTAAATTGAGAGAAATCTTTCAATATTTCCATTTTCCTAGCAGATGGTAGAAAGTACTTAGACATGATGACTCTTCCTGGATGTGCTAGCATATGCTGTGGAATTGCCCATACAGAAAAGCCTTGCTCATTGCAAATCTCACAGGAGCTATCACAAACAAAGCACATCAATTAACATTTGCTTATTATGTGACTGTGCGCATGTGGCAATTTTCTATTTTTCTCTCATACATTAGGCCCACAATTTAGTCTGGATGAGAGCTACACCAGATGAAAGTCTCGGCGCTTAGAGTACTGCTCTTTTCCTTTTATTTTTAAATAGGAATACTTAACTGCTTATCTGTCTCACTCTTTCTCTTTTTTTTTTTTTATTTCATAGCTATCCAAATGTTTCGAGGCTTTTTGCTAAACCCCCTGTCTATAGCAGTTATTTTGGCATGATCTCAGAGTGTGAGGAAGGTGGTACAAGCCATGCAGCAGCTGCCTGGCCCAGCATTATAGCTCAGTGAACTTTGGCACAGGTCAGACTTTCAAGTAGTTTCTACCATTATATCAACCACTCACAGGAACGTAAATTATGCTTACCTGAGACTTGCACCTGCAGGAAGGCACATGTCTTAGGAAAGGCATAATCCAGATCAAAGGCAATTAATGTATCCCCAAAGACTAGAGATTGCTTGTATACAGTGCAACAGAAACTGCACGTAAGGGTTTGTAGAACCAGCCTCTTATGAGCACAGGAATAGAAGGGACAACTGAGGTCATCTAATTCCCTAAGTTGCAGTCAACTATGCACAAGATTGAAATCTATCCACAGGACATATGGTCTATGGACCTTGTGACAGTGTCAGAGTAGACTCCCATGGGTCAGCAAAATGTGCATTGTTGCAAGAGTAACATTACAGGGCCCAGAACTCCATAGCTATTTCTTGAAATACTGAAATTGTGTGGTAAGTATGTATAAAAGTCATGCTTTATGTCTGCAGAGGGTTGTTTCTTCAGCAAGGAAAGGGAGAGGACACTGCCACAGCAACATTGCTGATTTCATTTCCTTCCTCAAAGCTGAATATTAGTTGCAGTTGTCCCTCTATGTCTCCCATACCTGCAAACAGCATACTGTGCATCCCCTCTGGGACTCCACTTCCACTGCTATCTCTGTCTCCCCCTCAGAAAAAAGGTGATGAAAAACAAAAGCAGTAAAATGCTGAATCAAGCCCAGTACTTCAGCATACAAATTGCATCTGGGTGCTGCAACTGAACAATAAAAAGGGCTTGCTACGATTGTGGTTTGGAACTTTCTGCCAGATATTTTCTGTCAATACAAATTTACCAGCTTAGTGAAGGCTGGTCATACGTTTACACCCTGCGTCTGCCACAAAAAGGAAGTGTGATGCTCCGAAAAATGCAATGATTAGGTGGTAATAGACACAAGGACCTTTCTGCTGCCTGGGATCTCTGTGGTCCATCCCTCCAAGTCTCTTCTTGCAAATAACATATTTCTTACACCTCAGCAATCCTTTCTGCAAGGAAAAGCTCCGTGTTTCATAACAAGTATCAGTAGTTCAAGGGCGAAAATTGCTTCCAATGATGTTACTGACTCCGAAAGTTCCTCTAAGGTGCTGATGGAATGTTGATGATGCCACAACTTCTGGGTTGAGCAATGTGATTTAGAGTTTGAATAGTGTGATAGAAGTAAACATTGCTTTAAGCCCACGAAGGCATATGTAATTTTGCGTGTTATTCTTCCTCAAGGTACTATTTTGAGAACTTATAGGTGAACAGGAACTTGCCAATGCAGTAACATTTGCACAGTAAGATTCTTACTAGTGAGAAACAATTTTAAAAAGACAATTGATGTAGATGATACGGAGAAGGATATGATTTTTATTTTTCTTTCCTTTATAGATTTCTCTCATGCTTCCCACTTCCTTACCATGGGCATAGGAAGTGGGGAGGATCCTAGTGTCACCACAGCATTATTTCTGTCAAAAGTTTACTTAAAAAAAACCCAACGAAACAAAAACAACAACAAAATAAAACCCCACAACTGGAAGGTAGACTGAAAAGGGAAACAGACAAGCTCAAAGAGGAGATTTCTCTGTTTACATTATTCAGAAGAAAGTCAGAATTCTGTGTTAACAGAACTTAACATCTACTTCATTTGGCTAATTGGTTTAACTCCTTTGCAGTGCCTCCTCATTTCCAGTTCTAGAAATACTGTCTTTTAGTCTAGGAGTAATTTTGCTGACTACGGAAAAGCAGAATCCCCTTTTTGGAGCTGCCTGATGCACAAGCACATTTCCACATGCTGAGAGGAAAGTAGCCATTAAAATATCACAAACCCCCGTGCTGAGTGCAGGTTTGGGAACTTCAGGGAATGCAGACAGTGCACTAAGTCAAGCACCTGTAATTTGAGCTCTTTCACCTTCCATGAACTGACTAAATTGCTTTGCCTCTCTGGCCAACCTCAGTGCTTTGACCACTTGAGCAGAGAAAGTATTTCCAGAAAGAGAAAAGGAAACTAAAAAAAAATAAAATGTAATTGCTATATATGGAGATAACACAAATATGCTTTGATGTTGGTATGCAATATTACTTGGAATTTCATTAGTGCTAGACATAGGAATCCTTATATTAGTTTATGGAGAAAGAAAATACACTTGTGATCATTTTCCTCTCCATAGGAAGAGGTGTGCACAGCAGCCTCAAGGGGATCTGTTTGGGTTGTCAGAAATCCACAGGCCATCAAAGGGGTGGTACATTTATGGGTCCATTTACTTTCCACAGCAGTCACAATATCCTTCGAAGATAGCTTTGGGAGCCAGTCACACAAAACCCACATGACTCCAAGGCATTTTATCTAGGTAAAGGCATGTGAAGAATCAAAAATCCCTGTACCCAGCTTTCAGGAAGCATGTTGACATGTGAAAAACATCCAGTGAAAAAAACCTTTTGGCACCAGTACAGGTAGGGGTGGGTAGAAACAGAGAGTCTCTCTCCTCTGTACAAGCCTGCCTCAAATACCTGAATGCCAATGTTCTCATCATTTGCACTCTGGGATCAAATTCTTTTATCCTGACTTTATTCAAATTTCTGCTGAGGTTGGGTAGCTGGCAAACATTACAGGAATCAGCATCTTAATACAACACCCTAGAATGTCAAAAAGCTTCTGCATTACAGTCTAGTGACCAAATTAATAATTCAGGACATGCAGGAGGGGCCTCTCCCGTGCTTTTTTGCAGGACAGTGTAAGATTCTTCCTGCCTCCAGCTGATGTACTTGCAACACTTCTCTCCCGTACAGACAACTTTCTGCAGGTCCAAAAGAAAGGAGAGGCAGTGATAAAATACCCAGATCCCCAGTGTATCTAAAAACACTGCACATGAGTTACTAGCTGGGTATTGAAATCTCACCTATTCTGAAATACATTCTCATTGTATTCTCAAACAAAGAAAAATAGCACACTTGTTACACCTGATGTGTATCATACAGGGAGGGAACAATCTATATGGGTTTTTTTAGAACTGAAACAGAGTGTTCAGGGAAGCCTGGTGCTGTTGCTCTGAGTACAGGGCTTCTCTGAATTCCAAATAATTTTACTATATTGGCGACACAATGTGCAGGCTTTGTCCTGTTTTATTTCTGCATGTCAGTGACTTTCTGTGTGTGAGAATCTACTTGCATTTTAATGAGAATGGAATTTGCTAATACTTAAGAATGTGTAGAAAAACAGGATAAAATACAGGGAGAAAATGGTCCTTTTATATATACACCCAACAGATGAAAAAACCTAGGCACTAATCTGCACCAATACGTGTGGAGGTCAGCAAGCTCAATACTCACCATTTCCCTGTAAAAATCTGTAGGCAGGCTGGACAGTCTCTCCTTCCTGACACAGTCTAGTTCTCTCTTTCATGGTAAGTAGCAGCCCAAGATGATCTGTCCACTTGTCCAACCTTGTTTAAGACATTGTGCTAATAGTAATAGACCAGTTTTTTATATTACATTAGGAGTCAGAATTTAGAAAGCAGTAGTCAGTGGCTTATCTGACTTGATTCTTAAAAATTACTGCTATATTTGCATTGTCTTTTAGGCACAGTAGAGTGACATGCCTTTCCCAAGATGTCACACTGCAAGCAAGTAAACCTGGGATTGCAAATCATTCCCGTGTCATAGTTTAGAAATCTAGCCAAAGGCAGCACGTAATTTTGGGAGCCTGATATTCCCATCTTCTCCTACAGGCTAATCTCCCTGGCTGGGCCCTGTCTCCCAATTCACTAAGCAATACCACAAATCCAGAGAATCAAATATAGCCCTTCCTGTGTATTTATAGGAGATAAAGCCATAATTTACAAGAACAAAAAAAAAGAAAGATAGTCTGCACTACATCTTCCACGAGGAAATGTAATATGGGAAATATTGTGTATTGCTTTGTTGACCTGAAAAATACCACCCGTGTTTTTCTGAAAACTCATTCCAATTATATTTGAAATAAAGCATAATAGCGTTTTTACTTTACTTTTCTATGAAAAAAAAGTCAGTTTCTGCAGGTTCGAAACGTCCCTGCATATCATATAGTTTTATACAGAAAATGCATTTTCAGTAAAAAACTGTTGTGATAGGATATTTTGAGAGTACGTGAGTCGCGGAAAAAATTTTTAGAAAGACAAAAAATGTTGCAGACCTCTAGGACCAGAGTAAGAAATTGCTATTGTATATCTAGAGAAATGCTTTTCTATAATACACATTGATCCACTATTTTCTTGCTCTGTCCCCTCTTCTTGGATCTCTATTTTCCATTGGGATGAGTTCAATCTACTGTATGCAAACACATTGTGGTGAGAGAAGCAGCTGCTTATTCCAAGCCTGAATTAAATACGTAGGAACATTTATTATTCATCTTCAGGAAGCAGGTGAAGTCATGTCTGTAGCTTTGACCTAACACACAACTGAAACCGGTGACTGGTTTACAGCCTGAGAAGCTGCAGGAAGAGTAAGAAGCCACCTTTGTGGCTTTTGTTCCTCCTCCCAGCATTGTGGGCACAACCCAAAATTTAGAGGACAACAGAGGGACTCTGTGGTGGCATCTGCAGGTGTTTGGGGGGCCAGAGAGTGGTACAGAGGCTGCACAGTGCTCCTTACAGCCTTTGGTGATGCTCTCCATCCTCGACAATCTGTTGGGTGCTGAAACACGTGTGAAATTGTCCTTGATTATGCCTCAAACCCAACCATTAGATTCCTTGTCATTCTGGGCTGCTACTAGTCATGAAAGACTATCACTTACCAATGTTAGAATATCCCTAGGCTCAGCATTTGTAGCTTGTTCTTGCTCCTCCTAAATTAGCTTTTGCCATTCTGGAAAGGAATTTCCTATCTCTGGGGACATTTCTCTTGAAATGTTCTGCTCATTGCCAAGCAGCAATCCAGAATCAAAGTAGGAATTATCAAGAAAGGACAAAAAAAGTGAAAAGCATTACTATGGACAGGATAAAGGAATGGCCCCTGGGAATCTCATGAGGTTTAACAGGGCCAGGTACTGCTGCTGCACCTGGGTCAGGACAACCCCTGGTGCCAACCCAGGCTGGGGATGAACAGATGGAGAGCAGCCCTGCCCAGAAGGACTTGGGGGTGCTGGGGGTGAGAGCTGGACATGAGCCGGCCATGGGCACTCCCAGCCCAGAAAGCCAAGTGTGTCCTGGGCTGCATCCAAAGCCCCGTGGGCAGCAGGGCAGGGAGGGGATTCTGCCCCTCTGCCCTGCTCTGCTGAGACCCCACCTGCAGAGCTGCCTCCAGCTCTGGGCTCCCAGCACAGGAAGGACATGGAGCTCTTGGAGAGTCCAGAGGAGGCCACCAAGGTGATCAGAGGGATGGAGCAGCTCTGCTATGAGCGAAGGCTGACAAAATTGGGATTGTTCAGCCTGGAGAAGAGAAGACTTTGAGGGGACCTAATTGTGGCCTTCCAGCCCCTGAAGGGACCCCACAAGAAAGATGGAGAGGGACTTTTGGCAAGGCCATGTAGTGACAGGACAAGGAGAAGTGGCTTCAAACTGAAACTAGGTTTAGATCAGATATTAGGAAAAATTCTTTGCTTTGAGAATGATGAAGAACTGGAACAGGCTGCCCAGAGAAACTGTGGCTGTCCCATCCCTGGAAGTGTTCGAGGCCACGTTGGATGGATCTCTGAGTAATCCAGTCTAGTGGAAGGTGTCCCTGTCAACAGCAGGGGTGTTGGAATTGCATGATCTTTAAGGTCACTTCCAACCCAAGCCATTCTATGATTCCATGACCCTGTGCTACAATAAATATACAACGTACCTACATTCTGAATATTTAGTGCCACTTTGGTAGCCCTCATTTTGTAGTCAGAAAGTTATGATAAAACTACAAAGTATATAAAGAAAAGATAAAGGCCAAAAGACAAAACCATAGCACAAAACAGAATTTGCATGAGGGGACATGTAGGGTTAGGAGAATTCAACCTGGAGAGGAGGCAACAATATATATGAGAGGGTTCTATAAAATCTTGAATAGTTTGAAGAAGGTGAATAAGAAGTGATCATTCACTTTTTCTTATAATACAAGAGCTGAGGGTCACCCAATCAATCACAAAGTTTAAAACACTCAGCAGAAATACTTTATCACTTAATGCATAAATTATGGAACATAGCTCTGTAGAGTGTTAGGGAGGTCAGTAGAGTAAATGGGTTCAGAAATAGATTAGAAAAATTTATAGAGGAAAGCTCCACTAAACGCCATCATCTGGTTGCGTACTCAAAGGTCCTTAAGCCAGTGACCGCCACGAGGGAGAAGGATATACGAGGAGAAAGACAACTCCGTGCTTCTCTTGTTCTTTTGTAAGTTCCTCAGTCTCCTCTTACAGTTACAGGCTGTCAGAAAATGAGCTGGATGGTCTGAGCACCTGGGAAGGATTTGCTTTTTGTTTACTTTTCTCTCAGTCATTATAGATGCTCCTTTTTGAAGGGCATGTAAATTGTATCTTGTAGCTTTTTTGGACAAGGGCAAGTTTTTAAGAACACTTGGTAAACAAAAGTCAAATTTCTTCTTTGTTCTTCTAGGCTTTCAATGAGTTGAATTCTGAATCTCTGTCCTTTTTCCATCTTGGTTAAATAGGTCAGACATGCTTATCTAATTTTCTAGGTAATAGGAATTGGTACTGCACCTAAGACAAAACCTCTCTTCTCTATTGGCATTGCTTTCAACAAGTCTATTTTCCTTAATCATATTGCCCTTCATTTTGTTCAAAAGATCCATGCTACTTTAAGCACATTAATAGAAAATGGAAGTTAAGTATGTAAGATTTGGCAATACCTTCCTCCTTCATTTTTTGTTCGTTTGTTTGTTTCTTTGTTTCTTTGGTTTTTTCTTTGGTTTTTCTCTTTTTTTTCTTTGGTGGTTTTTTTTTTGTTTTATTTTTCGGGTTTGTTTTTTTTTTTTGTGGAAAGAGGTAGAAAGCTATCTGTCCATAACATTCAGTTACCACTATGTATGTTTTTCGTCTTCATTTACTATCATATTGGGGTAGATATTCAAATACATCTCCATTAGGTTAAATGCAGTGTTACCATAGAGGCATTTATGGAAGGATTTGCCTCCTCTACACTAATTAGATTCCAAATTTGCTCACCTAATTGAATCAAAACCATTAATTCAAGTAGGTAAGCAGTAACTTATACAATACTGTTTGTGCCCCTGTGCTGGTTTTGGCTGGTGTAGAGTTAGTTTTCTTCCCAGTGGCAGGTATGGGGCTGTGTTTTGGATTTGTGCTGAACAGAGGGTTGATAATTCAGAGATGTGCTTTTGTTATTGCTGAGCAGAGATTGCACTGAGCCACAGCCACGCTGGGGAGACTGGGGGTACGTGGGAGGTTGGGAGGGGACACAGCTGGAACAGGTGACCCCAAACTGACCAAAGGGATATTCCAGACCTCGTGAAATCAGGCTCAGTGTATAAAGCGGGGGGAAGAAGGAAGGAGGAGGGGATGTTTGGGCTGATGGGGTTTGACCTTCCAAGTCACCATGACTGTGATGGGGCCCTGCCCTGCTGGGGATGGCTGAGCACCTGCCCAGCCATGGGAAGCAGTGAATTCATGCCTTGTTTTGCTTTGCCTGTGTGCACGGCCTTTGCTTCCCCTATTGAACTATCTGTCTCAACCCATGAGTTTTGTAGTTTTTACCCTCCCCGATCTCTCCCTGATCCAGCTGGTGGGGGAGTGAGCAAGTGGCTGCATGGGGCTGGGCTGGGGTTAAGCTGCAACAGCCCCACATGCAAGAAAAACTTGTTTGACTGAGAATGTTGGGGATATAGAAATTTTGAATGTTGTTTCACTTCGTATATTTTGCTAAGTCCAAAGCTCTCTAACACAGAAGGATGTTTGAAATTCTCTCATTAGGGTCACATGAGCACTGTGTCCAGCTCTTGGCTTCCCAGTACAAGTGAGACGAGTACCAAAGAGCCCAATGATGGTCCCTGAAAGGGACTAATGCCTTGAAGCTTCTATTCCTTGAAAACAGGCTGAGAGAGCTGGGATTGTTCAGTCCGGAGAAGAGAAGGCTCACAGAGGACCTCACCAACATGTGCAAATATCTGAAAGAAGAGTGTAGAGGAGATGGCTCCGGGTCCTTTTCAGTATTTTCCAGAGACAGGACAAGACACAACAGGCATGAACTGTGCAAGCAGAGGAGGCACCCTCTGAGCACCATCAAACGGTTTTTCACGGTGAGGGTGGCCGAATACTGGCATGGGTTGCCCAGGAAGGCAGTGAAAGAAAAGAAAATAAAAAGGATGACCATAAAATGAAACCTGTTCTACCCAGATACCCAGTGTTACTGTTTTTCTGTAACTTCTCTACAAAGTGATGCAGAGACCAGTAGAGAAAATGCAAATGAATGATAGAGTGTTTATCTCCACATATAGGTAGATAGCTGAATTTTTTATCCTTTACTCATTCTCAGAATGATCCACGTAACTCCATGGTTACTATCCATTCAGATTCCTTTTCCTTTCACATACGGTTATGGCTCCTGTTCAAAATTTTAGCTGATTGTGACCTAAATTTTGGTGAAATATGCTGCTGTTTCCTTATACTGAAATATAGAAGTTCATGTTAAAACTTTTTTGAGACTATTTTATTACTGACCTGTGACATGGTAAACCTGAGGTCAAATCCTTGCTCTGTTAATTTGAAGTTTTCCAGAGTAAAAAACGTAGAGGCAAAGAGTTAAGCCTGACATCTGAGGTCAATACCCTAACCATGAAACTCTAAATCGTGATAGAGTTACAGGGTTCCCTTCTAGAATTTAATTTTCACAAAGAAGCTCAGAAAGTAATTTTTTAATCCACTGAAGAATAAATCCCAACTGTGGATAGACAAATGCTACCAGAGAATGGGACTCATCTTCCAGTCAACTCAATTTTATTACCAAGAATTTGATGTTTAAACATTTACTTTTATATTTTCTGCTTTCATTTACTGCCTAATCTTTGAGAAAATGAATGGTCTGTGATTTAAGCATTTACTTGGAACTCAAGAGCCAGCATTATCTTCCTGACTTTGACAAAACTTTCCTCCGTGCCTTTCCCAGGCCATGTTGCTGATTTCTGAGGGCCTCTGCTCCCTACTTGTAAAATAAGGTATGAGGCCTCTTTCTGTCTTGACTTTTGCTGTGAAAGGGAATGCAATTATTCTTGTCCTACACTCAATGCTCAGGTAAAGCCTCTTTAGACTGTTCTGTCCAGATCTGGACAACTTCGCTCCAAGAAAAACGGAGCCAAACACAAAACATTTCATGAAAAGGGGAAGGAATTACCAGAGATACTGAAAAAAAGACTGGATGAGAAATTCTTGAATAAACTGCAGTTCCTTAACCTAAGAAGAAGCATGGAAGAAAAAGTTCTCCCCACCTTATGGTGGACATAATAAGAAATAATGATTTTAGGTTTCAAGCAGATTTTGATCTGTTGTTAAGGATTATGTTATGTGTTATGTGCTGAGGACATTAAGTACAGTGAAGGCCTGGGGAAATTTCCCAAAGAAGTCTGTGGCTCAAGATTTTTAAAAACTGAACAGGTCAGTATCTGTTTGTAATTATAAACAGTTACATGCCTCCCATAATTTTACTGATACATACCAGGTAGTGTTATAAGTTAATACAGGTTACTGGAAATACTTCTTCATCACTGACTCCTACATTAGTACCCCCTAATTTGCAATCTAGGTAAGGACATGTCTGCAAATATCCCCAAGAGTACTGAAGAAAGGATGGCCAGCTTGTGAAAGGGAATCCTGCAGTTTTCAATTGTCCTCAAGATGGTATTAACTTTAAAGACGCAGATAATTTGTTTGCAATACTCCTAAAATCTGTGAGCAGAAAGGGAAATTATCTAATTTGGTTGGCTCTGAGTTTTCTTTTACCTCATATGAAACTGGCAGGTGTTTAAAAGATTCTTAGCTGGTTTTCCCCAAGACTTACAATGATGGGCTCTACTTGCAGAAAGCTGACCAGGACAGGAGAATGTGTAATTTCTTTGTAATACAGACCAATCTTTGGAATCATTTAGGTGAAAAATTGTCCCTGTGCGCACTTATTATTCATTTATCCAAGAAGGAAAGAACTTAGCCCTTCTTCTCAGAAAAATGAGCCACTTAAAAGTTGTTAATAACTCCTGGGCCTGACCTGAATGGTTCCCACTACCTCAACACATCATTAATAACTTATTTCAGACTTAGCTAAACCTTAAGTATTTAATGTGCTATGAAACACAACAGCTCTTTCCAATGAACTGGCCCTGGAACTCCATAGGAAGATTTTAATGTATAAGTCTGATGTTCCGTATACGTGCATTTGTTTTCCTTCCTCTGGGCTTGTGTTCTTGCCAGCACAGAGATACTCTGATTGGAATGGACACTCCAAATAACACTGCAGGGAAGACAATCTGCAACCCCATAGTCGTGTGGTCAGCAGAGGCTCAATGCTGATTTCCAGGGAAGGAGGGAAGGATTTTTGGGAAATGTGTGTGAACACTCTTTCTGAGCAGCAATTCGTGTAACAGTGGTTTTACTCCTCTCTGTCCATCCACCATTATGAATACCAGCAGGACACAAAGATATCAGCAGTTAATTGTGTGACAGTAAGCAGGTAAGACAAACTTCACTAATTTAGTGTTATTTTTGAATAATATATTACACGATCCTCTATGAAAAATGCAGCTGAATTATCTGGGGATTTAAAATCCAGAGCAGTGTCTCCTTCAAAGCAAATCTAAAGTAGGCCACCTAGGCTGTAACCATTTTATAACAATCACATAAAATGGTGATGTTTGAACCAGAATCAAACTAGCCAATAGGATGTATATCACTAACCAATGTCATTGCTCATCATGACTCAGAAGCAATTCCTTTAATTGAAACTACCACTGTTTTTCACCTAAAACGAATCCCATCCATCAGATGAACTGCAATCAGCATTCCAAAGGAGGGATCTCAGCTGTGAGCACACCTCAGCCACTGCTGATAACACAGAGAACTCTGCTGTCACTTTGCCCGTGGTTCTCTTCCCAGAATACTTCCTATACTGCATGCCGTCATCCTTATCACATCCTCTCTGAGTTCACAGAAAATCATAGTTTAACTCTAAACCAGTCCATAGTGAATAACTCAGAATATCTCCTCACCTGAAAATAATTACAATTTTCTGCATGAAACATGCAATAATTTTGCTATCAGCTGAATACATTTCAGAGAATAACAAAGAAATAGAAACCTTTCATTAAATTCAAGAGTTTTTACAATACCAGCAAAGTGTGTTTTCAGATCTTTGTGGGCAGAGTCGAAAAAAATTTGGCTCAGAGATCTGAGACTTCCTACAGGAGGCATTTAATTTTGAAACAGAAGAATCAAATCTCACAGCTCATGAATTTTGTTGGCATAAGCTATTGAAAATAAGTTTGTCCAAGAAAACCATGTTATGCATGTGGGGAAAAGAGAAAGAAAGGCTCAGAGGGAGATTAGATGATACTTATGCGTGTTGCTAATGGAAATCAGTCTCCATTCCAGTTTCTAAGCTCAAAAAATATTTCTTTTGAAATTATCTCAGTTAACTGTTATTGAGTTGTTATGGGAAAAAAAAATTGTTCTATTTGAAACACAGAGGGAAATCAGGTGAATTGTAAGACCACTGCTGTATCAAAAGCATTTGAAAATTAAAGTAGAGCAGTCATCCTTAAACATCTTTTCATGTTTCCTTGCAAAGCAGTAACTAGTGGGGTTTTTTAAGATTCAGAGAATATTTTGCATATGAATATATAGATATTAGTCTTTTACCAGTTTGAGCCTACACCGTGCAAAAATGCCTTCTAAAAGATGCTCAGCATTGTCAACTGCTATTGAAAGCACTGTGGCTACAGCTGACTTGATGACTCATAAGAGGGAGCTCAGCACTCTCCTGGAAGACTGGATTAGACAACTAGTAGTGGAGGTCACTGTATAATCATGTTTGATTTTTTTTTTTAAAAAAAGGCCTAGAGGATTTTTTGGTGTTTGCATATTCAGAATTAGAGATATAAATTTAGAAAGTCATCAGTGCTTGTTCAAATTTAAAGGAACTTGAAACCTACACACCCTATTTAAATATAAAACATGCATAACTTAAAGCTAGTGGAAATAAAATTTCCATATGCAATTTTTGTGTATCAGCAAAATAATCTATCCATGCAAAAGAAAAATTAGGTATGTAAATGATATTACTGAATCATTCTGACTAGCAGCAGAAAACACAGTTTCTGGTTTGCAGAACTTAATAATTTGGGGTTTGAACAGTATTGTGTATGTATTTCTGTTCAGAGTGCTCTAAATAAAGCAGGAGTACTTTGCTCCAACTGAAAGCAACTTCCAGAGCTATCAATTTTCGAGGAAGAGCTGCATTACCCAACTCTTTGTGATTATGCATAGCTTGAGGGACAACCTCAGAAAAATTAGAGTTGCTATGCAGAAGTCTGAGTACAATTACTCAGATTTTGATAGTGTTACATGTTTCCAGTGCCCACTACTAGGATCTGGCCTCTGAACTTTTAAAGAAAATTATGCAATGAGTTGAAGATGACTAATCTACTTTGAAGAACTATAAAGGAATATTATTGAGCCTAGTAAGACTTTAACTAGGTGTTACTGAAGACCTTTGAAACCATATTCACCACTAAAAATACTGGAAGTGTTTAACAGAAGTATAAACAGTTGCAGTTAGTTAATTTGTTCTTTCAGTCATAAAATGCACAGATAACAGAGAGGCAAAGAAGAGACAGAGGGGAAAAAATCCAGAATGACAGATAAAAGGCAAGGTTTACAAAATAACCATTGGAAGATGAATTAGTTGAGAACAAGATGTCACACAAAGCATAAGAATGAGCAGTGTATGACATGGCATGCACACAATCCATTTCTCTTTCCAGAGAACTATATATAAAATAAACTGCAAAATGTTTTTCAGCTTTAAATAAACTATTATCTCATCAAAAATAATAGAAAAAAAGAGGTGCTAAGAAACACAAACACATTTTGGCAACAGAGAGAACAATAAATACATTCGTAAAATGGTGTTTGGGGGGGTTTTCTGGGTGGAGATACCTCTGATGAAATGCGGCAAAGAGGCACAAGAAGCTCTTTCCATATGGCAGAAACTGCAAAGAAGGCTGTCCGCCCTCTGTGTCACACTTGAAGAGGGAGAAGACAGGAGATGTAGCACAGAATCTGAGGAGGGAGTTGCGCTAAGACTGGGAGATACAAGGTCTATTAAGAGTTTGAATCCACTCTGTGAAGGTTCCAAATTTCAGGGGGAAACTTTACACTCGTTCTCAATGGAAACTGATGGCCCCGCTTCACAGTTCTCTTGTGGTGAGAAGTGGTGAGGGTGGTTTCAGGCAAACACGACAGACTGGATAAAATACATCTTTCAAAGTTGCTTTTGGGAGATGGGGCAGGAAGCAGGGGCTATCAGAAGAGGAGGAATAGCACAGAGGTTGTCTTACTGAAGCAACAAGCATTAGAAGTGTGATAAAGATATTGAATATCTGTGCATTTCTTATGCTATTTTACTAATTGCAAATTGCTTATATCCTCTTATGAATACAGAATGGGTTTTCTTTCTTGGAAAAAATGGTGCTGATTCAACAGAAGAGTAAATACAGCCAACTAGAAATATGGCTAAAAAGAAAGGTATGTAAAATTGAACATGTCATTGTACTCACTAACACAATATAATTAAAGCCAATGGTTTACAAAGCGTAATATCTTAGTGAAGATCATCAGTATACTCCTTTTCACGAAAATAGAAGCAAGTTTGTTTCACACAAACTTTCTCTTTGCATACTCTAAATCTTATATAAAGAAATAACAATATATCAGAACTGTGATAGAAAACCCATAAATCTGATATGACCTGATTGAAAATCTACAAGAGTGATGGCAAATAATAAAAATGTTCAGTCAAGTATGTGCCAGCAAGTCACAATTCCTTTTAAAGCCATTGGTGATTCAATAAGAGAGCCATATGGCTCTTCTCTAGTTGATCTAAACTCAGCTACAGGCTTCTTGAAGAGTATTTGTGAAGAGAATCTATCACGCTCAAATGTCACACAGCTAATTCATCCCCCTCAATCTGTTTATAAAGACAGATGGCAATACGTTGGTTTGTCATTAAAAAAAAAAAAAGTGGACTGCAGTGTAATAACCATACCTAGACATTTGCTTGGAAACCTGACTGTTGCAGCACTGCTCATCCAGGTGCCCTACAGAATCACAAAACACTCCTCTGAGGGTGACCTAGCAGCAGCTATCGAAAAGGGTGTTCTAAATATAGTGAAAGGAAACATGCCCCGGACATCTCAGCAAGTGATATCCTGGCAAAGATATAAAAAGCTGAGCATTAGAAGTCCTTAACTGGGGGTAGCGGAGGAGGGGAGGAAGGGAAGTAAGACAGGAAAATTTTTAGATATCCGAGGAGCTTGAATATATCTTGAGTTTTCCGGTTGCTTTGCTGAGGTGGTTGAATCACCTCAAATTTAATATGCTCCAAACCAAGGAACTTAGTGGTTAATTTCAGCTTATAACTTCTTCATGTCAGAGAGACAAACATTTGTCTATTAAAGACAGTTTTAAAAGGGGAACCTTCTTCTGTCTTGACTGTAGAGCTGCAGATTCTGAGTTTCCCTTATGTAAAGAGACAAAATGGCTCTGTCTTCGTCAATAGTCTTCGAAACTAATTTCAGATGGAATTAACTTTAATGCATGTATAACCCCACTCAAAGTATTGTCGTTATCTTTTCACTTAAACTGCACAGGAACTCAGTAACCACCTACAAATTTTTGCCTCTCTTAAGAAAGTAATTTACAGCGTTGCCATATGTAAATTCCTCATGATGAAATGAATGACAGAAAAGCTCCTAGCAAAACACCTCCGTACTGTTGAGTCCTTTAAAATAATTTGTCACAAAAGAAAATGTAATTTTATGTTTTCAGATTTGAGGAATGTAACTATTTTCCTTAGCCAGAAAATCTGCATTCGATCTACATTCTACCATGGAAAATTTCAATATCAACTAAATTAACCCAATGTATTTTGTACTCCTTCAGTTAAATATCCTGCTTTGTTACCCCTTTGTTCTTTTGCAGTAAGAGCTACTGGTGAAAGCACTTTAATTTTCTATGTTCTGTGGAGTATATTACATAGTATTCTCCATGCAAGCTTCTGTAGTTCAGATCATGAAATGTGAGCGCAGAAAACAGAAACAGTTACACAAAAAATTGCCTTACTGAATTGTGTTTTTCTATAGTGTAAGTTCTTTTTCACTGAGACCTGTTATTTCATCAGAAATAGGGTCTGTGTGTATGCTTGTTTAGCTTTAGCTTTTTAAAGCTGCCCAGAATTGCTCTCATGTTCTGTTTTCTTTCAGATGTTCCTCAAATTACAGTATAAATAGGTCCTCTACCCTCTGTACACCTTCTTGTCTGCAATGTGAGCTGGGAAGCTGTCCTGGATTGCACTGTATTGTTTGTTTTCAAACTAGTACAAAAGCAATTTTTCAAATTTCTTCCCCCAGCAGCACAGGTCAGCCTAACTTCTGCCAGGGATATTATGACTTGTATACACAAATATTTCATTGAATGTTTTCCCTTCGGCTGTAATTCTGGTAGGTAGCAAAGGTACGTACCTCTGTTCTTTGATGATGTTGGTGTGTTCCTGAAAGGCAGAGCTGGCCATGCTAGTTTTCAGTAGTGTTCATGAATAGCTGATTTTTTTTGTTGTTGTTTCTTTATTCTTGCTGAAGTGGAGATTAAACAGAATGCTAAAATAATTGTGGGGGAGGGAGTTTTTCATCACCACCTGTACCCATAGAGCTATTTTCTTTGACAACAGTGTACAGCATTATAATAAAATCTATTCACTAATTAAAATAAAACCTTGTTTTGAGCTCTATTTTGTTTTAAAAAATGGAACATCTATGCTGTAAGTCCTAGACCAAAAGCTGATTTAGGACAAATTTCAATCTGTACTGCAACAAGAACAGGAAAGCAGAGTGGCTGAATTTTTGCATGTCATTACAAAGTCACACAGTGTTAAAAAGTTAAAAACAAAAGCGTTGCTCTCATCATGGTTGTTCCTCCATGTTAGTTTTTCTTGAAGGATTAAAGAACGGAGGAATATGTAATACCAAAGGCTGTACTCAAGGCTTCTTTTACCCTCCAGAAAATAATATGACATTTTGACAGATGTATTACAATTTCCTTTGATTGTGAGATTTTATGTTTTGAAAAATTCCTGCATGAAACTTCAGGTGTAAATTCGGAGAACCATTTTTTGGGCTATGGTTTAATAACCAGCCCACTAGAGTTCGGCAATTACTGTGGTTAATGAAAAGGTAATTGTGGATGTCAGACCTGTCCTTATTTACTCTGTTAAGAAGCTGATACATATAAATAATGTGTCCTAAACTTTTGGATTAACCTACGGTAGCTGAAGTTATGCACGTAATTTTGGAAAGGGTTAATAACACTCCATCCTTTTCTACTGGGAGGAGCATAATTTAGAACCTTGAGTCAATAGCAGGACATTTGTTTCTTATAGCATTTTTGAGCTTTTCTTAGTGTGTCAGGCACCACACAAACAATACAGCTTTATCAGATTATGTTAATTATGCCTGGGACTCTTCTAGGTTTGACTCTGATGAGTAACCATGAGGCAGTCAAGAACACAAAGGAGGAAGGCAACCTGTAAGACACAATGATGGAGCTCACAATTTTTAGCAGAGTAAAAAAAGAGAGAAACCGAAAAAACTCCAAGATACAAACGGATGAGCAACAAGAATTACAATATAACATTCAGTGGTACAATTGCAATTAGAGCCGATTTACTCCTCAGAGTGAGAAAGAGGTGTGTTTCAAGTGAGCTCTTATGGACCCTGTTCTGAATCTGATGCTACTCAGTATTTCCATTAGTCCTTTGGCCGATGGAGAAAAGGTGTGCTACATTTTCAGGTGATATTAAACACAGGTCTTTTACAAGATAAGAGCACAGAATGACCTTGACAGATAAGAGAAAGAGGGAACAGCTTGTGTGCAGCAGGTAGAAATAATTGGCTGCGCTGCCAAGCAATGAGTTGTGCAGAAATTAACTTGTATTTACTAACAGTCAGATGTTGTGCTTGAGTCATCAAAATCACATCACTGCAAAACAGTCAAATGTCATATCAACAGACAAGTACAAACCAGTGCACATAAACGACATGGGAACTGATCTGTTCAGTCTACACAACAGTTTTAAGCTTACAAAAACTAAAATGATCAGAGACCTAGAACAGAAGCCTTCTGGGGAAAGACTGAAGGAATTGGGGTTAAGGAGTGGGGAGGAGAGAAACTGATTGTTCTCTATGCACGGGCGATTCAAGACAAACAAATGTAAAAAGTGGGTTTACATTAGAATGGAGACAGAGATTCAACACCAGGAAGAGTTCTAAGGGCAGTACGAAGCTGGAGTAAATGCTTAAAATCATATGTATTAGCACTATATTCTATTCTTGAACTACATATATCCCTTCAAAAGAACTTTTCTGGGACCCTGACAGATTGACCAGTACACATAATCTTCACGTAGTAAACAGGGATTTCTATGCTTGATTTAGGATTTTGTAGGTCTTTAAAGTTTATACAACTAGATTCATTCTATGAACAGATGTTTAAAATACAGGATCTTCTAGTAAGAATTAATTCACATTTCAAAACTTTGGTCATTTTTCAATGGAGATCAGTTAGGACTTGAAGGAAGTTAATATGAACAAAATAAGCTACACAGAAAGGAATTTTTATTTTTCTGATTATCATTCCTTTTTCACTTAATTCTGGCCTGCAGTGCATGAGCATACTGCAGTTAAAGTGGCCTTAAATTATCATTATGGGACAAGTACTCTTCCACACATGTAAATGTCATTATTTATTCAAGTAGACTGTACACCATATGAATGAGAGTAATTCCAGCATTAATAACATTTAGAATCACAGTGTGATAACTAAAATTAAAGGTAAGAAGCATGCCAATAGGCTGTAGTAATCAGGTTGCTGATCTTTGTTCTTATTAATGAATAAGTACACTATAAATTCCATGCCTTTTAATAAAAATTTTATCCATGGTTCTCTAGACATTTTGCTCTCTTTTTCTAGCTGGACTTTGAAGCATTTACTGAGCCAAAACAGACACTGTAGATCTGATGCATACTGGAGTGATATTAAGTATTTGGAAATCATTTGCATGTAGTGCTATAAACCTATGAATTGATGAAATCTTTTTTTCTGGCTTCATTGGATGCTGAATAAGACCCTTCTGTGTCCATGTTTTTTTCTGAAGGTCCTATAGTCACTGAACTAAGTCATGAGTAATACACAGGGTAAGAGCTTTGTTCTCACACAACTCAACTTGTCCTTGAAAGCTACATCTACTATTTTTGGGATAAGGTGACTGTTACCTGGGAAGTAGAAAATCAATCTGTATGTAAGTGACCCTATGTTTGCTGCTGATATGCTTCATTTAATCTTTAACTACCATGCTGAAATTATAGCTTAAAAAAACCAGACTGATAATTCCAACCTTAAAATAGTTAATTTAAAAAAAATCCATGTACACCTAAACTGTTTTTTCTTAGCTATATTAAAAACTGTTACTGCTGACAAATAGCATTCTTGACAATAAGAAAAATAACTGACTTCAAATGATCAGAATTATTCTCTCATTTCAAAAAATAATTATGTGCATTACTTTCATTGCTTCTCTGTGTGTCAGAGGGTACCTGGTATTACAAGCTGAAAAAGAAAAATCATTCAACCTGTGGCTTGAAAAGTATTTTTATTGAATATTAAATCTGAAAATACAAACTGGGCTATAGAATTGCCATTAAAAAGCAAACTGTATTATCAAAATCTTAGAGTGAATAAACTAAACAGAAGCGTCAACGTTTTGGGACTTAAGTACAAAAATGTCTCCCAATGCTCTGGAAAACGAAAGCTAGACACCAAACACCAAAGTCTATTTTCTGTTGCTGGGTTTATTCTTGCTTTCATACTCTTATAACATTAACTTATGTGCAGGAGTGGCAGAAGTGGACTTTTTGACCTATTAGGTAGTTACAGCCAATTGGAAGGTGG
Organism: Lycocorax pyrrhopterus obiensis; assembly: GCA_014706295.1. Classification (NCBI taxonomy): domain Eukaryota; kingdom Metazoa; phylum Chordata; class Aves; order Passeriformes; family Paradisaeidae; genus Lycocorax; species Lycocorax pyrrhopterus. The sequence continues at coordinate 66,396,653 of JACSVZ010000014.1, forward strand.
CATTGCAAAAGCTTACAAAAACTTGCTCCTCTTAGTTCTGCAGGATGCTATTGTGATTTTGTACAACCGTAGAATCCAAAGAAAGCCCATTTTTGGTTTGTGTTGGTTGGTTTTTTTGTTTGTGGGGTTTTGGGGTTTTTTTGTAGCTCAGGGGTAGGAACACATAAACAAATAGCTCAGAATAAGTATATGTGCAAACAGCATTTTTCCCAGTCAGGATTACAGATTTTTTTGTGGACTTTTCTTCCTAGCAGAAGGAATGAGAAGCATCCAGAAAATCTGTTACATTAGAGAACTCTTATCTCAGCTACCTAAACTGCATAATTTTATTGTTGACAGAAGTACAGAACAATGGAAATGTTGTAAGGGTCTTCTGGTGGTCATCTGGTCCAACCTCACTGATCCAGCAGGGCCACATAGACCCAGTTTCCCAGGACCATGTCCAGGTGGTTTCTTAATATCTCCAAGGATGGAGATGCCGCCACCTCTCTGGGCAAGGTGTGCCAGTGCTTGGTCACCCTCACAGGGAAAAGGAGTTTCCTGATGTTCAGCAGGAGCCTCCTGTGTTTCAGTGTGTGCCCATCGCCTCTGGTGCTGTCACTGGGCACCACTAGAAAGAGCCTGGATCCATCCTCCTTGCACCCTCCCTGCAGGTGTTTATGTACATTGGTGAGATCCCCTGACCCTTCTCTTCTCCAGGATGAACACTCACACATGTCTCAGCCTTTCCGTGTATAGGAGATCCTCCAACCCCTTAACATCTTCATGCATTTTGCTGGAGTCCCCAGTTCAACTCCCTTTCTGGGTCTGTTCTGTACTGGAGAGCCCAGATCTGGACGCAGCACTCCAGCTGTGACCTCCGCAGTGCTGAATAGAAGAGATGGCTCACCTTCCTCGACCTGTTGGCAACACTCCTCCTAGGGCAGCCCAGGACACCACCGGCCTTCTTTTCATCACATGGTGGAATCTGAACGCTGTGCTAAAATCCAGTATCATATTTATTCATGTTAACTCCCCAAAGTAATTGAAGGAACTAACTTAGTGGAGGAAATAACCATTCTGTCACTCCCCTTTTCTGTAATACAGAATTATTTCCCAGATGTTTAATCTATTTTAATAACTAGCCTCTCTTCTACGCTCCATCTCAAAGTACTGAAGTCAGGATGACCTTTGATTTTACACAGCACAGAAAATAAATTTTCTGCTTCTGTTCAATTTATAATTTCTAGCAAACACACTTCCTCCTGCCTCTGAATTTACACTGCTTTTACTTGCTTCTGAACACACACTGAGGTAAAAATAAAATGTCTTGTTTGGTCCATTAAAATCTTGAAGAAGTACAAGTTCATTTTGGCCATCCCTCCAAGAACTAGCTGAACTTGCTGAACCCAACCCAGGTATTTCAGAACAGAATGGAAAAAAACAAAACCCGGAAACTGTCAAGTTAAATAAAATAGTAATTGATTCAAAAAACATAAAACCTACTTGTTAATAAGAAGCAATTACTCTACTGATTTGAAAAAACAATTAGATTCAGGAAATGATGGTGTTTGCTGGAGTCAGTTACTATCAAAGTCTAACAGGGTAAATAAAAGTGTGCTAAGTTTTTATGAAGATTTATTGAATTCAGTGTGAAAGTCAGGCCAAATATATGCCCTGAAAACATCCTAACTTGTCAGAGTTCTTTTTAGATATGCTACAGGAATAGACAACATACAACAGGGTGCTAAAAATAGTGTCTGTTAAGTTTTGTGTTACCCACCCTACTCATTGTGGTTTGTTACACTAATAAATAATTCACTGTTAGAGCTCAGGAATATTACTGTGGGTTATTTTTGTTGTATTGCTGGAGATAAGGCCATTGTAACAAGAGCCTCCTAATTCACCTGGACTCCACGACTGTTGTCAGGGGTAGAAATGCCTCTGGCATCTGGCAACAATTGCCCAAGTATTCTGGGGGTGATTGCAACCCACTGTGAATTAGTTTGTACACCACACAGACAGACCAACTTACAGTCAATGCCACTTTATTCTAATAGGGGACAACTATCCTTATGGCTATTAAACATATGTGTCTGCTGAAAGAAAGGAATTAGATATTCTTGGCTCCAGAATACTGGCCTTACTGTAATATACAAGTTAGCTAAGTAGAAAGGAAGAAAAATGATTGGTCATCATTTGTTGACAGGTAAACAAGAAAAACATGAACCATCCGTGAATCAAACTGGACACATTTCAAGCAAATCACTTAGAAAAATCAATATTATGTCAGGTTTTAGCCTCCATCTTCATTAATAACTGACAAATGCAGCAAGCATCAGTGAAGACTGACATATAAAACAGAGGCATTGGGAAGGTTAGCACCATGTCCTGAAGAGCAGCAAAATTATTCACTGTGAAATATGCAGGCTGTTGTACTGAAGAAACTGTAACGTGAAATACAAATAAAATATGTATAAGCAGAAACCTTGGAAAAAAAAAGTTGGCAGTAACCAAAAAGTATCAATGTACAGTTGATGGGACAAGTTTCATGTGGCAGAAGGGAAACAATTACAGTTATAAGGTATCTTGCATCTTGTTGTGGGTGGAAAAAGGGTAATGCAACATGCCAGTGATCCTATTACAGTTCCCTGAAGAGTATTGTATTAAATTGTTAAAAACTGTCGAAAGGAGCTGATCATCAAACAGAATTCACCAATGAGCAACAATAATGATTTAATATTTGAGAACATGTTTCTGACTTAGGTTTCAGAAATAAAAAAAGACCAGGGCAGTGACCGTCCCCCTGTACTGGGCGCAGGTGAGGCTGCACCTCAAATTCTGTGTCCACTTTTGGGCCCTTCACTGCAAGACGGACACCAAGAGGCTGGAACACGTCCAGAGAAGAGCAACAGAGCTAGAGGAGGGTTTGGAGCACAACTGGTTTGTGCTGGAGAAAGTGGAAAACCACTGGGCTGCAGTTATTCCTAACACCCAGAGTCCCTGGAGTTCCTGGCTCAGCCATGGACATGTGCTCCTGTTCAGCAGGAATGTACAATAGCTGAAAGTTTCCCTTCGTGAAATTAGGTGTTCTGAGCTTGAAATAGTACACCAGGTTTGAGCATTGATATAATACCACGACTGGATAACAGCTGAGAGTTTGTGCTCTGTGAGAAAACACATAGTAGGTCCAAAAGATTGGGATTGATGTCACCTAAAGCTTTGGGAGTAAGATGGAGGTGCTTTTGCATTTCTAATGAACAGAAAAACTATCAGCATAAATACTAAAGAGGTGGAACCACCTATAATTTTCTATAGATATGGCTAAGTTCTCTAGAGAAGATGCAAGGGCGTTTCTGAGATTCAAACTTAAAATGTGTCTTTATGGAGAAGGCTATATAGATTTCATATGCTGTGAAATGAAAGGATGTTGAGTCCACAGTAACAATGTTCTGTTAAAAATACTTCAGCAGCATACAAAAAACAGCATACAGAATCATTTTAGATTTGATTTTAAAGCATAGACAAGTTTTATTTTCCATTATATGTTTTAACACTGTTTAAATTTTACAGCATTATAGCATTATCTAGACAAATTCTAGGCTATTTTAGGATATTTTGACTCAGCAAACATATCACTAAAGGGTTATGGGGCCATTTGTCAAGACAAATTACATCAATCCCTGAGCAATGAAGAGGACCTATGTAATTCTGTCAGCCTTGAGAACTGGATTGGGTATAGGCATTTCACGATTCGTCTGTTGTCTCAGTGTCCAACAGAAATTAATGTGACCTGACGCTCACTGATGAAAAGAATTAATGACTTAATCCCAGCATTGTATGGCTGCACACAAACCTCTACTGTCACAGAACAATGTGTCCAGAATCAATTACATATCAAACTTTCCAGAAAAGAAAATGCTTTTGTTATATTTATAAAGAAATAATTAAAAAGTGCACAGGAAAACTAGGATTAGCAATGAAAGCAGAAACCCTAAAGAGAGGAGTATATGGGAGAAGGAAAAATTATCCTTAGATCATTTAAAGCACTGTAAACTTCTGCTTCTCAGTTGTGAAATTGTTATTACAGAGTTTCATTAGGAATCCAAGTCTGTGAAAGTCTTGCAGGCTGTGAACCTCTATCTCATAAATGCAGTAAATTTAGGGCTGTGTTTAGCTGAGGTATTAAATACTATCCTCTCCTTGGCATTTCTGAATAGCTAATTTTCAGAATCTTCTGCCTGTCTGTTGGCTTCACTGATTTGTGTTTACGCAGATGACCAGTAATGACCAATACCCTTGGATGGATCTGGACTAAAATTTATATGGTGGTCAGTGGAAGGGTAAGATCGATCTTATACTAAAATAGCCATTAAGCAAGGACACGGTTACCGTGGGCCAGATTTGCCAGACCTGTGTTCTAAAAAAGCATCATTGAAGATATATTTTGAAGGTTTTGGAGATCACTATTTGGCCCACATGATCTAAAGCAGTGGATAATCAAAGCAGAACATAACAAGCACTTTCTAATTGTCTTAAATTTTTTGTAATTTCTTTCTCATTGTATATCCAAGCTAAAAAAAAAAAGAGAGCAGGCTGCCACCAAAGGTTTGTGACAAGAAGAAGACAAAAAAGAGTAATCACACAGAAAAGCAAGAACATCGAGGCCTCAGAATAATGTTGTAAACAGCATGGGCACCAGGAGAAAAAGTCTAGCTCAGAAAAGGAGGAGGCACAGTCGTGGACAGAAGAAGCACTGGCAACAGAGGAAAAGAAAAAAAGAAGAAAAGCAATTCAGCCTATGTATTTATTAACTGTACATGGAAAACCCATGTGACAAAAGACATGCCTTGGAAATAGAAGCACATTTGATCTTAATGCTACCAGATGTAAATGGAAGTTGATCAAGTGCTACTAAGCGTGCAGAGACCACGTATAGAGAAAAAAAGTGCAAGCAAGATTTAATAAAGTGCTCCAGGACTGATCTTTTTAAAAGTATTCTCTCATAAAGTTAATGAACAAAAATCCAAGACACAGTCCTACTTTGTGTTGCTTCAAATTCTAAATTAATTTATTGCAAATTTCAGGTCTTTTAAAGGTACAATTAGAACTGGAGATATTTTCATGTTAAGGATTACATTAAAACCAAATCTAACTCCAGCAGCATATTCAAGCTAGTTCATTATTTGCACACATGAAAATGCATCAGCTCAGATACAATTTTCCCTAAGGACTGAATGCATACTAAAGGCAATAACAACAAAAATGAAAAACAGCCCTACTCGGGAATAGAATAATTATATTTCTGAACCATTTTTCACCTGTTTAAACAAAATCCATTACAATGTTCTGCAGCATCCACAGAACTAGCTGATTCATATATACATACACATGTACAAACGCATGTTTTAAATTCCCACTGTTTATTAATTTTGCCCTGGCAATTTGTCTCTTTTTGATTCTCAGCTCCACAGAGCCAAATACACTCCTCAGAGCATCTGTCTTTCAAAGCTGGGGCAACACCTAATATCCAGCTGTTGCTAGCATACACAAGTAATAAATAATACAAATAATGAATAATATGAATAAGTGGCAGGGAAGATTTGGGAGGATAAATTTACCCTTCCGAGGTCGTGTACAAGACCTGATTAAATATCTAACAGACTCAATTTTAGAAGCAGTGAATATGGCTTATTTTAATTATTAGCTTTACAGGAGTCATCAATTATATCTTGAGACACAAATCATCTACTGCTAAAAGCTAATAATAGGGCAGGCGCTATACATGCCCAAATACCTCTTTTTTAACAACAATTCTCTGGCATGCAACGCAGTTCCCTAATCCATTGTATGCATTATATTTGCCAAACCCAGCAATAAAATATGCAAAAAATTCTACAGAGGCAGCAGATGTTCTTATCAGCAAAGAGTTTGTACAGCAAAAGCATGTGGAGGCGGCTACAGCAGTTTTGTCTGCTGATGTGTTGGCTGGGTCATTGCTGGTGCAGGCCAGAGTAGGACAGAGTTTCTTCTGAATATGAGGTTGCTCAAAGACAAGAGTTGTTGGCCCAGGCCTAAGGGAATAAAAGAAAGAACCTTAGACTGAATCTTGGTCGGGACTGTGTTTTTTCCCTGGATCTTGCCAGCACTGTCAGCATCTCTAGTGAAAGAAACACACAGCGCACAGAGCTATACACTCAGGTTACTAAGGCCTAAGAGCTACTGAAGGCTGGTGGTAACTTGGAAATGGGGAGATTTTAAATAGTTATTAAATCATAAACTAACTCCATTCCAAAGTAAAATCAAAACATTACTTTTCTTACATTGCAGTGCTTGCCACACGTATGTGTTACTAAAAAGGCATAAAATTATTGTTGTGTAGCAGGATATGTGGTGGTATCAGATGCTGGAGTGCTATATACACATGTTCAGAGAAGTTTTGGGCACATCTTCATACAGATATTCATGCTCTGAGTTCTGGACTCTGAGACAGGTAGCCAAATAGAAAAGCAATCCCACTAACGCACACCTGTATTAAGAACATGCGACCTCGTGTTAAGTACTGTGCATCGGAAAGCCATGTTCTCACTTTTCCACTTGGCTTCCAGATGGCATCATTTTGGTTTGATCCCTTTATGGGTAATTCACTTAAGAGTTGATCCTTGAGTCTCTTCCAACTCAGAACATTCTGCGATTTCTGATAGTGATTTCATGCCATCACATCTCAGACCGCAGAGCACTGACACAGCTGGCTCTGTCAGAGGCACATCTCACAGGCGCAGCAGGGTGTACAGCTTCGTGGCACCATACTCCTCCCCAGTGTAGGGCTTTTGGAGTCATTGGTGACCCTTCTGTCCCCATCCCTGAGCATGAGAAACTGAGTTGGACTGTTTGCCTCTGATGGAAGAAGGATTGTCCCTGTTCTCTCTGTCTTTGTTTTCTGGAAATGGCCTAGAAAATCCACCCTGGACTGGTTTGGGCTGGGTTAGAACAGATTTTACTCACAGAGGCCTACAGAAAATATATCCTTAGGATATATCTTTTTCTTACAGGCTGGGTTTTTGCTGCTAGACAAAATAAAGGAAGCAAAATGAAGTAAAAGCAACTTCTGAGTCAGATTTTTTATTTCCAGTGATATGATTTGCTACAGTTTTCATATTTAAATGTGTTAGAAATCAATATGTCTGATTACTGGGATGCCTGAGATTAGTTGTGAAGCCAGTATCTTCTATCTTTCTGTAAAAAGACTGTCTTATAAAGGAATATTTGTAATTGTATGTAATATTTGTTCTGCGGAGATTTTTAATTGCCTTACAATTGCTGAGCAATACAGATTTAAAGCTTGATGTTATATATTTTATGATTAAGCTAACAGAAAGAGTACCAGAAAGCATGCCAATGAAAAATTAATTTTATTAGTTCTAGATCAGTTTTTCTTTTAGTTCACAAGTACAGATACAAAAAAAAAAACAACACCAAAAAAAAATCAAAGCTTAATGAATTTCTCAGAAGAATAGTATGTTCCATTTCTGCTGTCTAAGTAGTCAGGAAATTAGGCAACTTAAAGTGCAGGAACAAAGTTCCTATCAGTAACAAATCCAATTTAATAAAAAAAACTAGGAAGAGATTTTATGTTCTTCAAGTGAAAAAAAGCAGCAATTTATGAATATATTGAAGGCATGCAAACCACTTAAAATATATCTGCTTTTGTTGCTGAGATTATAAGTAACTTCCAGAAGTGTCATTATCCTCTAAACACAAAAGTTGTTACCATAGGATTTATGTCGACTTGGTGTCAGAGCCTTAGAGCAGAAGATGCTTCAGGAGATGAGATTTTTTGCATTTAGTTATGTCAAAGAAAGTGTTCAGTTTTAGACTCTTCTTGTCAAAACTGCGATGATACTGATAGATTATGACTCGAAAAAAATTAAACTCGTTGGAAAGATCTTTTTATTTGAATTTGAATTGCTGTAGTTTTCTAAATGTACATACTCTTTTGGGTTTGAAAAAGGTTTTGCGAAGTATTCTTTCATACTGTGTCTCAAAAAAGACTGCCCACTCTATTTCTTCAGGATTGTTCTCTTCCTGCTTTGTCTAGCATGAAGTTTTATTTTTCTACAGACACACTTTTGTCAGGGTATGTGTCACAAGTCTACCCACTGTGGGATCTTTCTTTACTCAGAGATGAGCTCTACAAAAATAAACTGGATTAGTTAAAAGCTGTTATCAATTCCTAGCTATTGGGAGCAGTACAAGTGCTGTTGCTGTTCCATGCAAAGGCATAGTGCAGTTAAGTATCAGCAGTGATGAAGGTGACTTGAGCCTCAGCTTCTGGAGTTAGATCTCCATTTTCACATCCCTCTGCTCATGCAGAGATCGCCTCTGTGGTAAACCTGCAGCTGTGAGATTGCGTTTATGACACTGCAAAACACAGTCCAAAGAACTTTTATTTACAGACATGTAGTTTAAATGCCAGTATTATTACTTTGTGTGCCAGAATTCTTTTACCACTTATTCTCTAAATAATCTGCAGCAGCTCAAGAGAGGCATGGCAACTTCACAGAGTCTGCACTTAAATAGATGAGAATAAATAGCATAATAAACAGCATCAAACAAAACTCATCAGTGCCTGAGGATTTAAATGTTCAAATGCAAAGTTCCAAGCCCTTTCCAAAGTATTTCATTCAACCAATGTGAGAAAAAATGCATTTGAAAATTAATTATGTGCATGGCAGTGGTGTTGTACCCTCTCTAAAGTAATTGATATCTGTTAGATGATCTCCCACACCAGGCTCAAAAGGTCCTGCTAGCCTAATGTCTTGCTTCTGACTATATTTATCATTCAGACCTTGGGGCATGATGGAGCCCTTTGATGTCTGACGTGTGGAAATTTTCCAACAGCTTTTGGTCTAATCCTTCTCTCAAAGAGCCAAAAATTAGCTCTAACCCTGAAACACGTGACTGAATATTCTTCTGCAGAAAAGTATCATCAATTATTACATCTTCGGAATGTCCAATTCCTTCTAACTGTGAAAATGGCTTTGAACTAAAATAGTTCAGAATGACTATACATTTGTGATCACTGTGCATGGCCGAATAGGGTAATTTACTGCCAGTATATATAGGATCCTGTCCTTAAAAAACTCCTTTGCTGCCAGAGAGTCTCTTCACAGGAAAAGTCAACCATATTGAACTTCCCACTCTAAATAACCCCACAGAAGAGCTCTGTAAATGGCAAAACAGCCCGATGAACTCACGGTCCTCACTTTGCGGGCACATAAGTTCATGCAGCTGACAGGTTGTATTAAGCCTCTGAGGGACTGTATGTATGAATCAGGTACTAAGCAAAATCAGAGAACTGAATTTAGATTGAAATTGGTTTTTAAATTACCCAGGGTAATTCAGAGGTCACTCATTCTTGCATGCCAAAACATCCTACTTCTCATTCTGGTAAACCATGAGGGATAATTTATTACACAGAGTGCTTCTAAACATTTCAAAAATTAAGCTTTAATAATTAATTCACCTCTATGATATGTTTTATCTGTCTCTCTTAAACTTGTCTAATATTCTAAATTCTACTCAGCTTTGTTGCTTTTACTTAGGGATTTGTAACTGTGACAAAGAACAGTAGACCTTGAAATAAGGAAAATAAAAATAGGCACAGAAGAAGCTGTTGCAATCTACTGTTGAAAAGTGTAGGTGTGTGTCGTCTATAATTTATCAGCAGCATAGTCTGGAGAACTGGTTACATTCAAAAACCTTAGACATATCTGGATTTCAGAGGAGATTTTTTCAAGTGTCAGATGCTGATGTTGTTTTAGCTTTTAAAATGGTTTCATGTTTAAATAAAGGTTGGTAATGGACAATCACTGCAGTGTGCTAGACATTCCCTGCACCTTGGGCAACAGAAAGGATCAAAAACTATGTCAGGAAAATCCTGGTATCAGACTACTCATTTCTCCCTTGATTTCTTTGTCTAATGATCCCTGTAGTCAAGACATGCTTATAAATGAATAGAAGCCACTGTTACGAGAGAGCTCACTGTCCTTTTGTCTCCATACTCACTGGAAAATTGTTTGGAGTGAATTAGTCTAATTAGGTTTGATTTTATCACTTTTGCTTGCAACCTGTTCATATGTTGGATCTGGTCACCAGTGGAGGTGAAAGGTGTCTGCTGTCAGGCTGCTGCTGCTCTGGAACCCCAGACTTCATAGCGTTTCCCATGCAAAAATTGAACTCATTTCCTGCCTGTGCCATTTGTTTATGCTGTTCCTCTCTTCCTCACAGAAAAGCCTTACATAAACACTTCCCAAAGCCTCCTATCCATGCATCTCAGTTGTTCTCAGGAAAGTATCTCCATCGTTTGACAACTGTTGGAAAAAAGGTACAATATTTACCTGAAATCTCATGTAATAATGATCATGTTACTGACACCCTCTCCTCATTGTATTGAAGATCTGAGATTAAGTGGAAGATTAAGTTTAAATTGGTCTGTTTGGTCTTGCAAGCTCTCTGCAGAGCAGAATATTGACAATCTCCATCTACAGCCTAGCCCTGACATAAGGTTTGTGGGATGTGCCACATTTTCCCTCTTCCCATCTGTTTCAATCCCTTGCTTTTCTCTAACAAACAGTCCTCTCTCCTCCTTAGGAATTTAATTCTCTCTTCCTTTTTTTTTTTGAATAAATTGTCTTTGGAGAGGAGAGTCAGTTTTGTCAACGTGGCAATTTATTATTTTTTGTATATATCAATTATCCTCCTTCCCCCAACCATCACAGAAGTATTAAATATCTTCCAGAGAAAAAAAAATGAGGTAATGGGGCAAATGAATGTGTAAAAGTATTAAATAACTCATTCAAGGTCACAGAGAGAGTTCATCCAACCACATTAAGGTTTACTGAATATCAGGTACTTCCAGAAAATATTATCCTTCTGCTGTAAGTAATAAATGTCCAAGAGTCTGTGGTCCTGAGAAGTTACTTTAGAAACTGAAACAGAAAAACAGATTTAATTGTAGTCTCTCCCATGCTCCTTTGAAGAGCTGCAATGGGTACAGCTTGTGCACACAAACTTAAGTCAAAGGTAATATAACCAACAATATAAAACAGAAGATAATTGACATTAGCTATGTGTGACCTTTCCTAGGGTAGAGAGTACTGCACTTACAAAAGAAACTTGGTAAGCTATTTCAGGCTATAAGTTTGAAATGGGTTTTGTCTTTTGGGGCTGTTTATTCCTCATGACAGTTTAAGCTTTTAATTCTGTTTTTCTGTCCATAAAACAGAGATAAATATACTTATTCTTTCTCGAGAAGCTTTGTGAGCTCCTAGGAGAAAAAATACAAGAAACAAAAATTATTTATTCATTAAATAGCATTTGTATTTAAATTCTGAGAAGACAGCGAAAATCACTACTGGTCAGTTCCTTCCAAGTGTTATTCCTTCCTTGCTAATTACATGTTTACCTGAGTGAAAGAAGACTTGTTTACCCAAAGGACACTACTGAAGTTATAATAGCCTGTAAGCTAGGCACATAATTAGGCAGTTTTGAATTATATAAATTATATGCTATTTGGTGTCAAATAATTATGGTCTTATCATTTCCCCACTACAGACAAAGCTTGGAAAGTAGAAAAATTACTCAGAAATAACCTTCACATGATGCAATCCAACAGCCCTCCGGAAGGAAAAGTTAGTGATGGAAGAAGTGAGGCATGGGCATCCATCTCCCTACCCATGCAATGTCATGCAGGTCTGCCTTGGGGTAGACAACGAAGAACCAGCTTCTTCATACTTCCTCTCAAACCTATTTCCCCTGACAGCAAGACTGTTCCAGTCCTGCCCTGTCACAGGGTGGCACTGCATTAATTTCCCAGCTTCCTTCACCTGCCACACTCCTTCCATTGTTTGGCTCTGTTTCATTCAGAGTTGGTGAGAGCAAACAGGAATCACAGAGGGGTATTGCTGCCACACAAAACATCAGGAATTACATCACTGCATCATCCTGCAACTTCTGTTAAAAATTCTGAATGGTATCTTTATGAAGTGATCTCGTTTCACAAATTCAGGCTGTAATCTCTGCAAAATAAAAATCTTTCTGTGTCTATCATTTTGCTGAACTAGGAGCAATTTGTCCACCTAACTCAGCTTTAATACTTCTCACTGAGCTGCCAAACATGCTTATTTGATCACTGTAATCCCATCCAACGCATCATATATCATCTGATTATATTAGCCACTATGCCAAGTAGAGTCTGATCTTGTCCTTCTTCCAAGGTTACATCATATGCTGGTAACGATTCAGAAGGTACCACAGCTCAGCATATGTCTTTCCCTGCCTTCAGCATGAAATGTGTAGGACAGAGGCTATTTGGATACAGCTCACAGCAGACCACGCAGGCTGAGAGTGTTTTAACAGGAAAAAAAATCTTATTGTTGTTTTACAATTTGTTCTGTTTGTCTTTTACTTAGTGGATGAGATTTAACTTCACCTTGTTGCAGACAGAACAATTATCCATTTTTCCACTGCATAGATTTATAAATGTGGTGTGACCTCTTGTGGTGCAATAAAATATTACATATCATCCATGTGTCACACTGTTTATACAACCTGCGATGGACGTACAGCCCATCTGCCTGGATGGTTAGATTTCTATTAACCAAAGAATAACTCTTGTCTGAGAAATTCCCATTAACAACAAGTTTCTCTTCAGTCATTTAATAAAAGCGTGTATTTTTGATAAACTCTTAATTACTAGCTAATTCAATTTTCATTAACTGAATCTATCCCTAGTTTATTTTCTTTTAATTTTCGATTCTGACTTTCAAATTCCACATTCAGAAGTAATGTAAAGACGCTGGTAGTGAAAATGTCACTTCATGCTTGTTGTTAAGAATGTTTGTCACTGAAGAAATTGATTAACAAGCAATCTGAATCTGATTGTACACATAGGAGATCTGATACACACATGCCTATAGTAAATGAATAAAAGAAATACAACTATTTGCAAAATTAGTCACTGGATGTTATATATCTGCGTAGGTGCTGGCATTCCTTAAGCAGCACAAGAAGTTACAAATGTACTGTTATTGCATGTAGTTGTTTTCTATAACCATGCATAGGTCTTGTTCTAAAAAAAAAAAGAAAAAAAATCAGGAAAAAGGTGGTATTTAAAAAAAAAATCTGAATCTTTGTGCTTCATGTTGTATATTACTTGTGGCCATGACAACCAACGATAGCAGCAAGACTGCAATGCCTCTGCAGTCTTACCACAGCAGCAGCCTATTGATGTGCTGCATGCAGTGCACCCGAAGGATGCGGGCCTTGGAGTCCCACATGAGCACCTGCCTTTGGGTCTCTGCAGCAGAAACACTAATTCAAAAAATACACTGGAGCTGAAACCAGAAACAACTTTGCTTCTATTTCTAATGCAGCCCAAGTTGTTCAGCTCCCTGAATGACACCTTGCAGGATTAGTTACATGCAATTCTAAACCTGGTAGAAGCTTAAGGAAACCGCAATGTCATTTTTTATCCCTATTTATAACAGTCACCTCTCATTACTTGAAATACACAGTGATGTCTAAGAACACTTTCAGAAATGGCTTAACAAGTAATTAGCATTAACAACATTGCAAGGAGGATCTAAATTTGATTAAACTTTTAAAAATATTCACCTTTCCTACTTGCAGTACAGTATTTTTCAAGATAATAATTCAGAGATGTGAAGTGGTTTTGATTTTCTTTCCCTTTTTTGTCTACACTTCCATGTTTTCATATTTACTGCACTTACTTTAACATGTATCAACTGCTGACTGCTTTCCTGTGTCAGTTGTGGTTCCTGATTTAGTTAAAATTAGTTTCAGGAAGACATATGAATTGTACTGGCAATGTAAAGTCCTTTACCTTTTAATTCTGTGTAAATCTTTTATTTACCAGAAAGGTGGAAAACAAGAAGTCTTCAAAATCCAGCTTATCAAGAATCCACACAAACTGAAAATGGAAAAAAACCTCAAGCTTTTTGATGGTACAGCAAACCATTTGATGTGTGTATATAAAGAACACCTTTAAGTAAGAAAGAAAACACTTTAGAGTAAGAAAATCCAAAATCTACCTGAAGTTTACATATATTTGTGTAATTCTGAACAAATTAATTATTCTAGTGTGGGTCCTCCGCTTTCATTAAGGATGTATAGCATAGTTACAGAGTTACTTTGGAACTTTTGGGGGGGACTTTCACAAGGCTAAAAAGAAAAATAAAACTTCCCAAAGTTATCACATCCTAAGGCATCACAAGTCTTTAAGTTATACTTAAAAGAAAAGAAAGGAAAAAAAAAAACCACGGGCAATATGATTATGTGATCATGTCCATTTTGAAGGACAAGAATCATCTTCTGCATTTGATGGCTCACAGACCTGAATGGTGGCATTGCAGATCAAAGTAAGAGCTGCGTGAAAAGACATAAAGCGTGCAAAAAGAACAAGAGAACTAATTGCTTTCTTATATGATTTCGAAAACTTCTGAAAGCCAATCAGAATTTTAAACATTAGAATGATTGGACACCTTCAAGTGACTAGAGAAAATAAACTTACTGCTTTTTTTGGGGAAGCGGGGTGGAAATATGTTGCAGACTAATGTAGCTGAAGATGCAATAAAAGGAGGTGGAAAGAATATGGGGAACAAAAGCATGGGCTCCAAGTGAGACCCCTGAGCAAGGTGCAGAGAGAGCAGTCTAATTTACTGTGACAGATGTATGTGACAGAGAGAATTCTGGCTGTAACTAGGAAAATAATGGATATCTTCTATTATCAACATCTTGGGAGATTTTCTTCCAGCCTCAAATCTGTAAACACAGACAAGTGAGAGAATTTGTTCTTGTAATAAAAGTTCCAGTATCTGACTTCCCATTCATCAATATCCAGTTAGACAGGAATGGCAGCAAAAGATCCTATGCATTAAAAAACAGCACAAAACATTCACAAGTATTTTAAACAAACTTTTTTGTTTCTCTTTGACATTTTTTAATTCTCTGAGCTACTATCCTTGAATGGCGACTAGTATGAATCCTTCAAAAGTGTAATTACTTTTGTGCATCTCTTCCCCACAGCCTTCCTTTTCTTCAGCAAAAATCACACCCCCATTATACCTCTCTGCATTGCTTAAGCTCTCCAGCAAATATCAGTGGAAGGTATTTTGTGCCCACCTGCCTCTCCTGCCCTACAGGCTCCATTTGCCACTTGCAGGTCCTTGCAGACATAAATGCCAGCACACAGAAGGGTCCAGCTGGCACTTCTGCCCCAACCCACCACTGCATTCCCCCAGTCACTGCAGATACTACAGCAGTCAGTACCCAGAAGCCTGAAGAGCTGTTACAAGACAAAATGAATAGCCAGGGGTAAGATAGAGGTCGGCCACAAGATAAACTGTTCCTGAGATTTGGATACTTCTGTTTTCTTTTTCCTTATCATTGATAGCACAAAGATGTGGGTTTTCCTTATCATAGTCTGTGCATAAGGCAGAAGAGCTGTTGTTTTTCACTGGTCCAACCACCCTGAATTTTGAAAACATTGAAGTGAATTGATGGGAGTTAACGTTATAAAACTCTAAAGGCAGAAGGCTTCATGCAGACTATGGGATCAACCCATGAGACTTGATTTGTCTCTCGCTTCTTTTTTTTTTAATAATTCCACTTTTCATCTGTTTCAGATTCACAGCAATTAACATGAGAGTAGATTCAAAGCTTTAATGGGAGATATTCTGCGGCTTTCAGTTTTGCTCACCTGTATGTCAGTGACAGAAACTCTCACAAGATTAAGGTTGATGAGGACAGGTCTCTCCTGTCCCTTTTCTTGCTGTTCATCTGACACACAAAAAAATCAGAAAGTAAGTTAATTTCCTGCTTTTGTATTTGAAACAGAAGAAAAGGAGTACATTTCACTTCAAGGAGGCTGCCTTGTGTATAATATTTTTTTAATTCAAAAATAAATATATGGAAAGATACAGACTGTTTTGGCCTGCAGAATTATGCATACTACTAAGAAGAGGAACTTGTTGCTGAATTCCTGGGAAATGCCTTTTATTGTAAATACCATTTTCATAGGAAGAAGTAGAACTTACCAAATAACCAGCTCTTGGCCCTGATGGGCCCCTCTAACAGAGTTTTCAAAAGCTAGGAAAGTGGACAAATGTACTAAAACATGTGTTGATCTTGCAAGCCTGACTTAAACTCCATAGGGGAGAAAGTTCAGTTCTCACAAAATGAGCAAAACCTGTATAGCACAAAAAATTCCGAACACTAAATTATTCTTCACTATTCCTGGAAATCATCTATCTTTCCATAATGTTTACTAGCCTCATGATCCATAGGAACTTGTACATGCATTTCTCCTGCCACAGTAAGTTTTCAATTTAATTCAGCATCAACGTATTCTGGAAATTTTGAGGTATCTTCCCATTAAATTAAATCCAGATGGCATAAATCTCTGGCTACTGTTTTGACTGCAAAACTTTCTCCTTGCAGCTGTTCATTTTCCACATAAAATCTTCTTATAAGATGAAGTTTTCCGTGTATAAGCCATGCTGAAAGGTGAATATCCTTCTAAAGGTTTGAGTAAAATTAATTCAGTCTTCATGAACACACGCTACAAATACTTCATTCTGTATCTATAGGCATACACAGAAAGATATTTTATTCTCCACGGTTTACTACTCAAAATAGATTACTCAGTATTGTCTGAACTTCAAACTTGACAGGTCTGAAAATTGTTCTTCCAGAGATGAGTGGAGGCAGCACACCTTTTTATTCCTCAGGACAAATAGGAGATAGCAGAATTTCTCTTTGTTAAAGCTCCCATCAAATATCAGAATTTACTTTCATTTTAATTACAAGAATGCTTTCAGCTAAAATGTTTTCAATGAAAGGTGAAGAGGTATAGCAAAATAGAAGGTTTAGCAACACCCAATCCTAATTTCCTTTCACTCTATTGAATAAAAAAAGAAAAAGAAAAAAGAAAAGAAAAAAGAAAAGCCTTGTTTTGTGGTTTTAAGTGCTCATATAAGCCATCAACACAAGTCTTACTATGTTGTTTCTCGCTATAGCAGTTATCTTACAAAAGAACCCTGAAGAAAAACTTAAGAGGAAAAACGGAAAAAAGAATAATTCTGGGACTTGTGTGAAAAAATAAACATAAACATAAATAAAGTCTTAAATACAGTTGGAATATTTCCTCAGAATTTTAGAGGAAGAATCTGTAATGTGGATTAATCCTGTGTGTTGAATGTTCATCAATCCATGGAATCATTCTTTCTTCTTACAGATGAGTTTTCAAAAAATGCCCTGCTGGTCTTAGTAACAGATAGTGCAGGTATGAGGATAAATAGTTCAAATAATTTATCAGGAAGCACCATCACTTAAAGCAAGATAAAATCTATATAAAGAGTAGCATGTATTTAATATTGCTCTGCCAATTACGTCATCAATGCAATTTTTTCAGCTTTCATTTAGAATTCCAGGAATATGAGTATTTAGCACTTTAGATAGTAAACTCATAATGTGAGCAAATAGGAGCAAAGAATTCAAGAACTGAAATGAAAGCACATTAGCAAATTGGCTGGATTGTACTCATTTTGTAAAGGTGTAAATCCAAAGTCTCTATAGTTTTCCTGAAATCAGTTCATATTTTTCAATATTGATGGCTATGACATATAATGGGTTGGCAATTTTAGATATTGTACAATCTTAGTTAACTTTTTTTGCATGTAAGTGCGATTTCTGTCCTGCATCATAGTCAGTTTTAAATCAAATAGACTCTGCAACGAAAAGTAAGGCGGAGATGTGTTCTGGATTCATCAGAGCATTGTCCAAAGAAGTTAAAAGTGTCACTAAGGTTTCTACGGTAGAAACAAAATGGAAAATTAATTCATGAAGCTCTATCCTGGGTGCCTTGTGAGTTTACAGTACAGTTAATATGTCATATATATTACAGTTGTTAAATTCTGAGCAGGTAAAAGAGCCTGTTTGAGAAGTGAGATTCTCTCCTTGATAGAGCATATTGAACTATTACTAGTGCTTTGTGGTAAGGTGTTACAGAGTTTTATGCAAAATTGTCTGAATTCCCATCAAAAAGTTTATTGAGAGCATATAATGAAACCTGCTCTGAAGATAATCTCATCTTATAAAAGTTTGTGTAATATCAATCTTTGGTAGATGTAGTGATTTTTGTTTCTATTATGTCAATGAACACAGCCATACAAAACAATGGCTGAGAAGGTAGGATTGCTTTTCATGGCTGGAAAGATAGTTAAATTGTTCTTGCATCTATTTTTCTTCTGTGAAAATAAGTGATGGCTTTATCAGTTTTTGGCTAATGATTTGTGAGAATCTTCTGTTCACGAAAGTGACAGATTTATAGATCTCACAGGCAAAATTTAGCCAGGCAGTTACTATGCAAATTTCTCCAAATTTGCCTGTCATTGTGCTTTAATCTTTACTTTATCTGCTTTATCTGCCAACTTCTGTATAGGAAAAGAAATCTCACAAATCCTGCAAGGAAGAGTGGAACCACAGCTTCACACAAATCTTCCAAGTTCAGCACGTTCTCTTCCCCATCTTGATCATCCATATGTTGTAAGATGAAAAAAAATCAGTCTTTTTCCTAGTTAATTTCTCAACCTCCTTCCCTTGTCGAAAGAAGTGCTATTATTATTTATAACACGGTAACACCTAGAGAGCACAAGTGAGACAGGAAGTCAGGGTGTAATTTACCTCTCTAAAAGTAGATTACTAGCACTGATTCAAGTGTTTTGCTGTTTGGAAGATGCTTGCCTGAACTCTTCTCTCCCATCAAGAAACACTTTTGCTGTCTTCTCCCATGCAGGCAGCTATATTGAGATGGCCACAAAAAGCTATGGATTTGGACTGCTTCCTTTGTGTGGTAGCTGGGGTTGGGGTGATCAGGGGGCTTCTCCTGGCATGTGTGGTTCTGCTGGGTTGGTGTGTTTCGGTTTGGGTTTCCCGGTTGGCTGCTGGCCTTGGCCCCTTGCCACTCCCCCGGGGGCTCTCCCATTGGTCCCTGCTCCCTGATCCCGCCTTTCCCACAGCCCCGGGAAAAACCCTGAGCGAGCCATTGTTCTCTGTATTTGCTTGCCTACCCTTCGAGGGTGAAGATGTAAGAAACTCTTGGAATGAAGGAAAAGCAAATTCCCTTCCTGCCTCTTTGCTACTGACTATAGTACTGAACCTGCCTGTGCATTCACGGAGCCAGGCAGGGACGGTATTCATTAGATGGCGCCCAATTTGGGGCAGCCTCGAACTGACCATGCAGAGCGTCTCCAACATGGCTTCGCCGCTGGAATTGAAAGTCGCCTTTCTAGAAGCCATTACCCCAAAGAAACCTCTGAGTTTTATCAGGGATCTCAGAGGGGAGACCGGCAACCTTCCAGATAAGAGAGAAGATCGGTCCAGTCGGTAGACCGCTCTCAAGACTTTTATTTGACCTTCTAAGGTAATATGGGTCACTTTTGTATCCTTTTTTGTTAATTTCCTTTTATCTCGAGGGTTGGGA
This sequence comes from Lycocorax pyrrhopterus obiensis, assembly GCA_014706295.1. Lineage (NCBI taxonomy): Eukaryota > Metazoa > Chordata > Aves > Passeriformes > Paradisaeidae > Lycocorax > Lycocorax pyrrhopterus. The sequence goes on from JACSVZ010000014.1 coordinate 66,416,196, forward strand.
AGAGAGGGAGATGGGGGCAGAGTTGTCTCATCTCCTGCAGGGAGCGTTTCTCCCAGTTTTAAAAGTCCTTGTTCGGGAAAATTTATGTTATACCAGGGAAGGTTTAAAACACTTTGTTCAGTGGTTATTTAAGCAGTGGCTAGTTGAGTATTTAAAACGCTTTGTATGATGGTTGTTTTTGTCGGGAAAAGGGTATTTACTTTATAAGCTAGCAAAAGCTATTGATAGTTTTGTAAAATGGTTTAAAAATGTTAACCTCAGTTTAAAAAACTCTTTACCGCTCCCCTGTATTCCTGTTCCTTCTCCCCTAAACCAAGGGAAACCGAGAGAAAGACCCTGCACTTGTGCACAGGCTTGCCACCGTCGTCTGCCTGCTCTCTCTCTGTCTCCTTTGTTCCCTGCCCGGAGTAGCGATGGCCAGGCTACTCCGAGTTCTACCCCAAACCCCTTCTCTATAACTAATTCCCCAGTTTTCCCCACTTTAAATTTGTCCCAAAGCAATAGCAGCATGGTCCAACCTGCAATTCCAGCTGCTCCCTTTGTTTTCAATTCTCCCGCCTCCACTAAACACGGCGGCGGCCACATGGCGAGAGTGGTGCACTTCTCACCCCCGCGCGCCGCCCTTCCCCCATCCGCTTCCGCCCACATTACCGTGCGTGGCCCCTCCGTCCCGGGCCCGTCCCATGCGTCGATCGGTGCTGTGTCCGGTTCCTCTCCCCCCATCAGGACCTCTCCCTTTTGTAGCCCCGTCTTCCCCGTCAGCAGCCCAGCCCGTGAAAAACCCCACCTTGTGTTCCCACGCGGCCGAGACCGAAAGTGGGCGGAGTGGTGGCGGCTGCAAAGACTCCGGGGTGCTCGGGGACAGCGGCACGTCCGAGTGTGCTGCCCTGCCGTAGTAAGCCTGTGAGTGTACGAGCTGGAATCGGAGGCGCTGCGAGAGCTGCTAGAAGCCCGCAGTGCTCGCACCTGCTTTGTCGAAAAAATCACAAAGCGTGCGCACCCGCCCGCTCCAAACCCCGGCCGAGCCGGCTTCAAGCGCTGGCAGGTCCGGCCCGAGCCTCGGGCAGGGGAGCAGTGAGCCGCCAGCGAGGCCACCCCAGCCTCACGACCCCGGTGGGTTCTGGCAGCGGCTGGGTGAGCCCCAAGCCAAAGTCCCAGAGCGGCGCAAAAGCCGAGCTCAAAAAAGCATGCCGGAGTCACTGCCCAAGGGCACCCTAGAGCTGAGTCCCCATCGCTGCCAGGCCTGGCCGCGACCCCCCACCAGCCCATGCCTGGCTGCCCTCCCCCGCCGAAACAAAGACACGCCCAAACCAGCAACATGGCCGGCCCGAAACCGAAAGCCACGTGGCCACTTGCTGCAGGCTGCCCAGGCCGGCCACGTGGCACGGGACTTAAAGAGACAGTCCATTCTTGTTGTTAACCTAGTGAACTTGGCTTCCCCTGCTGTGGCAGTGAGCTGGAATCAGCTCCTTCGAAAGCGCTCTGCCCCGACTGCCCCAGCCCGCTCCAGCCGTTTCTTTACTGCTGCGGCACTGAAAAACCGCGCATCTCCTGCCCCCGTGCTGCATGAAAAGCAGAAAAATGGGGAAGACAGCAAGAGTAAAGCTGCAAAACCCCAAGAAAGCTGCAAAAACATGGTGAAAGAAGCAGTAGATGTAAGCAGCCTGCAGAAGCAGCCGGAGAGACAGAGCAGTGACTTCTCGAGTTGTCGTGCTGAGTGTGAGGACCGGGGGCAGCCAGAGCAAGCAGAAAAGAAACCAAGGGCCACAGATGACACCTGGAAGCTGCCAAAGAAGGGCAGATCCTGCTCCAACTCTACAGTCATTGCTGCTGCAGACACAACACTGACCAAGATGAACAGGGTGCAGTTAAAAGATGAAACCACCATTGCCTGGAAAAGAAGACGACGCAAACCAGCACAGATGTCCAGTATGGAAACAGACACAACATCCCAACAACCAGAACTGCAGACAGAACTTCAAATGGATAAGTCAAAACACCTGTGGTGTCTCCCCAGATCCTACCCCATTCTGTTATTCCCCAAATCATACTGTTCCCTATTACCACCCCTTTGTTTTGCCTTTCCCACAACCACATTCCCCAATATTCCTATTAAGATGTTTTCTGTTAACTTGCACCCTTCTCTTTATTTACTATCTGTTATCAATTCCCTAGCCACGAGTTCCCACACCCCTGTAACCTTTATACCATTCCCCTTTCCCCAGACTTGAAGTAAGAGAAGGGGGGAGAAGGGAAAGCCCCCCCCCCCCATTTAAAATTGCAAAATTTGAACTTTGTTTGAAACTCCAACAGAAACAAATGCCAGAGCCTGTGCCTGCATTCACCACGATGATGTCCAGCACCCAACATCTATCACCCTGCTGTCCTCTGGATGCTCCTGGTACCATCAGCAGTGAACACTTGAACTTTGCTGCAGCCCAAAGAAAACTGTGCTGCTTCAAGTCACCTCTGCCTGTGGGAGCATCCATTCCAGCATCCAGAGAAAAAATCCTCTGAAAGATTTGAGGACTTGTTGGGACACTGGGTTAGGGGTATTTCTGATTGCTATTGTTTTATGTATGTTTAGTTTGTTGGGACATTGGGCTTTGGGTGCTTGTGATCATTTTTGCTGTTTTGTGTATGTTTGGATGTTGGGTGTTAAGATCCCTGGGAGAAGCCTCTTTGTTTAATACAGAAAGGAGGAATTGTGGTAGCTGGGGTTGGGGTGATCAGGGGGCTTCTCCCGGGGTGTGTGGTTCTGTTGGGTTGGTGTGTTCCGGTTTGGGTTTCCCGGTTGGCTGCTGGCCTTGGCCCCTTGCCACTCCCCTGGGGCTCTCCCATTGGTCCCTGCTCCCTGATCCCACCTTTCCCCCAGCCCCGGGAAAAACCCTGAGCGAGCCATTGTTCTCTGTATTTGCTTGCCTGCCCTTTGAGGGTGAAGATGTAAGAAACTCTTGGAATGAAGGAAAAGCAAATTCCCTTCCTGCCTCTTTGCTACTGACTATAATACTGAACCTGCCTGTGCATTCATGGAGCCAGGCAGGGACGGTATTACCTTTGTACAGATTATCCATGGAAGTATGTGTTATTCTGTGCATTTAAACCATAGCTGAAACTAGTCATTCAGCTCTCCCATACTGACAGCTGCAATAAGAATTTGATCTTTATGTAGTTACTAATTTTTGTAATGCCAGGACCAGTTTGGCAGCTCTTGAATAAGGCACGTCTCAACATGGTAATAATCTCTTAATTATGCACATTCCTGCACCTGGTGTCAAGATCAGCAACAGTACAAGAAGCAACAATAAAGAAGAGAGAAATCTGATGGACTTCATGGAAATTCCAAATCAGGTTAAAAAAGAGAATCAGGAAAATCTATACAGAGTTTGGTGGGAGACAGTACTCAGGGCAAGGGAATGTTTCCATTTAGTAGGGAGCCCAACTGGGCTCACATGAGGCATGTCAGTTTCCATGACAACTAAAGGTGCCCTCTCTAGTGAGCAGAGACAGACAAATACAGAGGCAGGAAAGTCTGGCTGGAGGCAACACCCATGGCATGCCCCCATCTTTGCCGAACAGCACATTATTTTCATACACCACTCTCAAGGAGAAAAACAGCACATGGACGTAACACTTCAGAGCACCCTTTTGCTTGATCGACCTTTACGGACCACTGGCTGTTTCTGCAGGCCAGAAGGCTGGGGGAGGGCAGCTGTCACATAGAAGGATGAGGGGGAACTGAACTAGGGATATCCAGGTGAACAGCAACGGCCTTGGAGCCACATGGAGTTCTTGGAGCAGGGCAGGCTAATCCACGGCTACAAAAGAGAGAAGATTTCCAGCACCACAGGCACCAAAGGCAGGACAGGAGTTAAAGTGGCTCATCAGGTGTAGGATACCATTGCCACAAGCTGCAGCCCTAATCAAGAGAGCTCTGATTCAGATGAGAAACCTTTCAGCAGAAGAAATTGAATGGACTGAAAAAAGTGATGCTGGATATAAATAGAGTTATAACAGAAAAAGAGAAACAACCATCAAGAGTTTATGACTGTCTGGTTTATCTCATTGGTCATTTGCTCTGCTTTCTTCTGAATGGTGCCTCTCCTGGAGATGGAGCAGGTGGCACTACACCAGGCATTTCGATGCAGTCTGGGTCAGCACTTGTTCCGGGATAGTGTTGGTAAAGGCTTTTCCTTTCTGACTTCACCTTCCTTGGCTTCACAGCCATGCCTCGCTACTGCTGTCAAGCAGAGGGAGTAATAGTAGCATCAACAGGAGTTGCAGTGGCAGGAAAATTTCCTTCAGACTTGATGTTTATAGTTTCCGCTGGGGCCAGTGTCATGGGTGTGTTAATAATAGAAATTTCACTAACAGCTGAGTCGGTGCAGTGCAGCTCTAAAAAGCCTTGCTTGTCCCTGGCTCCCTCCAGCAGGGCCACATTGCCTTGAACACAAAGACATGGTAGAGCAGCACTGCTCTTAAAATGATTGCTAAAAATATCAAGCTCTTGGGAAGGGAGTGTTTGGAGATGAGAGCTTGAATCCGCATGTGAGTTTCTGTTAGTGTGAGCGCTGTATTGGGAATGCAATATGGTGAACACCGGTAGATGGTCTAGGCAGGGACAGGCATCTAGGGATCATAAGCAGATCTTTTAAGCTGAATCAGTTCCACGGAAGAATTTCCCATTCTCATCTAATGACTTGCCTGGGAAATGCAGAGCAGAAATGTGGCACTGCAGCCACTCTCTTGTGGCGAGGCCTCCACTGGTGACAAGCACAGTGCGAGGGAGAAGTGTTTGCTTGAGAACCTATAGACCACTGGACTGTCCAGAAAACATGGATCAGGAGACTTCATAGTCTAAGAACAGAGCTCTGGAAATTTGCTATTGATATGCTGAGTTCTCACACACCATGTAGCTGCCTTTGACTACTGAGATGCTGAGAGCTGGAAGAATTTGTGACAGATGTGAGAACACTTGACCTCTCCCTGTACCATCCTAGGAAAGATGGGGAGAAGGTCCAACAATTTGAAGCAGAGGAGGTGTTCATTAGTTGCCAAAGTGCCTCCACCTGAGCTTGGGTGAAGTTCATTTTCTATCACAGAACAACTTGGTGAGAGTTGCTATGAGTGACACAGCACAGCCTGAATTGAAACATAACCTGGACTGTGATCTAGTGTGTCATCTGTTGTTACAAGGCCAATTTAGGGACTAAAAAAGAAGGACAGCCAAGGAAAAGAACCTTTAATGTGAGAGAGAGAGATTGGTATTTCCTGGTGTAAGATGAGTTTTCATTGTCAGATCGGAAAACATTCAGTATTAGAGCAGAAATGTGTTGAGATTGGCTCAGATCTTTTACTAAGTCACCTGAATGATATTGTACTTCTTCACATCAGAATGGAAGGGAGAGACTCCTTACACTATGAAGTATGGGACATTTTTTTATATGCTTAGTTATGTTGGTAACAAAAGCATTTGCAAATTTTCTGACCCTCAGTTTCTAGTCCTAGCTTTTCTCTTGTGAAAATCTGAGAGAATGTAAGTAGTTAGATCAGCTCTTATTTCTCATATAGTCCTAGATGCCACATTTAAGGCCCCTTTTGTCCAATTCCTTCAGCATTGCTTGATCCCTTCCCTACCTAAGTCCTCTCCATGTGGCTATATTTGTGTTAATAAGTGGATTTAGCCCTGTAGAAGTAGGTCTGTAAAAGAGATTACCTGCTGCTGAGCACCAGTTGTCCAGGACACGTATTTCACAGGGCTGGGCATGTGCACAGGTACCTTGAAACAGCACCATGAAGATGAACCACAGAGGGAGCACAGTTTTCCAGATTTAACCCACTGCACAGACAGGACAGAGGAATTCCAACTCTATAGAAGCTCATTTTTAGGAAAGACTTCTAGACTAAATATTGAAACCTATAGGTCAGGTCAATTATACCCTCAGAGTAAGAATCACTGGACAAACTTACAGTGCAGTCCCTTTTTTTTTTTTTCTTTTTTTTGTACAATGTTTGTGAGCATTGCATTAACGCTTTGGAGATGTTCCGTAAAACTCTTATGGCCCTTTCCTCTCCAAAATACAAATATGTGAAGAAAATCATCCTTGATTTCAAAATAATATTTAAGTTTTTCCTCTCCACAGCCAGTGAAAGGGATATTAACTTATTTATTGCAAGATGACATCAAGCTCTTGTACCTCCCAATCAGCATTCTCTGCTTCAGAGGATTCTTGAAGAGCAGAATATTTTACAATTGAACATTCTTTCGTAGTCATGTAGTCTGATATTCAGGCAGTTCCCACACAGTCAACAAGTGGCTAAACCAAGGATGGACGGTTCACTGACACAACAGTGCATCACTGTTATTTTTTAAATGTATAGTGCATCTTAGTAGGCAGGTGATAAGAACTCTTTAGTTTGTTTAGGGGACTGATTTGATTTTAAAAGTGTAGATAATTGACTTGCCAGGTAACAGGATCCATGTGTTATCAACAAAAATCTCCTTTCCTCCTCAATAAGGTTTTGAAAAGTAGACACGTGAGTCTATTCTCCTACACAAAAGTCTATTCTTCAATACCATGAATATGTCCACAGATTTATACCAGTACTCTACTGGGATGCTAAGTAAATAGGATCTCTAATGTTTTGTTCTGAGTCAGTATATATTCTAACAGGTATTTTAACAATAATATGCATTTTGTTAAACCAGCAGTCCAGTTTATGCATTTTCAACATGAAAATTTGTACCTGTCAACATCAGCACTTTCTGAACAAGGCAAAATATGGCAAACCATGGTCCCAAACTCAGGTATTTTGAAGTTTCTTTTTACTGGGGAACGACCCTGCCTCTGAGACTAAAATAACGCACAGCACTATTTCTCCTACAAAATAAAATCTGAGTGACTTTGCTTTGTCCTGCACATCAGCCTTGTGGACTGTACACCGTAGACATTGCACACACAGTCATCTATCATTCTCGTTTCCCCTCTACAACAGTAAATTACATTTTTAGTCTGCACTTCAGCTGCCAAAAAAACCCCTAGAATATATATGAAACCTGTTTTAAATTACTTAATAAAGTTCTGCTTACATAAATCTTGTCCTACCTAATGCTCCATGTGAAAGTAAAGATGCTTTGCTGTTCAGGGGAGTGCATAGCTTTTCATCTTATCTGATTTTACCAACTGTGACTCAGAGTGCTTGAGAGTTCCTCTACAAAGAGCACAACAGGAAGCCTCCCTATTTGTGAATTTATATCTGTACCTTCCAGCCACTTCCTCTATACTTTTACTACACTCGGCACCCTCCTATTGCCCTTGCCTTTTCTTCCTTTTCCTCACAGTATTTCCCTGTTTCTTCTGATGTTCCTTCTGTTACCGAGTCCCTTCTGGCTCTGTGGGCTCATATGCATAAACACACAGGCACAGGGATGACTTCAGTAACATAAATCCGACAGCAAGGAGCTGAGAAGGCTCCTTGCATAGAGTTCCACAAACAGCAGTTTATTGCTGCTGCTCGCGAAGGTTTCCATAGGCAAATGACCCCAAACACGTTTGTCGTAGTTTAACTTGAACTGACAGGCAGTTTTTTAGACTAATCACGCTTCTCTTAATTTTACATATAAAAACCCCGTGGAAGGCGGGATTTAAAGAAGTTTTTTTTCTCCCCCGTTCCGGCTGAGTGCAGGACGGGAGAGGGAGAGGGGGAGGGGTGGGCCCTGTTGCCCAGCCTGCGGGGCTGGGGATGGGCGCCCCTGCCTCTTGCCTTTCTGCCTCTTGCCCCTTCTCTTAACGCTGCAGCACAGACTTTAAACTGTAAAGAAAAAAAGCGATTCTTTTGAGCCGCGAGTGGCGATAGCTAGCCACAGGGCTGAAGTCATCTGACGCAGTATTCTGAGGAAGGGGGAGCCGGCGGAGCCTTCAGTGCAGCCAGCAGACTTCGCAACAAACAGAAGAAGACACCCTTTTCCTACATAGTGCACCCGGCAGCGCAAAAAGAGCAAGAGGAGGCTCTCTCTCTACTTTAGAGCTTGATAACACTCTACAACATGGCGACTCTCAGAACCAGAGAGAAGGAAAACGAGCTCACGTGAGGCGAAGCTACAAGGGCGGCGCTGCGTGGTCCCGCGCGGAGCTTAAAAATCTCCTTTCCTCGCCGTGGTATGAACTGTAATATTGCAAACTGTTTGTCTCTTTAATTCATGTTAAAGTATGTGGGGGATGAGCATTTTTTTTTCTTAGGTAGCTTGTAAAAAGTTATGTTCAAGCCAAAAAGAAAAAAAATGATTCATTCTTAAACAAGTAGTAACCCCATGTGAGGGCCTGTGTCTTGCAGTTAAAAGAGCTGGGAGAGGGCTCATAGAAAAGAGATGTGTTACACCCTAGCAGAGATTGTTAATTCAAACCTGCAAAATAGTGACAGTGTGCAAAACCAGGCAAGGCAAAAGAGAAACCCCTTTTTCCCTTCCTAGAATTGTAATACTAATTAAGAGAGGGAAAGGTGGGGGAGAAAAAGAGTTCTAAAAGTTTGTTCTGTTGTAGCCTTTCCATCTAAGTCTGTTAATAAATCTCTTATATTCTGTCAAGTAGTGTGCCTGCTTTGCTTGTTTCTTCTAATGCTTATCTCACAGAGAAAAAAAAAACATCAAAAAAGTAATGTATATAATTTAGCTTAAAAACCCACTACACTAAATTAGTGTTTCTGCCCAGTTGCAAACCAAACCCGCTACAACGTTACAGTCGATCTTAAGTACAGGGGAGTGGCTAACACCAAAGCCAACCAAGGAATTAGAACTGGGGTACATTACCATAACCGAGCAGGCGTCCCGGGAGAGGCTTCTTTCCCTCACCATAACCGATACATCTTTGGCACCAGAGACTGTCTTATCCAGAACACTCTCTGTCTCTTGTACCACAGGTCAGTTGGTCACCACAACTCCTCTTTTCTGTATTAGTTAAAGAGGCCTCTCCCAGAGATCCCAGAACTAAACACACCAAACAACCAAAAAAACAACAAAAACAATCAGAAACACCCAGAACCCATCATCCCAGCGAGTCCTCAAATCCTTCAGAGGATTTTCTCCTCTGGACACTGGTATGGATGCTCTCACGGAGGGGAGTAGTCTTTGCCAGGGTCTCTTTTTGGCTGCATAACAGTTCAAGCCTCCGCTGCCAGTGGTATCAGGAACATCCAGAGGCTGGTGAAGGGACAAATGCTGGGTTTCCTGATGGAGTGTCGGTTGGCAGGTGTTTCTGCTAATGTTTTAAACAGAGTTAAGAATTTGCAGTTTTCAGGGGGAACTTGCCATTCCCTCCCTCTTTACATTCCCCTTTCTTTAAGCAACTAAGAAGCTGGAAAAAAAAGGGAATAGTAACAGGGGTATGGGAACACGTCAGTGGTGTAAACTTCTCCGGTCGCAGCTCTGGTTGTGGGACAGCAAGTCAGTGTCTGCGGTGGATGTTTACGTCTTCTCCATCTCCAGGCTGTGCTTCTTTGGTCTTTGGGTTGTTCTGCATCACCTCCAGGCACGGCTGTGTCTTTGGGAGCAGTGTTGGCTGGGCCGATGTAAGGTTTTGTGTTCTTGCCTGGAAGCCACCTCGGGCCTGACAGTGTTGACACACAGGCATACCCCGTCCCCCAGGTTACTAAAGGAAAAGGGCCCAGTATTTGTTGGCTTTCAGGATCTTTGATCAGCACTGGCGGCTTCTCATCGAGCCTAGCTCGGGCCGAATTGGAGAAGTGCCGGAGTACGGGGGGGTTTGTCTCTGTGGATGAGCAGTTTAGGAAATATATCGTGAAAAGGGCTTTACAGAGCCTTTCAATAGGAGAACTGGTCTCTGTTCCTCCTCGCTGCCGATCAAGGACCCGCTTAATGGTGCCCTGGGCCCTTTCAACAATTGACTGTCCTGTAGGGGAGTGTGATATGCCTGTGCTGTGCTTCACCCCCCACTGGTTGAAAAAATCCCTGAGTTTGTGGGAGGTGTAGGCAGGGCCATTGTCAGTTTTAATTTGTTCTGGGACGCCTAAGGTGGCAAATACTGGGAGAAAGTGCCTGGTGACATCTTTGGCCTTTTCTCCTGCGTGAGTCGAAGCAAACACTGCTCCTGAGAATGTATCAATGGACACGTGTATGTATTTCTGCCTGCCGAATGCTGGATGGTGGGTCACATCTGTCTGCCACAACTGGCAGCTGTTGAGTCCTCGGGGGTTAACCCCAGAGCCCAACAATGGAACTTGGTGCTGCTGGCAGTTGGGGCATGTGGCCACTATCGCCCTTGCCTGGTGGTGCGGTAGGTGGAACATGCACATGAGGGCTGGCACATTCTGATGGTAAAAGCTGTGGCTCATCTTGGCCTGTGCAAAGATGTCAGGTATGTTAGCAGTCTGCACAGGCATGGCCAGGGCATATGCTCTTCTGTTGCCCTCCGCAATGGGCCCTGGGAGGTCGGTATGTGACCTCACATGCTTTATATGGAACAGTTGCTTTCGGTGGGAGAGGAGGTAGATTAACTTCGAAAGCAACTTGTGTAAATTTGAGTTTGACACCTCTTTTAGCAAGGAATGTTCAGCTCTAGCAACTACGCCGGCTACATATGCTGAATCAGTGACCAGATTAATTGGCTCTTTGAATCTTTCAAAAGCCCTAACAACTGCTGATAGTTCTGCGATCTGAGGGGACCCTTCAACAATCTGGACATCAGACTCCCACTTCTGCATCTTTGAATCTTTCCATGTCATCACGGACTTGTGCGATCCCCCCGCACCGTCTGTAAAAATGGTCAGGGCCTTTAGAGGTGTTTGACTTTGGAGTGATTTTGGGGCCAAATGGAAAGCTGAATTGAACAGCTTATGACTGGGTTGGTGAATGGAAATTTGGCCTGTGTAGCTGTCAAGGGCGAACTGGAGGTGCTCATTGTTCTGGAGGAAATGGTCCAGAACCCCAGTGGTCAGTGGGAGGTAGATGCATGCGAAATCACACCCCACAAGGGTGCAGAGGCGTGCCCTGGCTTTTATAATGAGCTGAGCCATCAGCTCTTGAGGTGTCGTGATGGTTTTAATAGGCTGATGATGTAAGAAGACCCACTCAATGATAAGGAGTGGATCTTTCTGTGCAGTGTCCCATTGAAAAATTAATGCATTGAACCTGGGTGACTTACCCAGGATGATGAGCTGGAATGAGAGAGTGGGGTCAGTCCTATGCGCCTGCCGGGAAGATAACGCTTCCTGGACTTTTACGATGGACTCCTGGGCCTCAGGGGTGATGGCACAGGGTGAGTTGAGGTCGTCGCTGCCTCGGAGGAGATTGAAGAGCGGTGCGAGGTCCTCTGTTGTGATCCCCAGCAGTGGACGCACCCAGTTGATGGACCCGCAGAGCTGGTGGAGGTCGCGGAGGGTCTTTGGGTTATCTTTGATGGTGAGATGCTGGGGTACAACCATCCGCTCGCTGATCTGGAGTCCCAGGTAGTTTCAAGGGCAGGTTCGCTGGATCTTGTCTTCGCGGATTTCAAATCCGGCATCTTCAATAGCTTTTATTGTCCTAGCTAGAACAGTGTCCAAATAGGACTGATCTCGGGAACAAACTAGTATATCGTCCATGTAATGCAGGATGATGGCATCTGGAAAAGTCTTTCTGATAGGTGAGAGGATGTGGGCCACGTACCACTGGCAGATGGAAGGCAAGTTTTTCATCCCCTGAGGGAGGACTCGCCAGTGGTACCTTTTCAGAGGGGCCTGCCTATTTATGGATGGGACTGAGAAGGCAAACCGGGGTGCATCTCGAGGATGGAGGGGGATGTTAAAAAAGCAGTCTTTGATATCGATGACTGCAAGTCTCCGTTCGCGTGGCAGCATGGAGGGTGAGGGCAGGCCAGGATGCAGGGGGCCTATCTCTTCGATAACTTCGTTCAGTTTGCGAAGGTCGTGAAGCAACCTCCATTTGTCTTTGCCAGATTTCTTAATAACAAAGACAGGAGAGTTCCAAGGGCTGGTGGTCGGTATTAGATTGCCCTTGGAAAGTTGCTCTTCCACAAGGACTTCTAAAGCACGCAGCTTTTCAGCTGATAGAGGCCACTGATCAACCCACACGGGGCTACCGGTTTTCCACATCAATGGTGGAGTGGCGCGCTCTTCAGTGGCCCCAACTAAAATCCTGAGGTGGCTTGGGGATTGATAGTCTAGCTCCCCACTGAGACAACAGGTCCCTGCCCCACAAGGTAATACCTGACCTGACCACGAAGGGCCTGATGGTGGCTACCTGCCCTTGGGTGCCTCCACGATGATATTATTTTTGCTGCGCATGGAGACTGCAGCACCTCCAATCCCCGAGATGACTCTGTTGGGCTGGAGTCAGTTCCCAGCCCCATGGCCACTCAGAGCGGGCTATAATGGTGACATCAGCTCCGGTGTCCGCCATACCTGGAAGATATAACTTAGAACCTCTGTTAAGCACACCACACTCTATCATTGGTTTATCTGGGCCCACAGCTTCAACCCAACATGCCATCGGGTTCTCCGGGATCCAGTCTCTATGTTGTGGTAGCAGAAAGAATTGTGCAATAGCCGTTCCTTTGTATAAAAACCAAGGGGGCTTATTGCATGAAACAGTCACAAAAACTTCGTCTTGAGGGCCAATGGTTTGGACTTCTGGAGTAACATAAAGTTGGTCTGGCCCATAAAGTCCATTTCCTGTAATTAGACTGTTTCTTGGGCCCTCTGGGGGTCCAAATTGTCCTGTGGGGATTTTATACGTGCCCTCATTATCAAACTGAATAGAAAGGGCACTCACCAGCTGTTGTCGGGAGCCCGCTTGGACCTGTTGGGATGCCTCGGAGACTTTGAGCTCGTGGTCTGCATAGGTGAAGTCAGGAACTACTTCTGAAGTCTCGGGATGGCAGGCAAGGCAGGGCGAGCCAGCTTGGCATTTGGTATCGTAGCGCCCTGCTCCATGGCGCTCGGATTCCCGTTTCCCGAGTGGTGTTGGTGGTGGAATTGACAGGTTGGACAGTCTAATGGTGGGCATCTCACCAGCCGATGAGAGTCCTTGGCTACCCGATATTCCTGGCAGTCTTTAAGAAAATGTCCAAACTCCCCACAATTCAAGCATCTTTGCTGTTCCTTGGGTGATGCTACCAAGGCTTCAGCCACCCCTTTTGAAACTGCTATTGCTATAGTGTGTTCTGTGGATGTTAGTTTCGTACAGGCCTCAATCATCTGATCTATTGTGGGCTCTGGGTCGAGAGGCAGGGCCCTTAGAATTTTTTTACAGTCTGTGTTCGAATTGGCCATAGCCAGGCTGCGTAAAATCTCTTTGCGGGCTTCCGCATTCTCGAGCTGCCTTTCAATAGAGCTCTTTAAACGATCTATAAATTTAATAAAAGACTCCTCTGTGCCTTGTCTAACATCTGAAAAGTTCAAAGTGGGGGTAGCATCATCTGGGGTTTGAAGCAGGGCTGCCTCTGCTGTCTTTTTGATATCTCCAAGGACAGCCTCAGGGATGTCTTGGGCTTGGTCTTGGGGCCGCTCAAAGTTACCCTCTCCACACAGATGTTCAATAGTTAAATGAGCTTTAGTGCAATCTCCTTGATATGTTTGTAGGAGCACTTTTAACTGTTTTTTCCATGCTCTTTCCCACTGCATATTTTCTTCGGGGGAGAGCAGGCATGATACAATATTTTTGATATCGTGAGGCACTAGGGTGACGGTGGAGAGAGAAATCTGGAGCAGGTTTTTAAAGTAGGGCGACCCCTGCCCATAGTCCTTACTGGCTTTGCATAACTCTCTCAGTAATTTATAAGGAATGGGATCCCAATTCGCATTTCTGCCCCCTCTTGTATAAGAAACCGGGGCAGCATATGGCATAACCTTATTTGCTATGTCCCAGTTGCCATCTTTGGCAGCCTGTTTTTTCACTTTAGCCCAATAATCCCTAGATTCAGCATCTGAATCTGAGGAATCGCTGCTCTCTTCGTCTGAAGTGGAAGCAGAGAGCCTGGCAGGGAGGCGGGGTTTCTGATGGGGCAGGGCTGCCCTGTGAAGTGCGGCCGGGACAGCGTCTCTGTTGCATCCCTTCCCCCCACTCCTGGGTTCGGCAACCTGTGAGTCGGGGGCAGGTCGCGTTTCACAGGCATGGCTAGCGATGGAGGAGACAGGGACACAGGAGGGGGCTGCAGGAGCAGGGGATAGGAGGGGGGTGCCGGCGGCGAGAGGTGGACCCAACGCAAACGCCGGAGCCAGAGGGAGAGGGGGAGGGGGATGGTGGGGGCTGGACGCTGTAACGTGATTAGGCGGGAGAGAGGGGGAGCAGGGGATGGAGGGGGAGCAGGCTGCAGTAACACGAGCAGGCTGCGGCAGGAGAGGGGAAGGGCAGACGCAGAGGGCGGGCTGGGCGCAGGGGAAAAGCCCGCCAGTTCCAGCACATGGTCTGCGCCATTTTTGTATTGTAGGGGAGAAGCAGCAGAATCGAAAGTGAAAGTGGGAGCTGGCTTTGTAAGCTTGGCCATGCTGCTTTGGTCTTGGAGCAAATTTAAAGTGGGGAGAACAGGGGGGTTACGGACAGGGAAGGGGTTTGGGGTAGCTTGGCTATCGCTACTCCAGGCAGGGGGTAAGGGAGACCACGAATTAGGAAGGAGATGGTGGCAGCCTTCGTCTGTCGGACATAGACTAAGTCGTGGTTTCCCTTGTTGCTGGATAGAGGAAACAGGAGTACAGAGAGAGGAGAGGAAACAGGGTGGGGGTTTCTGAACAGTTTCTAACATTTTTAGGAGCTTTTTAACCAGCTGGTAGAACAAATAAATTTTTTCTAACAGAAACAGCCAAGGGACAAGGCGTTTTAAATTCCCTCTAAAGTTGTAAAGCAAGGAAGTAAGAAAATGCACTATATCTTCCCTTGAAAAGCGAAAATGTCCACAAATAAGGGTTTTTAGAACTTGGGGAAAGACTTCTCATAGGAGACAGATTATTTCTCCGTCCATCTCCCTCTCCTCCCAACCCCGAGATAAAAGAGAAAAATAAAAGAATAAAAGGTGACCCGTATCTCATCAGTGGGTCAAATAATATTCTCGGGGTGGTCCAGTCGGGTGCTGACCGGTCTCCTCTTCTAAGGAAATTATCGGTCTCCCTTTCTGAAGCTCCTGATAAAACTCAGAGGCGTCTTCAGGGAAGTGGCAGCTCCAGATGCAACTTGATTCCAGAAATCCTGGAGACGCTGTCGTGGAGGTCCAAGGGGCCTCACATTGGGCGCCAACTGTTACTGAGTCCCTTCTGGCTCTGTGGGCTCATGTGCATGAACACACAGGCACAGGGATGACTTCAGTAACATAAATCCGACGGCAAGGAGCTGAGAAGGCTCCTTGCATAGAGTTCCACAAACAGCAGTTTATTGCTACAGCTCGTGAAGGTTTCCATAGGCAAATGACCCCGAACATGTGACAGGTCGATCTTAAGTACAGGGGAGTGGCTAACACCAAAGCCAACCAGGGAATTAGAACTGGGGTACGTTACCATAACCGAGCAGGCGTCCTGGGAGAGGCTTCTTTCCCTCACCGTAACCGATACATCCTTGGCACCAGAGACTGTCTTATCCAGAACACTCTCTGTCTCTTGTACCACAGGTCAGTTGGTCACCACATCCTTCCTCCTTGACTCATGGACTGTCAGCACATGCCAGTTTTGGTTTGGAGCTGTCAAAGTGCTGAGAGATCACCTCATACGCACATCTTGACTGAGGCTTTGGTCCCAGCCTCTTAAAATTGATGGCGCTCTGAATTATGGCTGTTCCTCCCTTGGTGCACACAGCAGAGCACTGGATCCTCTTCTCTAGTTAGCTTCTGATTTGCACAAAACCTCGGCAGTTTCGCATTCTGAAACATCAAGCTTGATTTACAGTAGGTCACTGAAGACAGAAGTTTTTTGAGGAGATAGATGAAGACACATAATCACTACATAAAAATTTATCACTTGTAAAAGCAAACTGTAAACTAGTTAACATTTTTACCTTAAACAATATCTCAGTATTCAGCAGTTTTGTTAATAAAAATAATTAAAGAAAAGCATGAATAAGAAATTATTTAAAACTTTTCAGTTTTGGATGATTAAATTCTTTTCTAACAGTAGTTATTGTTATTTCTGAACAGATTATAAAGAAATTGTCCATAAGAAGTGTAAGATGACAGGTGCTTGAATGGAAATGATTGTGCAATTTGAGAGATTAAAACGAAGAAGAGAAGGTTCAGACAAGATGTATCTACTTCATTGATATTGTCAGTTTATTTTTCTAAATTTTTCTTCTTCAAGTAGGAAGCAGAAGACATTTTCATCTTGGCTTTATTCCAAATTTTGTATTTGAGAGCAATCAAGTTAGCTTTCACAGCTTAGTTAGAAAGGTTCGGAGTAATTAAGAGAAATATAATTTAAGAAAATTGTACCTTCTTGTGTGTCACATTTGGACTGAGACAGCATAATTGCTTCATTCTGGGCTACTGGGAAATTCATATGTTCCCTAGAATCTGAAGTTCTAAGACCTAAAGTTCTCTGTTTGGAAGGAAAAGGGTAAAAGGCTAAATAAAAGTTAAAAACATTTTTGGTTCATTTATCTGATGGAACTTCTTACATGCAGAAAAAACAGCTTCATTTGAAAGAAAAGTGCATATTTTAGAGACAAGATTAAATGCATTTGCTGATGTAAAATTCTATAGCAGGAATTAATGAGGCGTCAGTGTTAAAACTCTGGAGTTAGAACTTAAGTAAGAACAGGCATTCATACCTGTAATTATAGCTTTATTACCCAATTTAAACGCATTCCAACAAAAACAAATTATTTATCGCCTCTTAACAAATCCGTAACTCCAGCCAAGGTAGTGCAAGGATACTGCTGTGATAACCAGTGCAGCAATAAAATGTCTGGGAAGTCTGAAAACACATTACCCTGCTCTACTTTGAAGTTCTTTCATTCACTTTTTGTAGATGAAAACACTTTTTTCTCACTAGACATCCACTTATGTAGTGTTTTACAACCACGTGAAGTGTTTAATAGCCAAAATGCTGGCACATTCTGGTTATTAAATAGGGAAAATATATAATAATTAACTTCATTAGCATTTTACGTATGATGAGCAATTCCTATAAAAAACCAGAAGAGCAAGAACTTTCTTGTTACTGTAACTACCCTTCTAGAAGTGATGCTGGGGGCTGACACCAACAGTTGGATTCATGCACCAGTAATTCCACCTTTATGAAGTTAAGATGTGACCACCCTCTCTCAACATTGGCGTAGTTAATGAGAAGGCAGCAGTTTTGGACACAAAAGATTGGACCCATTGCAAGGTTAGGAAAGCCAGGCCACTGTCTGTGGTGGGAGCCTAACCCAGGTGAAATTATTCCAGAAAGGGACAGAAAAGTTCTTACCAACTACATTGCCTGCACAAGATAACGCAAGAGCTTTTCCTGCTAGAGAGCTTAAGAAAGAGATCAGACAGGCCAGACTTAAAAGTGATTGCTGGAGGAGGATGGTTTCACAGCTGTACCACATCTTATTTCCAAACAAGAAGCATAGTTTACTTGTTTTTTTCGTAAGCTTAAGGCCACAAAATTCAATTTTGTCTACACTGATGAGAAGGTGTGAGCTACTTCAGACTGGAGACTGCAGAATTAACATTGTCAGTAAACGCACAGAGCTGAGGCTGTTTTTTTTCATCGCTACATTTTGATTCACTAAATGTTGCTTCTTTATTACAGAATATGTTATAAAGCATTCTTCTGGTGCTGAAATGAATCCAGGCTTTATTTGGACAAAAATGGAGTGCTAAGCTGAAGCCCAAAAGCAGTGAAAGCCCACTAAGATGTTCATTCTAGGATGCCAATTATAAGAGTTTTTTGAGCTGTTTCAGCCAGTGCTTTTTTCCTGCCAAGTTTAAGAAACACAGCACAAAGGATAACCCCCAAAATGAAAGTCCATAATTTGCAAACAGGGCCTTAAGTGTATTTTACAGTCTCTGCATTTTCCATTTGGAATATCGGACAAATTATATTTGCACCGCAGCCTTCTCTTTGAGGCTGACTAAATGCCAAATGGATGGCTTTCATAATAACTTTTCAGTCTGAATGACCACTCTGTTTCTATGCATTATCTATTTTTGGCTTTAAAAGCCCATGAGGAATCATTCTGGGTTGCAGAATATGGTGGTTACTGTTTTCTCCTTTCTAAGCAGTTGCAAGGATTTTAATGGAGAGGAAAAAAGGGAACATAAAATTCATTAAAGTAGTATTACAGCTAATCTGCTCCTCATAATATTGCTAAAAACTCTCTTGCACAAGTTTATATTTATACAACTACAAGCTAGTTAAAAATCTGCATACTTTCCTGCTAAGTTTTAAAGTATCATGGAAGCTCTAGGACTGGTACCTCAGACACGAGGTCTGAGGAATTATGCATTACCCGACAGTTTAGCAATAAAGCAGTGATTGAGTTTTCAAATACCCTCTGCTTGCTACTGACGTTATATTACTGCAGGTTACTAGGTAAATAATGTGGTGAGAAAGCGCATAAACCCTAAGACACCTGGTTATCAGGCACTGCCTGAGTTTCAGTTTGAGGCCAAACTACTCATGGCTTCGTAGTGCTCGAGTCACGTGTTGTCTAACTGCAGGGAGGTGCTGCACCAGCTGAGAATGAGCAGCCTCTGCAACCAAAGCCTGTTTGAGGCTTAACCTGCTCTGTCACTGTGCTCCTTTGTAGCCCCTGGTTGCTGCCTTTTGCATGGCTCTGCACAAGGCAGCTCACTTAACACCAAGTCAGGCATTGCTTAATATTGTGCTTGGCACAGCAGAGACACATCCCAGGAGCTTTTCCATTGATTTGACTGGGCTTTAGATGATCCCCGTAAATACTAAGACAAACTTCAAAAGCTGGCAATTCTAATTATGCCTGGCAAGAAGATTTCCTCTGATATCCAGGCACAATGGTAGCAAGCCTCACAGAATAAAATCTGTAAAAGCCTTTTTTAAGGAACAATGCTGCTGTCTCTATACATACCAGTATGCAAGATCACAGTCTGATTTGATTTTGTTTCATTTATGTCACAGCTTTTACCATCTCAGCATTTTAATTATTAAAACTTTAAACTTGTTTCTACTTTTATAGAAATAGTTGATGCGTATGAAAAGCCAAAGGTGAAATTCAATAAATAATGTATATTATTTATATATAGCAGTAGATAGCAGAGAAGTTGTTTTCTTCTTTCAGCACATGTACATTTGACAAGCATGGACTTTCTGATAGATTGGACTTCTGAGTGAATTTGTCTGTGATTTCCTGAAAAATACAGAAAACATGGAAAAAGTATGAAAAAAAACCCCGAAGCTTTACTTTTCATTTCTTATTTAATTATTTTCAGTGCTTTGCATTAATGAAATCAAATGTATTATTTTCATAGTTTTAAATAAGATTTTCATTGACATGTAACTTTAATAGTGATACTGTACTAAACAATCTAAATGTTCACAAAGTATTTTTCTTGTACACTGCCTCAAGGGCAAGTTGAAAAATTAGTAAAGAATTAGCTTGTTGCTGAGCTCCTAGATACATACTCACTTCTACCATATAAGAAATCCTGTTTCTCAGGTAGGAATTTTACCACTGCTGCCATAAATTTCCTGCTCCCAGGATTTCACCCCTTTTTCGTGGTGTGGTTGGGGTTTGCAGTGGCAGATGGTTCTCAGCCACATCAAAAAGCATGCCCTCCTTCAGAGCTGGGTCCCTAACCAGGCTATTTCCTTTGTCTGAAAGGCTCTAAGTAGCTTAGGTGGTAACTGTTAGCTGCCACAGGCAGAGGACCCTTCCTCTGACATCAGTGCACGGTCAATTCAAGATTTTGTGTTTCAAATATTACACTGTAGGAACAAAAAAAATAATTGTAATATTATCTCAAGTTAAGCAAGAAAAAAACAAGAAGAAAGAAGAAAAGTACTATACATCTTGTAGTGCCTTGCTGCATGTTTAAGTTTATTAAATCCTACATTTTAAATGGGAATGAAATGGCCAAAAAAATTCTGGTCGGCTGAACCAATATCCCATGGAGTTTAGGGCCAGCATGTACACAGGACTTTGGTAATAACCAGGAAGTACATTTGGAAGTAATGCCCTGGAATTAGAAATTAAATAAAGGGTGAATTAAAACTAACACCGGTAAGTGAAGACAGGTGAGAAATAATGAGCAAGTGACAGCAAGTGAGATACACACAAGGCAAAATGGAAACTGACGGGTGCTACACAAGAGGCATGGAAGGTGTAATCGGGAATACAGAGGGTTACACAGAAGCCTACACATGCCCAGGGCTGAGGGGAACAGGAGACTGGCACCAGGCTGATGTCACTGCCCTGTGGCCCTGTTACCCATGGAGCAGCCCAGCTGCTCAGGGCACAGACCCCGGGTCCCTGCAGTGCCTCATTACAGGTTGCTCACCCCTCTGGCAGAGCCAATGTAGGGTCTGAGGCAGGTCTGCATTGCAGAGGAGGGAGCTGTTTGATAATGCCTACAGCAAACCGAGCTAGCTTTCGTGTCTTCAGTCAGTGTGCCAGGGAGGGGTCAGCAGCATGGGCTGGCCCTGAGAATTCAGAGAGATGTTCTGAGCTGTGCTGAAGCCTGAGCCAATTCACCTCCGCTGTCACTTGTGCTCCAACCAGCTCAGCTCTGCCTGCACAGATGGCAGTCCTGCCTCCAGCTGCAGCCTGGGCACACACACATCCACAGGTGTATCAGAGCACTAGCTACAAAAGAAGATAAACTGTATAGATCCAAAACATCACTGAGCCTTGCCCGTGACCCTGTCATATTTACTGCCCTGTAATGGTTTCAGGGTGAATAAAGCCTATGATGTGTTTTCCTGCTCTGGTTGTTAAGACCTAGTAATATATAATGCATGTCAGAAATAGAAAATTTTGAATTATTAGGTACGGCGTTTCAGGTTTCCCCAGGCTATGTAAAAATTAAATCAAAGTATGCTGTGCTTTTCCCACAGTCGGAAGAAAGTCCCAAGGCAAAATCATCCCCTCTAATCTACTTCTGTATTTCTAGTATGTATTTTACAAATAACTTTGCCTTATCAATTATTTTACAGACACTAAGGACAGCCTGTGATGCATTATTGAAAAGAAAGAAGACTGCTCATTTGTAGACTTATGTGTAGAAAGTGAACTGCTTAATGGGATGTTTCTCACAGCCTGCCACAATTCAATTTAATGAATATTCAATGGCAATATAATGTAGCTATTTTTAAAAAGTAGCTGACGAATGCAAAAAAAAAAAGGATCGCGTATTAGGACATTGGATTGAATGGAGTGCACTGCAAAAAAAAGTAACAAAGATGCATGAGTCAGGATTTACGACAAAAGAAAGGTAACATAAAACCATAATTAAATAAAATTTTAAAACGTAAGGACCAGGTAGAGGAACATAAAGAGCGCCAAACTATTCAAATATAGCTCAACACACCTCCAGACTTTCTGCCTTAGGCGCCTCCTGATTTGCCTCCGAGCAAAGAGAGCGACAGCTCCAGGGAGGCCCTGGCTAAGGCCGAAGCCCTGAGCAGCCTTCCCGAGCCAAGCAGGTAAAAGGCGCTGCCCTTGGCTCCAACAAGAAGGGACTTAGCTCGTGCCTCCCGCCTTTGCCCATCTAATCCGACCGTGCGCCTCAAGGCTTGCAGGCTACCTGCGGGCGGAGGAACGCGGCAGGAAACGACGGCGCGAGGAGGCCCGGCCCGGAGACGCGGAAGACCAGCCCGATAGGAAGAGGAGGAAGAGGGACGACGGAAGACGGCGATGACGCGGGAGGCTGCGGCAGGCCGGGAAGCCCAGGTATGCATGTGCCAGCCTCTGCTGCCTGCCTTTCTCTCCCCTGACTGCCCTGAGTCAGCCCAAGGCGCCGGCAAGGACCGCCGAGGGCTGCTGCTGGGCAGGCCTTGGCAAGAGCTCCACAGCAGCACTGCGGGGGCTCTGCAGCCCTTGGCTTCCTCCACGCCCACGTGCTGTACCTCTGCAGGAGGACTGCTCTGCGCGGGAGAAAGCGGCCGAGGGAGAGGCTGTGAAGATGGGGCAGCTGCAGTGCCTCTCCCTGCCCTTCTCGCTGGAGCTGTCGAGAGCTGCGCTTTGGAGATCAGGCTTCCCTCTCGACGCCGCCGTTTGAGAAGTTCCCGGTCCACGCCTCAGGAGGTAGGTGTCTCGCTCTTGGGAGAGGGAGGTGCTGCTTTTTGCCGTCTTGCCCCACCGTGCTGCCCCTGTGGCCTCTTGCCTTGCCTGCTGTGCCACCTCTGTCCCCTCTGGCCGTGCCGGGGTCTGGGCTGGCGGCTGGACCGGGCCAAGCAGCGCTTTCAGCCCCAGGTCCCGGCTGCCCACACCTGATGGGAGCGGCGGGAACCGCTGGTGGCACCGGGCACCGTCCCCCTCGGGGGCCGCGGGGCTCAAGGCACCGGGGAGCCGCTGAAGGGCCGGGAAGGCTGAGGGCACCGGGGCTGCTGCAGGGACAGCGCCGCCGAAGGCCCCGTGCTGCTGAGCTGGTGCTGGTGCCTACGGCACCGAGAGGCCGGTGAGGCGGTGGGGGCTGAGGGGAAGCAGCGGAGCTCTGGGGGAGCTGAGGGTGATGGCGGCCGAGGCCGAGTGGGCAGGGAAGAGGCACGGGCTGAGAGGGCTGGCGGGGCTCAGGGCACTGGGGACGCTCGGGGGGACGGCAGCAGTGCGGGGGCTGATGGGCCAGGAGGCTTTGAAGGAACGGGGGAGGTTGCTGCTATGCTGAGGCTGTGGCGGGGCTGAGGGCGCGCTGGAAGTGACTCAGTGCTCCCTTTGCTTCCCAGATCTCCGTCTGCTCGACGCTTCCAGAAGGGCCACTCTGCGCGGGACCCAGCCACCAAGGGGGAGTGGGGGAAAATGGGTCGGCCGCGTTCCCTCTCTACCTTGTCCTACGCCTAGATGCACGGGCTTATCATTGTGCCTGCACATGGTTACGTCTCTGTCTGCCTCCAGCTCTATCTCAGCACGTATGGAGTGGTAGAGCTCCACAGCTCGATGTCTTTAGTTCCGGGGGTACGGAGGTGTAGCTCGGTATGCTACTGGTAATTGCACAATTCTGTACCGGCTCGCCTTGTGTATGGGCATTTTTGTCCAGAAGTCAATAGACTTACAGAACGCAGATTGTTCTGTTTGTCCGGGGATCAACGGCTGCGTAAACACGTGTGGCGTTGCACAGTTTGGTTTGAATTGCTGTGTAAGGCTGCCTTTGGTTGCAGCTCTGTGGGTGTTTAGAGAGTGCCTTGGATGTTTGTCACTTTCTCTCCGTACGTGGATCTGGATAGGTGCCGCTTTGTAAGCTGGCGGTGGCGTGAACTGAAAGTGATCTGTGTCACTGTCCGGGAAGTCAGCGGAGATGTAACAATGTGCAGCAAGCCTGTAACAGAACTTGTTAATTGTATCTGAGAAGCGCGGAGTAGAAGATGCTGTAATAAATCTCCTTTTGCAACTCCAGTTGCCTTTGGTGCCCTGGTCTCTAGGCAGCGCCACTGTAGGAATGTGCAATCAGGGAAACTTTGAAACAGGTGTTGCTTTCTGGCGTGGGGAGCAGCTAGCAGAAGTGCACCTTAGGATCCGGGAGGCTTTTGGCAAGGGGTGCTGATGGGGCATGGGGGGAAACAGGCAGGCGTGTCCTGCGGATCCCCCCAGTTGCATAAAGGCAGGCCAAGAAACCGCAGGAGGGTTCGGGTAGGCGGTGGAGCCACACTGTCCGGCGAGGAGGCGCTGCAAGGGCCTGCTAAGCAGAGCTCCAGTTGCCATCGGGACACTGGGCAAAGGACAGAAAGCCCCAGCCGTCCAAGAGGGCACCTCACTTCCTTGGGGACAGCCCCTGCCAAACCTGCTCCAGGGGTTGCCAGCGAGGCCGCCCGCCCCTCACTGCTTGCCTCTGCTCTCCGCAGCCGGGGCACCACACTGCGCCCACGGCTCCGCCTGGCCCTGGAGCAGCTGTGGGTGCTGAGCGCCGGCAAGGAGGCAGCGCCGCAGGCAGAAGAGCAGCGGCAGGAAGGCGGCGATGAGGATGCCACCTCCATCATCCTCATCTGGCCCACCGGCTGGTGCACTGCCACTTTTGGGTGAGTCGCGGTGCCACGTGCCATGGCAGGGCCGGAGAGCTTGCCAGCTGTGGCACGCAGGAGGCCTTGGGCAAAAGCCTTGCCGTGGCCTCTGGCCTCTGTGCAGAGCATGGGCAGAGAGTGGCCTGTGTGCGCCGGTCAGCTTTGGCTTGCCAGAAGGCAAGGGCAAAAGCCGCTGCTCTGGCAGCTGACAGGGAGCCAGGCCTTGGGCTGCAGCTACATCCTGCCCCCTGTGTGTCACATCATGTTTATGACCCAGCGGTATGATGGTTTCTTAGTTTATTAAACATTTTAGAGTACAAATTTTGTTTAACTTCATACTTCCATAGAGAATATGTTACTGTTACCAGCATCTTATTTCTGCATGTTTTATGTTTTGGTTTGTTTTGGTTGGGTGTTTGTTTGTTTGTTTGTTGGTTTGGTTTGGTTTGGTTTGAGTTTGTTGGGTTCTTTTCTCTCCATTCTGCTGTATTTCCTTTTCTTCCAGAACTGCCTTACTCCTTTTCCCTTTTCCTCTGTTACATTACCAACTAAAAAGCACTGCTTTTTTTTCAATCTTGTCCTGAAAACACACATCACTGAAAAGCTCCCCACTCTTTGCAAAATACAAGTGACTCTACAAGTCCAAATACCATTAGTGACATCTGGATAATTAGTCTGCAGATCATCCAGGAGGATTTGAGCTGTGGAGGACATGACTGGACCTCATGCTGGTCACTGCTTATCGTCATTTTTTTTAAACCACATGCCTGAAAAGCCGCTGCTTCAATTCTGTATCTGCTGCAACCTCCTATTTTTTTTTCAGCTAGTCTTGACTCATTCAGCTGGAGTGATCAGCAGGGGCCAGGTCCTCTTCTCTTCCATCCTCCTTTCTGAAAGGCACAGCAAATGAACCAAGCAAATAGATTATCGGCTCACATATACTGAGAAAATGACCAAAGGAGAACATGAGTGTCAAGCCACCAGTGTCCTCCCAATAACTTCAGCCTGGAATGGAGTTAGGTTAGGGTTATTTGGACAAGTCTCTTCTGAACCCAGCTACTGCTACCCTATGCTGCTCCAGTGGCATGTCTTTACAGCAAACTGCAAATTCCAGAAGTGTAAAAATGTTGAGAATTAGGAAATTATTCTTGCACTGGCACATATGTTCTAATTCTTGATCTGTAGTGATTGTTATAGCATGTCCTGTATGTATTTCTACTTACGCGAAGGTGTTGTCTCAAGGTGAAGATCTTTCCAACAATTGGCTTCACAGGATTAACCATGTTTTGTACCCTCCCAAACTTCTTAAATTAAATGTATTTCCTTTAAATCTGTTTGTATCTCTTCTTATCCTTTATTGTGAAAAATGATAGTTTAGAGTGCACAGAATACATAGTTACTGCTTTTTATACTTCTTTATTTTAGCCCAAGCCAACAAATCTTCTCTATTTGCTGACAGACAACAGACAGAGAACACAGTATCACTTTGAGAAAGGAACATCAAACTGATCACAGCATTTTACATGAGGAATTCTCTGTATATCCTCCTATATACAGAAGGGATATTTTTACTGAAACATTCATAAATAACTCCAAAGTTTTCCTTATTAAGTTAACTTAATGCCCAAGACTGGGGAAAAGCAGTAGAACTATTTTTCCAGTTTGATTTTATTAGGATATTTCTTCCAAACAATAACAGCATCTGAAACTATGTATCAAACTGCTTTTGATTATTTTTTTCCATTACCCTTTTTAACACATTTTAATGTTATTTCAGAATACGTCTTTCAGCATGCCTTCTTTTACCTCCATCTCTTGTCAACTCATCTAACTTCACTGGGTGTCCCTGAGTTGCTTCACAGCTTTCTTTGATTTTGCCTATCCAGTAAAACTACCTATTATCTGCAAAATCCATTTTCTCATTGATCACATATTTTTATCCAATGATAGATAAATATATTAGGCATCATCACTTTTAGTGTGCCACAAAAGGAAGTCCGCAATGTTAAAAACAATCCAGGAACAATCTCTCGGCCAATGTCTTATTCAGGACAGTCATACACCTCTAATCCTGCGTGCAGTTAGTTTCCAGAATATAATCTGAACAGAGATTTTGTCAAAGGCTTTTGAGTCAATAATTATAGCTGTCAGTGGTCCATTGTCCGCAGTTTGAAGGCTTCAAAAACAATTACCCTTGACTGTAGAGGTGTGTTTCTTCTCTCAAACATGGATGATTTAGAAACAAGGATGATTTAGTATTTTATATTTTGTCACTATTTCAAAATATATACATGATGGCACAAAGAAAGCACACTGAAATAAAATTTACCTACTACCTTTAAAATAAATCACTAAATTACTGTTTTACTGTTTTAAAAGGTCTGTAGTAGTTCTGTTGAGATCAATCCATCTTTCTAGTAATCCTTTTATATTTTTAATGAATTCTTGGGTGATTGTTGTGAAAGACTAAAGCATTAAAGAAACATTCCACGACTTCTCAGTCACTCTTTCCCAAATTGCAATAGAAGTGTTTCTCCCTTTTCCCCAATATGTATACAACCTGCAGGACTAACTTTTGAGAGAAACAGCTGCAGTTCTTTGGGTCAGTTCGGGGTCATTTTTCCCACAGAGATGGAGCCATAATGACATGACTCCACACAAAATGCTTCAGAGGCAAATTCAGGCAGAGAGTGAAATTGATGTCACCCTAGGTCTAGCATTTTTCTGAACGCTTGCTGCCCTGCTCTATTTCTGAGTTAACTGCCAGAGCCAGCTGTCCCACCAGCAGCCAACAGGCTACAAGAGGAACCCTGCTGTCTGGTCAATGTGTTCCCAAGCAGCCATGCTGCCAATTTGTCCCTTTTTTATGTAGAATTGCTACGAAAAGCCATTTCATAGGATTTGACAGGGGAGAAAATCATACAGTATTAATATAAATTCTATGCTGAAACAGTTATTCTGTTTTGTTATCTTTCCGTGTTAACAGAAAGGAAAACAATATAGTCCAGCAGGCTGACAGTTTTTGGAGAGTTTCTATAGAAAATTCTTAGCTCCCTCTAATTCCTTGACTTTCATTGTATGTCTGATGGCATTGTACCCTCTAAAATAATATATTCTTTTTGGCTCTTTGCACAGATAATCTAAGATCTTCCATTTCTGAAAAATTAGTTTTACTGGAGCAAGGGAACTTCTGAATAAAAAGCTCAGATTGAAACTTAGAGATCAGAGGTTCTGGGATGACAGAATTGAGCATGAAAAGTAATCTATCGACACAGGTAGAAGAATCTACAAGTCTTGCAGGATTATCATCAGTCATCTCAAATCATGTAGAACTTAGAATGGTTAGATAACAATAAAATTTTTAGTGGTTTGCTGATCTAAGGGTTTAGAGAGCCCAGTGTTCATCCAGAGGCCATCATACACTAATTCCAACACAGCAGGCATTAACTACAAGATGTGGTATATCCAGTGAAATAATAAAATTTGCTGGCTTTTCAAATCAGTATGAAAAATAAGACCATGCTATTCTTTTATTGAGCATACCATATCTGGTAAAGTCAGTTTTAACTACAGCTTTTACAATTTCATGTTTAAACTCTTAATGATGTGGTAGAGGAGAAAAAGAGCAAACTGAGAGCAGACAGCATTGAGAATGTCTCTATTTTGTACCCTACAGATAGATCAGTTTCGCTTTCAGTAAGGACATGTCTTTTAGTTTAAGTCCTAAGGAACCACACAATGGAGACATTTAGTACATAACACATTAGTTAAATTGGAAGCTTTTTCCAGGAACATAATGCTCTACAGGAAGGAAAATTTTAACCACACACTGTTCAACAAAATCAGTGAAACAATTTTACACATATACATTTAAAGTTACTTATTTGCTGCAACTTACTTATGCCTTCCTTTCTTTGTTTTATGTAAAGAACTTCCGAAATCCACTTTCAGAATTCTCTCTTGTATGTCTTTTCATTGTTTATTAGAGAGCACTGTAACTCTGTAGACCATTGAAAGTTTAAAAAACAACATATTCTGATGTTGTAGCTGATATTAAAAAAATGAATTGTATTACACTCCTCTGAATTATTTTTCTGAAATGTGCCTTAATAGCACAAGAAATTTTCATTCAAAAGTGGTATCTAAAATGCCAATATACTGCTATATTCCTGTTCTTACAGAGTTAGACTTTTGAAAAGACATGATTATAATGAGCCATATATGTGTGACTTAGAGCAAATCTCTTTTGACAAGTATTTGCTAATTATTTTCAGTTTGAAGAAATGCAGTTATTGTCCTGCAAGTGCAGTCTCTACTTTTCAGTCTTTTTTCTTTTTAGAACAATACTCTCTTAGGAAATATTCTTAAAGTACTTGGAAGATACTGCACTACAACTTCAGAAAGCAAAAGAATCTGTCAGTTCACATCTCATAAGGCAGCTTATTGTGGATAATTATAAAGGTACATAACATCAAGGCAACTCATTATATAATGTGTCAAGACTGTCAATTTACAAATGTCACCCTTTTAAAATTAGAAATAAACAAAAACAGGTAGTAACAAAAATAATTACAAGCTTTTGACTCTTCAAAGATTTTAAGCTACTTGGGGTTATGGAGGCTTGAGCTATCACACACAAACAAATATTATGGTAACATCATCATGGAATCCCAGAGCTCCCAGGCTCTTTCAGCCAGCGACTGTGCCCAGTTTGGCCACAAGTGTTTTTTTAAGGGAGCTTTTTGCGGGCAGTCATTGAGCAGGGCTATACTAAATGCTGTTTGGGTTTGCTTTCAGGATTCTGCCTGGTAGGACAGGATTCCTTTGAAAGTCAGAGTACAAGAACCCTGTTTGGCTTGACCTCAGTTTCTCTGTTGGATGATTAAAATAGAATGTATAGAGAAAGCCTAACCCAGTGCCTACTGCAGTTGGTAAAAGCACTAAAAGTCTAAATATTTAAATATTTAAATATCATTAAGTTCGGGGGTGGGGGGAAGGGGAGAAAGAACAAAAGGAGGAAGGGAGGAAGGAACTGCAGGACTTTTCCAAACATTCCAGATTTCACCAAGAGGGCTGAGACTATAAGAACGAAGTCTCATAGGGAGGAGCAACTATGACTTCATTACATTCAGTGGGAATATAATAAGGAGACACTTGGCTGGTAATGGCTATGCTTGTTCTTTAGAAAAAATGTCTTGGTCACTGGAGAAAATAGTGAATGGAATTGACTGAAAGAAAAAATTTAGGCAGAAAAACATGAGAGAACCTGAGGCGATCAAAGTAAAGAGAATTAACTGCCTCTGTTTCTCCAGAAACGTAAAAGAGGAAAATAATAAAAGAACAAGGAAGTAAAGTTAAAAGGAAGCATAAAAGCAAAAATGTTAATTATTTTGAGTATGCAACTGAAGAAACAGGAAAACAGATAGCTACCATCGAAAGGTAATAGTTAGAAAGTGACTAGAAACATACAAAGGAATAAGGGGGGTGGCAAACATCACAGTAAAAAACTTAAGTGGCAGGGGAGATGAAATCACATATATTCCAATGTAAGGTTCTTTGGTCAAATAATCACTACCTGAACCTTTTGAAGGTCAGATTTTAATTCCCTCAAGAGTGACACCCTTGTATAGCTTTATATTCATCAATAGGGTAATCCTCTGGCCTCAGAAAGACTACAGCCCCACGTGAACCTACGCAAGTACATATGCACAGAAACAACAGACTATGGGGGAAGCAGGGAAGAAGTTTGTTCTATACTGTCTTTGGAGGAACAACTTTTGCAAGAGTTCAGGTGTCTGATGGCTAAGTAGATGCAGGGAGTGATGGTAAGATGCATTTAGAGCATTGCACACGATTTGAGAAGACTGAGGAGTTGTCAGGTAGAGTATTAGTGAAGAATGGGGTTTCTTTCTGAAGTAAATCCACATTAACTAGCAAATACCTTCTCATGATAGCTGTATAATGGTTTGACTTGGTGAGATTAAAAGTAACTACCAAAGGAATTTATTTGCCTTAATCACGAGATTTAAGTTTCTTACTATGATACTAGCATTTTAAACCTATTTAATACAGAAAGCAAATAATGCTTCATCCTAAACTGATTAGAAAAATCAGATTATTAATGGGAGGAAAAGCAGAAGTAATGATGCTTAAATGCTTTCCAAGGATCAAAGGCATAACATGAAGCTAAGGTTTCAGGTGGGCTTAACATGGTGCCAGATATGGAAGTAGGCTTATGAATGAGCTGCTGCTGCTGACTTGCAGCTACTACAGGTTTGGTGACCAGGAACGCTGCCAGACTGGAGGCCAGGTGGGCAGGGCATGGCAAGTGGGAAAGTGGTTGAATGTTAAGCATGGTGAGAGAGCAGACTGGTGTGGGGAGCATTTAAGCACTGGGGAAAGGTCTGGAAAGGCTTAGACAGCAGAGAGATCTGCAGGGCATCCACTCCTGTCCATGAATACTCTGCTTCCTGTGGGTGTTCCCATTGCAAAACACCAGGTGCGACCTCCTTCCATGGTGTCCTTGTAGGAGCAGGGACCTCTTCAGGGACCCACAGAATGATACAAAGCCTGAGGAGAAGGATGGGCAGCAGTTTGGAAGGAGTTCTGCTGAATTCCTTCACACCTCTGCATGGGAAGCCATTCTTAGAGAGGGATGAAATAGACTCATCACTCCATAGAGACCTGCTTTCAGCTCTCATTACTCAGGACTGGTCTGCTGTGGATTATGGAAATGTGCAAGGCACTTAGGGTAAAAGTGGATCTGAAATCATGTATGAACCAAAGATTCATACAGCATCCCATCCATGTTATGACAAGAGGCAATGACAAAGGCACTAGACACATTAAGCATCTCATCTCACTTTGACTTCCGTGTTCTCATCCGGTCTATAAAAAGCAATGCATATCTGCCTTTCTGGCAAGGTAACTGCTATGGCAGAAGACTGCTATTTTGAAATTTCCGGTGGTCCCTGTACCATTCTCACTGAGGCTGCTATCTGTTAATTTTCTTCCATTTCTGCGTGTTGGTTTTTTGGTTTTTGTTTGGGTTTTTTTCCTAGCTGCAACCTTGACTGTGACTAATTCAATAAGAAATAAAGCCAGCAAAAATGTATCATTTGCTCTCTTCTATTGATTTGGACAAACAATACCAGTCTGCAAATGCTTCCATCATCACAGTCAGAATTATTGTTTCTCTTTGTCGTTTTCAGTGACATTTTGTGTCAACCCTATCACAAATTCCCCATGGTGTTTTGAAGACAAAACAGCAGTAATGGCTTTGGAAGCGCATGACATCCATATAATATTGTTAACTATCTATGACGTTACCAGCTGCATTTGCTCATTGTTGCTGATATTTAACCTTTACTCTCCTCCTAAAACTTGAAAGTGCTTTTCAAATATATGTTACAGCATGATCAAACAAATTCAGATAAGGCTGACACTGACAGTTTCTTTGTTTGGCATTGATTTTTCCCAAACAGAAATGCTATTAAAGCTAAGCAAAAGGCATTTTTCTCAAGTACAGTTTCAGCACTCCTGTTGATTGAATTGAAAAGTCTATACTAATCAGCACAGACCTCGCTGTAAATAAACATGAAATATTGTACAGCTTTAGAAAGTTTCTTGCCACAAAAACACCGTAAGCTGGAGAAAATAGCAGTGTGTGTGTCTCTGTCGTGCAAGTAATCCAGATTTCTTCTCTTTTTGCTGTGAAAATGGAGAAACCAGCCTTGGTATAAATTAACCAGATTGTGCCCTCAGTTTTTCTGTCCATTGGGAGAACATGCTGTGGTGGGAGTCATAAAAAGTTGGAAGAGACCCATCCGGATCACTGAGTTCAGCTCCCTGCTCCTTTCAAAACTACCTAAAATTGACCACATGACTAAGTGCATCATCCAGACACTCCCTGAACTCTGCCAGGCTTAATGCCATGACCACTTCCCTCGGGAGCCTGTTCCGGTGCCTAATATGATCCGATTACTGAGAGATGCCTGTGCCCGAATTAAGGTGCAAATAAGGCCATAGGCCAAAGTCAACAACATGGATTTAATTGAACAATAAAATGTGAGGTGGGGAGACAGAAAGAAATAGAGAAGAGAGGAGGGAGAGAGACAGATAGATCAAGCAGAAGATAGTCACCACTCGAGGATCCAGTGGCGTCCTGTTGGTCCTTAATCACCCTGGGCTTCTCAGTGGTGGGAGTCCTGAGGTCATTCAGAACTTTTCAATACTTACATATTTTAGGAAACAAAGAAATTAATTAATTAATTAGTGCTCACTGGTGTTATGCCTCAGTCTGCTTGGCAGGTTTGGGAGAGCGTTGTTTGGTTTACTCTGGGCAGCGTGCAGGAGAAACAACAAAATTCTCAGGAGGTTCAATAACAAACTTTTACTTGCAAACTTTGGAACATTATGGTAAAATAAGGTCTTTGGCAAATTTTAAAACATAGCCATTTTGGTTAGAAATGCTGCAATATAAAAGCATAAAAATAACACTTAAGTAAATGCATAAGGTAAAGGAAAGAAAAAGAAAGGATGAGAGTAGAAAGGTACATGGTCACCACCTGTGGATTCTGTGGCAAGATTTGATTCTTGAAATTTTTATGTCCATTGGTCAAAGTGTTGGTCACAATATTGATTCATTTGCCGTGGGGGAAGCCCCTAAACCACAAAATCTGGTGGGTTAATACAGGCTCAGGCTCAGTGAGAATGCCCAAATACCTCCCCAGGGTGGTGAGTTTTACAATCGATGATGTAATGTTGTGGATCACAGGATGCTTTGGGAATCTTTGATGGTTTATGACAATTTCTGAGATGTCACAGTTGCCTCTTACATCAGTGTAGTACCAGTTGTGTCAATTATGGCCCATCAGCAGAGATGAACACCATCAGACCTACCATGAATGTCCTGGTGCTTCCCTGGAGGGGGGTCGTCACAGCTGAGCTACTTGTGTATGGACACTGGCATGATGAAAAAGACTATTCCATCTCACAGGATTTGCCTCTTATCAGCCTCTTCCTTTATCTTGTTCAACACCCAGCTGTTGCCTTGGGTGATGGGTGTGCACCTCCTCTGCACCTGGGCAGTCACTGCAAATGGCAGATGGTTTGAGTCATCAACCATTAACATTCCAGTCCCTCACAGCTAGTTACACAGTTCTCTTACTCTACTGGTTAAATTATTCCCTTGCTTCTCATACTAATTAGTCCCATGCTCAGTCCTTCTCTTCTTTTGAGTTGGTAGATTGTGACTTGTAGTCACAATCTCCTCCTGCCAGAATTACCTTTTACCCATACAGAGCCAATTTCAGCACAGTTGCTGAGTTGACTTTCCTTGTGTCTGCATTCTTTATGTCCATTATTAGTGACACATTGTTATGAATGGACAATGTGGGTTTAAATAAGTCCTTGCCTTTTGACCACGCCTCTGGCAGTAGCTTTATTGAGGTAGCCAGCACCCCAAGACCCACACTCATCCACAAGTTCTTTAATAATGGCTGATTCAGTCTATTATAGAATGAGTTATTTATTTAATAGACACAAAACTAACAGACAAAAGACTTAAAACAGACTATTATACTACACAGGGATAAGACAAAAAGACAATTAGTATTACACTCAGGCTTAAAGGTACCATTAATCTTACAGCTAGAGAAGAAATAATATAACTTAGGATCCAATGTTTCTTACCACCCAATTCCTGATGGAGAACACATCAAAATCCTTTCCCTCAATTCCTAGGAAAGTAACCATGGAATTTGCATCCAAAGTCTGGGAAGAAGTCTTGCACGCTTTCAAGGCACGTGTGTAAGAGACTTCTGCCTCTGCTTTTATACACATAAGAATCATGTCTTTTGGTCAAGAATATTTATTTTCCTTTCGTCTCTTCCCACATTTGCTCTCCAGACTAAGATGTTGATTCTTAGCTGGGGGCCTGAGCCCTTTTTGTGCCAGAGATGACCCCAGGCTGGGCCTGTAACCGCCTAGTTTATCTCTTGCGCATGCACCAACCATTCGTGGTAGAGAGGAGGTAGACACACCCTGCCACACACATTCTTCTCTCCCAGGTTTGTTTACCTCTCCCTAGGCCTGGGATAACACTAAGACAGTGGTAACACCTTTATCTTATGTCAAGTTCCCTCCACAGTGGCTTACTTTACAGTCCAGGTTTCGAGTATTCATGTAGGCATATTTGGTGGTGGGGGCTTCAGTGGTCACAGATGCAATCTGTCCCATAATTGTAGGAGATCTTGGACCCTATGAGCAGTTGCTTCTTTACACAGTTTGCCACAGTGGGAATTTTTTTCTGGATCCATTACCCAGGATGTGCTAGACAGATCTCAATTACGCCAGGCTCGGAGTTAGCGCCATCCTGTTGCTCCCATCTGCGCTTATCTTACAGCAAAGTCCTCCTGTAGTAGAAGTGTTTGAGACAGGCAATTGTGCTCTTAAATTCTCACAGTGCCCAACCATACTCTCAGTGAAGAATCTTTTCCTAAAGTCCAACCTGAACCTGGCCCTCATGAGGAAGCAATGCGGTTACCCATCACCTGCTCTTCTCCAGGCTGAACAAGCAAATTTACCTCAGCTGTTTCTAGTAAATCTGGCCCTTGAGATTTTTCACCTTCATACTGGCCCTTCTCTGTACACACACAGTTTGATGACCTTCTTGTATGTATCTTACTTTCAGGGTTTCTCTAAATAGGATAATGCTGCCTGAATAAAGAGACCAGAGCAGAAGGGTTGCACAGGTGGAACAGGGCTGTGTTAGAAATTACAGGTGGAGAACTGGGAATTTTGTATTAAATGGCTGAGAGCCACCAGCATCCCTTCTGAATGGACCAAAGAAACCAATTCTGTTAACATGGTATGATCCAGATCACTTTAAATTGTTTGTTTGTTTTGGTCTTTTAGCTCAGATATTGGCTGTGCTGTGAGAGGGCACAATAGCAGGTAGAACCACGGACTTCCCTGTCCATGGCAACGGTAAGGAACGGCTACAGGGAGTGGGGTGGAGGGTGGAGGGGTGGGGAAAATGGTGGTATGTGGCAGGTATATGTAGTCTCTTGTATAGGAACAGTGTGGACTTTGCACCAGGGACATGCAGCGTGCAGGAAGGGGTACAGATTTGGGCTGCAAAAAATTAGAAAATTACCCCAGATCAAGATAACACTCTGGGAAGGGTTTATTTTGAGGAGCAGCCAGCATCCCAGCTCTGGAGCAGCTGGCTGGCATGGGATGCTGAAGAGAAGAAGCAGGCAAAATTTGAGGTAATGGTCACCAAGGCTCACAGAACATGGAGTGGTCCTGGGCACCTGTGGCTGGACAAGACCAGAGTCTGGTTTGATAATTCTGGTCTGTAAAGGAAACACATACATCATTAAGTTGGTTGAATTATACACTTTTCAAGAAAGTAAAAGTACATGATAAATAGAAACAATTACTGCAAAAAAGCTGTGCAGTTGGAGCCTGTTTTTTGGAGCCTAAAACTGGAGCAAGTTTTAACCTTGCTGGAAATCTTTCATTGTCACACTGTGAGACTTTGAGAAGATTTAACCTCTCTGCCAGTTTTCAAGTTCCTAACTTGCAAGTGATCAGCCTCAGTGTGGTACTGCAAGGATAGCTAGTAAACAGCTATAAAACACCAAGCACTCTGCGAAAGATAAAAGAATCAACAGAAAAATCTGAATAAATTACTTGAATAAATAACATAGAAAAGAGTATTTACTAAGGTACTTCACTCACCTTGTCAACTCTATTGGCATGCTCTTCATCCATCTGTCATTTGTTTTCACAGATTGTGAGCTCCTTGGAAGAGGATCTGTGTCCTCAGCACCACCAAAAAACATGCCACCAAGCTGAAATAATATTGTGAAATAACTGTTACAGCTATTGAAAGTGTACCACCTATCATACCTGAGCATCTTTGTGAGGTTCTGAGTGTGGTCCTTCTCCCAGGACCTCCATGAGGTGAGGAAGCACTCCTCTATTCATCCCACACAAGGACACATAACGATGAAAACCTGGAAACTGTGTCAGCACAAGGAAACCTCAGCAATCCCAAAGCCCAGGAATAGCACTCAGGTGGGGTGGCACACTTCAGACACCTTTGTTTAGACAGAGGAGGCCAGCAGACGTGACACAAGACCTACAGCAGGACATGTGTCTTTCTGAAAGGATGGGCCCAACAGCACCCTGGGTCAGCCCATGTGTCAAGGTTTAACACTACGTGCCTATGCTTAGCACTCCCTGTCCATGTTTGAGCACTTGCACCACGTCTCACAGCCCCCCTTAAAGCAGTGACAGAAAACATGACCTTTTGAAAAATTAATGGTATCGGGGAGTCTGGCAGCAATCATCATTATTTTCATCTGCTTAGATGCTGGTATCAGGCCAAAAAGCCTATAAAACATGAAGGCTGGCTTCATTTTTGAAAGGAGTAGAAATCCCAAGAAACTGCAAATGACATCAGGCATTTCAGATTGAAACTAGACAGATTCATTAGCTTGTCACAGGTGACATTCAGCCCACAGATCTCTGTTCTTTTCTCTGCCATCAGCCACGGCCTCCTTTCTGTCATATGATTTTCTTGTGTTACTTGCTATTATCACAATTATTTACTATTCATGGAGAGTTGATGGCATAGTCCAAGATGGACTGATGGGCAGGAGTGTGTGCACTCTCTTTTTTAATAGATGGGGAGTCTGTTAAGCAGACTGCCTAACAGTTTTTCTATCCACAGCTCAGCGTCTAAATTGACATCAGTCCTTTAACTTCAAAAACCCCATGGCATTGCCTCATTGATGACACACACAGCTTGCTTTTCTTCTGTATTTCTCCTCAGCCTCAAGGAAGACAGATTAGTCTCACTCCTCATGTGATTTTAACGATGATAAGAGTTAGTACACCAGGTAAGAGTGAATATACCAGCAGGACACCTATAATGACAGAAGTAGAGCTTCCAAAACAAACTAAAATGAGCAGACCTTAAGCCCAGTTCTCACCAGCTCCCTGGACAGGTGCTCTGGGAGCTGATTGATACCTGGACTAGCTGCGCATGTTTCAATTAAGCGCCAATGAAACAGGGTGAAGCTGAAGTAGCCGCCAAGAGAACGATTTGGGTCGGGATCAGTGGCCAGTGCAAAGGCCAGAAGCTGAGTCCCCCACTTGGCAAGTGCAGGGCTAGCACCCAGGTGTGTGACCCTACAGAGAGTTTCATACCGGTGTCACACGG
Source organism: Lycocorax pyrrhopterus obiensis (assembly GCA_014706295.1). Lineage (NCBI taxonomy): Eukaryota > Metazoa > Chordata > Aves > Passeriformes > Paradisaeidae > Lycocorax > Lycocorax pyrrhopterus. The sequence continues at coordinate 66,453,541 of JACSVZ010000014.1, forward strand.
TGGTGCTGCTGCTCAGCCAATGCACAACCTAAGCCTGTTTTGGCAGCAACAGAAACCTAATGCTGTGCCAATGTATTGATTCACGTGTGCATGTGTTTATTTTTCATAGTGTTTTGTGGCAAATTAGTGTTTTAAGGCCACTTAAAGAATCACAGCAAAGGCATAGGCAAAAGCAGGTTTAATATAAAACTGAAAGCATGATGTAGTTCGTTTACAAGGTTCCCTCTACTACTTACTACTACTGCTCTGGTTAAAGCACACAGAGGAAGAGCAAATTAAAATCTAAAATCAGTCAATCTGAATCCAAAATCAACTCAAAATATATCTATGTGGAGGCTGGGGATAAGGATAGGAAACGGGTAAGGATAAATAGGAATAAGGAACTCTCCCACGGAGTCACAAGGTTCAGAGGACACCCCTTTGCTAAACTGTGCCCCAGACCAACAGTTTAGGACTATGTGGTCCTACATCCTCCCCCCCGACTCCTTTCCAGGCTGCAGTGTGATCTGAGAAAATGCTTGTTAGGCCTCGTTCTTGAAAACATCACCTGGGCTCAGCTCTTTCTGAGCTTATCACAAACACTGTCTGCTCTCAGGAACTCCTAACCAGCTTCTGTTTTTCTCATGACCAGCCTTGGAAAATATTTCTCTGGCCTGAATGGCATAACATTCCTATTCTCACACTTTCAAAGAACGTGCCGACCCAAACTGTGGCCAGGATGAAACGTTGTTATGACTAAAGCCCACTCTCTTGCGACCCTATGAACAGCAGTCCGAGATGGGGCCCTTTGAGCTCTTCTGGGACCACAGCAGGCCTGTGACCAGCAATCTCCCTCCCTCGGGTTTGCTATACCTGGAGGATCGCCGAAACACAACGTGTCCTGGGCCGATACCTTCACTTCTCGAGGCCCGATCCTTCAGGAGATGCAAAAGCATCCGAAGTATTTCAGTGACCTCTGAAGGTAAGTTTTCCGCAGATACCTTGTCTTGCACTGACTATTTCTGTCTGCGTGCATACCCTTGCACATAGGCTATAGCAAATCTGGAAGTTAAGTTAAGTTACAGTTATAATTTAGGCAAAGTGCTGTTGAGTGTTATTTCTCTGTTAGATTGTTAAGGTTAAGATATAAATTAAGGTATAAGTTAAGTTAAAGTACTGTTAAGTTTAAGTGTTTTTAAGCCTTAGGCTGCATTCCTTTTCATCCTTGTTTACAGTGCCTTTACACACAGACACACACACACACCCTCCTAGATAGTTTCGATTAATTTCTGTTTTGATTGCCTGGATTTTGTTCAGTTTTGTTGTTGCTTGCTTTCCCTTTGTTGTGCCTTAGTTGCCCTTGTAAGTAGAGTGAATCTTGCCAACTAACCTGTTATGCTTTGTAGTTTACTATTAAATCTGACTTTTGCTCATACCCTTGCTGGTGATTCTTTGAGCGATCTCAAGCACACTCGTTCAGGACAACCTATAGCTTTAACAGCACTTAACAGCAGTTAAGTGATAGGTTAAGTTAAACAATTTATCTAAAGTTGCATATAGAATTTACTATAACTCATGGGCCTAACTTACAAATCTGAATCTAGGAGAGCAGCATTCCATGTACATTTGCTATACCATACTCATATCCTCATGCCCACAGACCTAAAGAGCCTGTACAAGATGCTCACAGGGTACCTGTGACAAATTCCCCTCAAACTAGATGAAGGACACACATCTGAAGCCTTTGGATCTTCTCAATGGGCAAAGTGTAGAGCCTGGAGGAGTGCAAGTGTCACTTCAGGCTCCATCATTGTAATTCAATGATCCTCCAAGTTTAGCAAACTTGAGAGTTCTCTGTCTCTGAGAAGCCCCACTCAGAGGCAGGTGCTGATCCTAGCCTCTGCTATCCAGGAGAGCTCAAAGGGTCTCACGTTGGACCATTGTTTATACAGTCACAAGGGAGTGGGCTTCAGTCATAATAATTTTTCATCCTGACTGCAATTTGGGTCAGTGTGTTCTTTGAAAGTTTGATAACAAAATTGTTATTCTGCTGGGGTTGTTCTTGAGGCAAGAAAAATAAGTTTCCAAGGCTGTTCATTAAAAAACAGGAGCTCATTAGACAGTACTAGTTGCTGGGAACAGACTGTATTTATAAGCTCAGGAGAAGCTCAGCCCAGGTACTGTTTGTGAAGATCGAGGCCTAATGAGCATTTCTCAGACCATAGTGAGGCCCCAGGAGGAGGGCAGGGGATGCACACCACATGTTCACATATACCATTGCACATCTCTGTTGTTGCGTAGATGAATTAACGTTGATTACATCCAAATCTTGATCACAGACAAGTTCTTTGAGTTCTTCAATGCACTTTTCTCATGACAACCCCCCCCAGGATAATACCGCTTTGTATCAGATAGGTTTACTCCAGTAACAACTTACAACAAGAAGAATCTTTTCATTTCTTTAGTTCTGAATCCCATTTCTCATATATGTGTCTTCAACTCAGCTGAGGAACAGACTCTGAACTTTGTTTATGCATGGCTTTGTATTTATTAATCATACATGCAGCATTTTACAGAATTTGGTATTCTGCCGTCAAAACCATTAGAAGAGCATTAATGCATTGTGCATGGTATCACATATAGGCTTTCCTTTTTTCCTGATTTTGATGCAATTTGGTGTCACTCTTATGGTTTAGAGGTGTATCTAATATTCCAGGTGTTCTACACATCGTACACAGAAGAAGAGTGAAGTGGAGGTGTTACTGCATGAGCAGCAAAGATGACCCAGCTACTCACCTTAGATTCAGCTGTGAGGAGAAACAACCTTGCAAAGACCCATTTAATTTCCAAACTTGTTTCTTTTCAGCTCAGAAACGAAAATTCCCCCATGAAGGCAATTTGCAGGCTCTTCTTTTTTGGCCAGATCACTCTTGATGGGCATTGGTGAACAAGCACCAGCCAGCCAAAGCACAGACACGCTGGTTGCCAGCCCTCAGTGTGAGGGAGAGACCCAAGAGTCTGTGGCACCTTCCAGCTTCCTGTTTGGGTGATTCAGGGAGTTGCAGAGATATACAGCAGGAAAATGTCACAGATTCAAGTCCAGACTGCCAGCAGATGCTGAAAACCCCAGGCTCCCTTTTGCTGGCCCTTTTGTAGTGACTTTTGCCTGAGGGTTTATGTAGGTGCCTAATAAAACACTGAGGCAAACCAAACGTTTTCTTCTGAGAGCACTCAACAGAGGAGCAGCTGAGGAGAAAGCACTATTTGGACATCCACCACTGGGATGTGACAAAGGATGCCAGGGATGTCAGGCCCGAGAGACCCAGGAAAAAAACGGTGAGTTTGCTGTTCCCCTTGGCTGTATATGAGCCTCCTCCTGGTGCTCAGGCATCTGTGTTCTCATCCTGAATCACTATGGGAAGCAAAACATGACCATGGGGTGAAGACCCCAAATCACATAAACACTACCGGATGTTCCATCTAAGCAAATGTCAAATCAACATTCAAACCTGACCCCCACTTGGAGAATATTAATTTATTGCCAGTTTAAAATAGAGTAGGATACTGGAAAAAACACCTCTCCCTTACCCTCTCCTGCTACCAAATTAATGGGTGGGCTCAGCTTTGTCCATGGCAGGTCTGGCTGGGAACCAGCTGGCGTTGGCTGTGCCTGACAGAGGGGTAGCTCTTGAAGTCTTCCCACAGAAGCCACTCCTGCAGTCACACAAGCCCAATATATAGACCCAATTCAATTGTCTGTCAAGCTGTGCTGCTGGAAGCCCCAGGCTGCCATGGAGCACAGCTACCCTCTCCCACTATATGAACAAGAGTGCACCTAACCACTGTGCAGGTCTCAAAGATGCAGTGTAAATCAAATCTGAGTCAGCAGCTTTGCAGTTTACTCCTTCGCTAACGGGTTAACAAAGCAGTAAATATGAGCATTTGTTTTCCAAGTGAAATGTAGATTTTCATTTTAATACTGTTTCATCACCCTGAACAATTCTCCCTCTCACACACATATTTAATGAACCTTGTTTTAGAAAAAGCAGCAGATCTGTCTACTCTAACAGTAATGTCATTTTCCAGTGTGGAAAAAGACTGCAGTTTTCTTTGGAACAACACTCTTTCTCCCATTTTCTCTGAGGAACTGCAGTTTACTGGTTTCTCCTATTGACAATTTTCGTTCTGTTTTCTCTCCTGGAGGCTGGTCATGCTTCCAAGACCGAGCACAGAAACTGCATGCCTGGCTCGATATTAAGTCATGTGGGAATTAAATTCAAGGAATCATTAGCACAGAAGCTTTGTGTCCTACTGTAATTGCTGCTCAATGCACTTAGGCTGCTGCCAATTTGTTCTCACTGCAAAAGTAAAACCCTGAATTGTTTTCTTTGTGTTTTGTTTCAAAGAAAAGAAAGCAGCCCAAACTTCTGCCATATTGTTTGAAAATAGGTTCTGTTCTATGGGAGCACAGTCAAACACCAGGGAACGGTCTGGGGACACTGTGTAGAAGGCACGGACCCCACACCTGAAATTCTATTTAATACTAATGTTTAATTTCTTATCAGTACTGTTCAATATCTTTATCAATAGTATGGACATTGTGGGATCGAGTGCACCCTCAGCAAATTTGCAGGTGACACCAAGCTGACAGTGCTGTTGACACAGCTGAAGGACTGAGAGCATGATAAGGCTGGTAAAACACTGGAACAGGTTGCCCAGACAGGCTGTAGCCACATCCCTGGGAACATTAATGGCCAGGTTGTACAGGGCTCTAAACACCTCCTGGAAACTGAAGATGTCCCTGCTCATTGCAGGGCAGTTGGTCTAGATGACTTTTAAAGATTCCTTTCAACCCTGACTATTCTGATTTTATGATTTCCACAACTTTAGGAAGACTAAAATTGTATAACAAACCAGAGTACAGCTATGCTGTAATTTTATGTGCTGAACTTGTGTTTTAGTTTATGGCCATTGCTCCTTGTCCTGTCACTGGGCACCACTGAAAAGAGTCTGGCACCATCCTTCGGCAACTGCCTTTGAGATATTTATAAGCATTAACGAGATCCCCTCTCACAAAGCAATGGATGACTCCTGCCATCCGTGCTATACTTAGACTTGAACGCACTAATGCTGGCTTAACCTACTGCATAAAACGAGAATATCTGTGTGTCAGACTAAGACCCACTTGTGGGAGACCTTGTTGGGCTTCTCAGGAGAAGATGAGCTGCCTGAAAGGAGATTGTAGAGAGGGGGTGGGTTGGGTCAGCCTCTTCTCCCATGCAGCAAACAACAGGGCGAGAAGAAATGGCCTTAAATGCGCACGGAGAGGTTTAGATTGGACATTAGGAAAAATTGTTTCACAGAAAGGGTGATCAGACATGGAAATAGGCTGCCCAGGGAGGGGGTGGAATCACCATCCCTGGAAGTGTTTAAGGAAAGACTGGATGAGGCACTCAGTTCCGTGGTCTGGTTGACAGGGTCATAGTTTGGACTTGATGGTCTTGGAGATCTTTTCAACCTAAATGAATCTGTGATTCTGAGCTAAGGGATCATCAAATCCACAGGGTGTGACCTCCCACTCCCAAGGGGAAAGAAGATTCGTAAATGCTCATGGTTGAAAGGAACAACAAAAGTCAGAGGGTCTGCAAATAAACTGGAAGTTTTATTAGTAAATTACACACTTGGCATGGAAATTGGTATTTTAGTCCCTGACCTACTGTATAAGCACATGGCAATGGGATTTAGATAAAGAGGCAGTGTGAAAGGGAAGACAGACAGGAAGAGATTAATTAAAGAGGGGGAGAGAGAAAGAGAGAAAGAGAGAAAAAGAAGAGATCACCACTCCTGGTTCCAGCATTGATCCAGCTGAAGGGATGTCAATCCTGGTGTCAGCATCGATCCAGCTGCACAGATCCAGCCAATGGGATATCCTGTTGGCACCACCCGGGCTTGAGGGATACTTTCTATGGACAGATTTCCCTGTCCTGAAGATGGGTTTCTCGCTTTCTATGCAATCAGTTATCACGGGCAGTTCGTTCTTTCAGACCTTCTATAGAAAGGGGTCGGAGGGCTTTGGGGTTCTTGGGTGGTCTGTATTCCTCTCCACAGTCGGTGCCCCCTTCTTGGCCTCATCCCTGCACGTGCCGTGTGCTGTGTGCTGCTCATCTCCAGGGTCTGTAAGAACGATGTTATCCCCCAGAAAGTGCTGTCTTATGCCCGCAAGGCCCCCTTTCCCCAGCCACCTGTTGTTCTTCCTCGCGGGTTCTCCACGGGGAGAGCTCGGCCGGGAAAAGGCCGGGAGCAGCGCTGCCGCAGGGACTCTCCACACGCCCAGGCGGGCCGCGGCGCTCCTTGGCCCGCCGCACCGCCAGGGGGCGCACTCGCCCACCCGCCTCCTGCGCCGGACGCCCCGCCCCGGGCCGGGCAAACGGAGCGTCGCCATTGGCCCAGCGCCGCCGGCCCCGCCCCCTCGGCGCTCACGCGCGCGGCCTCACCGCGGCCGGAAGTGCCAGGACGGGCGGCGGGTCCCGGCTCCGTTACCGCCGGTGCGGCCCGAGCGCGGCCCCTCCCGCTCCTCTGTCGCTTCCCTCGGCCCCGCCAGCTTCCCTCAGGCAACCCTACCATGCACCCGCGGCGCCCCGACGGCTTCGACGGCCTCGGCTATCGCGGGGTCGGCCGCGACGAACTGGGCCCCGGCTCCAGGCCCTTCAGCAGCGGCTCGGAGCTGGGCCCCTGGGTGACCAGCCCGCCCGACATCCCCGGCAGCCGCAACCTGCACTGGGGCGAGAAGACGCCGCCGTATGGGGCCGGGACCCCTCTGGGCGGCGCCGGCCCCAACGAGGAGGCCAACCTCGGGGCGGGCGGCCCCGGCGCCGGTAAGGGAGGACCCGGCCTGGGCTGGCCCGGGGGCGGCCGCCGCCTCTCGCCGCTCCCCGGTCCCGCGCTGACCCCCGGCTCCCACCTACCGGGAGCGATGACCCGCCGGGACGGGCAAGGGCGGGCGGGCGGCGGCCCTGGGCTGTGTCGCGGCCGGGCCGAGCGCCGCCCGGGCCGTCATTTTTAGTGGCGGTGCTGAAGCGCCGGGGAAAAAAGTGTTTTAGAAGAAGGCGAACCGCTCCGTCGCTGCCTGTTGCGCTCCAGCACTGCGTAGCTCCATGCAAACGTGATTTGAGAGTGCCGGAACGCGCCCCGGAGCTTCTCGTTAAGCAGTGTGCGGTCAGCTAGCTCCACATTGCCCATGTAAACAATATTCTGCAGAAACACTCCTCCCTCTTTAAGCGCAGGAACTGCCTTTGCGTCTTACACTGCTTCGTTATTTAGTCGGTGTGGGTGTTTCAGACTGCGTGGCTTCTCTCGGGTTTAAAACTTGAGCTGCTGACGTAAGCCTCTCCCTCCCCCCTTCCACGCGCGATAGCGAAGGAACTGTGGGACTGGTAGGATTTAAGGAAGCGACTGAGTTCCAGTCCTTTTCAGTAATTGTTGGGAAACTGAGTAAAAGTCCGCATAAGTAAAGTGTCATTTTTGATCTTCATGAAGTTGAGGTGAATTGAGAAAAACTTGCTGTATCTGGGGACTGTATGTCATCTCCTTTAATTAAAAGGAGCAGTTTATATACACTTGAGTATCAGAAGATTTATGAAATACTAATTTATCTGAAATAGAATTATATTAGAAGGCAAGTCTTTATTTTCTGACCTGTAGTGCAGTGTTTTTATTCAGGTCTTATAAAGAGTACAGCCTTTAGCTGGACTCCATCCATGCATGCAGTGGTTGAAGCACTGTTTAAGTACCCTTGCATACTTGGACGCTACATTTTTTTTCCCCTGTCTACATGTGGAAGGTGTGTTCATTCTGCACTTTGGAGGACTGATAAGGAGTTGCTGTAATCACTGAATCCAGCAGCTGCAAATGGTATCTTGGCATTTTTGGGAGGGCTGCCACGTCTGTGTGGAGCCCCACTGAAGTTACTGACTTTATCCACGTCTTCAGACTGCTTGCACTCTGAAGATTGTAGGGCTGAGCATTAACTTTAAAATGCCTTTACTGTTCTGATACTCATCTTAAAATCCCTTCTAATAGTTCCCAATGTGCAAATGTCTGTCTGGTAGCAGACAACAGCGAGTTTAATTCATTTCTTCTGTAGTTCTCCAGTAACTAGATTTTTGCAAAGGGCTGAAGATAAACAACTGGCTTGAAAATTTGCTTTATGTTGATGTTTGTTGCTTCATCCATGGTTTTTTGTGTAACTTCTCCCACATTTTTGCCTTTTAACTGTTTTAACATTATTTTCACCTCAGTTATCTAAATTTATGTTTCAGGATTACTGTGAACTCATGCATGCTAAATCAGTAGATGGTTTGAGTTGGGTTTTTTTTGGTATTAAAATATTCTCTGTTTTACCATTTGCTTTCTGTCTTTTTTTTTCCCCTTTTAGAAAAGCATAATTTTATTTATGACAGTATGTACAAACTCAAATGCAGTCTAAAGTGCAAATATTCCTGGGGGAATAATTTTTTTTATATCCTGTGTTGCTGAGCTGCCATAAATGTTGTGGTTTAGTGCTTGCAGTTTTCTGATGCAAGTACAGGATAAAATTAGCTTTTCAGATCCTGTGCATGCCATTTTCTCCTATTTTGTGATTATCACTGCTGTATAATCTGTTTTTGTTTTGGTTTGGTTTTTTTCTTCTTTTTCAGAGCAGTTGAACAGATTTGCTGGCTTTGGCATTGGCCTTGCAAGGTGAGAGTTGTGTTCCGTGACAAAGGGGTAGTAAAACTCTTAACCTTACGTACACTTTTATATTGTGTTTTTATTTCAGTAGCCATGAACAGTTGAAATGTCTTTAGAAACCTACTACCCAAAATCCGTTTAGGTTTCTATTGTCTTTAACTGTTGCTCAAAAAATATTTAGGCAAATGAAAGACAGTTTTTCGTATGAAATGCCCAGGATGTGTGTACCCTGTCCAAGTAATCTGAAAGTAACACCAGAAAACTTTTTTGACATTTGAAACTTTTATTAATATTTTTACTCAATGCAAATGTTTCCTAAGAAGGTGAAAATGTCTTCAAGTATATTACCACAGTATCATGGGACAATAATATTCATGTACCCAAGTGGTCTGATGGCCATTTTATTCTTTATTATGGTGACCCTGATTATTGATAGTATTTTTGGGAAAGTGGTGAACTTTAAGATGCTGATGTCCAAGGGAAAGTTTCACTTCTTTTGATAGTAGCAAACTACTATTTAGCTCAATAGTTACAAAACTGCAGTATTTTTCTGTGCCAATTGTACTTATCTGTCGGAAGTTCAGAGACCTACCACAGATGATCCTGTAGCTGTGACTTGGGGTGTTTAGAAAAACCCTGGATGTTCTGCTTTTCTAATCCATGTCCCAGGTTTGAACAACATACAGGTAAGTACTCTGATCACTCAGGCACTTTGAGATGAAGTGTGTATTTTCTCTGAATGGCTGCAACCAGGAATTCTGCTTTTGGAAGTGAAAACTTTTCTGTGAAGTTTTGATTAAAATACGAGTTCCTGCAGTGGTAGGAGAGTTGGTTTGGGTCAGTAGTGTTTTCAGTGAAAAAGTAGTCCTCCTCTGGCCCTGCAAAGGAGAGTCTTGAATAATAATACAGTATGCAGAATTAGCGTAAAATTACTCCTCTCATAAGTGTGGTTCTGGTTTGTTTCATACCCTGATACTTTGAGCAGGGTGCGATTAAGAAATTTTGTATGTTGTTTTGCTTATTAAAATATGTGCATACTACATATATATGGGGCTTTTTCATAGTAAATGTATATGTCAGAGTTTATGTAACTTGTTCCTTGGGAAGTTGTTTGGTAGCCATTAAAAATGCCCTATTAATTCACTAGAAAATATATTGCTTTTCCAAATTCTGATCTGCTGTTGTTAGAGACAATTAACAAGCCTTTTCTAAGGAATTTTTAGTGGCTTCCCATGCATTAAATACAATTTTCTTTTAAAGCCTATTTACAGAAAATGTGTTGGCACATCCTTGCATTGTTCTACGTCGTCAGTGTCAGGTATGTCTTTTATATTACCTTTTCCAGTCAAAGCTCCTGTGTATAGTCATATCTCTGTATTTTCATGTTCTGTATGAAAGTATGTAGTACAGGAAGCTTTGCAATTTTTAGGGGGACTCTGCTACATAAACAAGTTTTTACTTGTAGAATACGTTTCCTATTCTGCAGTTTAGCTTATTTTGAAAAATCTTACTCATTTTTGTTTGGGCAGCTGAAAGCAAATTACAGCAAGTAAGTGTTTCAGAGTCTGCAGAGCAACTTTCAGATCCCTGTTTACAAGCAGGATGCTTTGTTTCATAGTTTCTGATTTATGTATAGTTTATTATTTAAACTTTCAGCATGCGAATACTTAAAAGTACTGCCAGTTTCTGTAAATTTCAGTGAGAACTTATTCATATTTTTAGCTGATCTTTACAGAGATAAAATTCTTACATTGGGAATGCCTTTATCGTTCAGAGTTGTAGCATCTGCAGGTTTGTTTGTAAGACTGACATTATTTATATTTATAACAGGTTAACTATCACGCACGGAATTATCATCTCACACCATTTACTATTGTCAATATCATGTACTGCATCAATAAGACTCAGGTTAGTATTTGGTGTCAGGCTGTATCTGAGCACTGAAAGTTCCTACAGCATGTATGTACATTGAAGTCTCTAAGTGTTTACATAGGTGGTGTTGAAAAACATGGCTGTTACGAGGGTTTGTTATTTTTATGTTTCAAGAAGATCAAGTAAACCATTATTTTTTTCAGAAGTACAGTACTTAGTGGGGAAAGATTTGCAGTTGTTAGAAAACAAATGGTCCCTAAAACTAATTTTTTTCATTAGGGTTCTAAAAGTTCATTAATCTTTATGTGGATAAAGTTATTATTGAAGTGACTCCTTCCAAAGATAGTATTGAATTCATTTCCAATTCTGCCTGGGAATGGCAATCCTTAAATTCAGATCAGAAGGCAGTAAGAAGTTCTTAATTCTGAATTTCTCATGGATGTACTTTTAACATCTTGAGCTCATTTTGTCCATAGGAAATGGCGTTAAGTTTATAATACAGAATATTAGCAGTGGGAGAGATGCCTCCAAAATTAATGACAAGTCTTTGAAATTATTGAAAAACAAAAATTTCTTAATAGATAAAAAGTGAGTTGTTACCTGAATTTAGTTATAAAGTTAAATGGTAGAATTGTAGCCTTGTGTGGTCTGAATTGACTGAAATGTTGTAATTAATAAGATGAAAATATTTTTGAGTTTTATATTGCGTGTTTCAACAGGGTCCAAGAGCTCTCTGGAAAGGAATGGGCAGCACTTTCATTGTTCAGGGCATAACCCTGGGAACAGAAGGTATCATCAGTGAATTTACACCTTTGCCAAGGTATTGCATGTTTTTTTTACTGCTTCTAACAAATTAGTAAGTTGTTGATGTATTTTCAAAGTGTTAGAAATGTAAGGCCGTTTGAAAAATATTACTTTATGAGAACAGCCAGACACAAGCACAGTGTGGTTGTCTTGGAAAAGATAACCTCATAATCCATAAATAGTGAGAGACTCTTTCTGGGAGCTTTATGTGTTTGTGTCTGCTCACTGGTCTGAGTGTAGAAATACTGTAGCAAATTGGTCTTTGGTATTTAACTCTGTAATAATAATAATAATAATAAAATCATAATTTTCTTCTTTTGTTTGGGTTTTTATTGTGTGGTAATAGCAAATACCATACTTAAGGTAAAAATTCCTGGTCTTAATTAATCTAAATACAGAAAACTTGCACAGCTAAGGAGCCAGCACTGACATTTTGCTGAATATTTGCAGTGTGTGTGGTAGATGAGAGAACAGAACGGCCTGCATTAGCAAATGAGAAGACATGGTAAATGAGAGTCTATGTGACTGGCAGCTTTGTCTTTTGCCTTCCTTGACCAACAACTCTATGTACCTTGTTCAGTATTGTCATGAAAAATATGTTACAACTAAAAATCACTGACTTCATTTAACGAGATATTCATTATTCTACATCACTTTGTCCACCTTCTGCTACAGAAGTTTAACAATATTTTATTTTTACTAAAGGTATTCAGGGACATGGAAACTACCCTGGGTTTAAAAAGAAGAAATATGGCTAGGCTAAATCAAATACTGTTATGATGCATACATCCATACTAATAAAAGTATGTGTTTGCAAGTTCGAAAGCATTAGCAAAAGCATTTCATACTTAAATTGTATGGAGTGTGTATTTAAGGTTTTTGGTCAGCTCTGCTTCGTAGGTAATTGAAATTTCCAGGCATGTTCTTTCCTCCAAGTGTGTAGGCACAGCTCTAGGGTATGCTTAAGTTCATGAGATGTAATATGGTGTTTATATCTTCATCATTCTGAATTCTCACAAATGTGAGCCATGGTTTTCTGCTTGTGGGCCAGTTCAGCAGTTTGAAAAGTAAGCTGGTGCTGCTGCCAAAAGAAACAAACCTTTCTGCTGGAACCAGCTCATTCCTTTCTCCATGCTGCTTCCATCCTTGTGCCAACACAATGTGTGAACAGTCGGGAAAGTAACTGGATTGGGAAAGTGATCTGGCTAAAATGGTTGTCTCATACATGCAGCACCCTGCAGCAGTTTTCTACTGAATGCTCTCTCTTCCTTTTTAATGGTGGCTTGCATGTTTGGTTGGTCACGTGGAGGAGAAGGTTATTGCTTGTAGCAGCAGTGCCAGCAAATCTGATTTAAAAGGTTATTTAACTACATTATCAGGCTCCAAAGAACACAGAGAAGTGAAATGTTAATTCTAATTCTATATTATAGTATCATGAAAGAATACCCCTATTTTAGGAGAGGAGCCCAGAAATGGGTGTGAACATTCTGTGCTAGGCAAACATGTTGTGTAATTGTTCTTCTACTGCAGGGACAGTACCCATACCTTGTGGGTTGACAGGTTAGGCTTTCACACATTAGTTTGGCTGGTTTCATTTTAAGTATTTTCATTTAAGTATTATAGGTATTACAGGTTTTCATGTAAGTATTATAAGTAAGTGGATGTGATCCAAGTGTGTGAAATATGTAATGGTAAAAATGGTCTTCTGTTCCTGTTTAGTGATTGACCTATGTATTTAAAATGTGATAGCTAGTAGTAACACACAATTCTTCCGAAAGAGTAAAATCTTGCCTTTCTTGGATTAGAGTTGTTTTAACTACAAGCAGTGTCTGATTGTGATTCCTGGACAACAGTTGAAGCTGAACACCGTATAGCTTGTTATTAAAAATGCAAAGCTTAGCATGCCTAGCACTTCAGACAAATGTCTATACCTCATAGCTAGAGTATTGACCATGTGCATTGTAAGCACATGTGGTATTTGAATGGTGTCTTGAGGTAGGTGGATTTACATTTTCTGCCAGGTGGAATGTAAACATTTGCTGTTCGTGTTTTGAAGTGTGTAACTAGAAGTAGTACTTTAAAGGAATATTTTTTATGCCACCTTTGTGTTAAACACACAGGTTTTTTTCTGTTTTATCAGAATGTGCTAAGGACTGGTCTTAAGACAAAAAACTTCAGTTGTGCCTGTACAGAATTACTACGCAGCTTCTAGTCTGACCTCTTGTACTTGATTGGTTCTTGTCTAACTGTGCCAGAATCTGATTTAGATTTTCTGGGAAGAAACAACAGGGTAAACAATACCTAAAGAACAGAAGAGGTGCAACCAAACCGAAATGAAATAAAAATTATTTCTTGATAAAGGAAAACTATTAAGATTTTAAAGTACTCCAGTGTTCCCTGAAAATTGCTTTAAGTGCTAGTGCATAAGGTTGCTAAATAAATGGAAGACACTAAAGTCAGTTGCTGTGAGAGCTGCAGACATCTTACTAATTAATAACTGAAACCTTTTTTGATAGAATGTCTGACAGGCCTGAAAAACTACTAGAAGTAAAGCATGATTTACTAAATGTTTTGCTCTGTTTGTCCAATATGGGAAATGCTTCAACATAGGTAGTAGAATACCGATATGAGAACGGAATGTTGACACCCGTGGAAGAATTGCTTGAGAATTACATGTGGGTGATTATTCATATTGTGGTAAATACTTCTCTTTTTAGGGAGATTTCACATAAATGGAACCTCAAGCAGATAGGTGGACACCTTTTACTCAAAGGGTAAGTATGGCATGTGTTACTACCTTACGTCTTATTATGTAAACACAATAATTAGTCTGCTGCTGTGTTTACTTGACAAGATGCTAACAGTACTTTTCGCATGTTGATTTTTTTGAACAATCTTCACTGCATACACCACTTTCACGGATTTTCTCCTACTAGATCCCTGTGTCTATGAAACTTGACTGATGTAAAAGATTAGATTCTTTTAGACCTTAATCAGTCTGGTCACATGGAGGTAGAATTTGACTAAACTTTTGACTGAAGCTTATCTCAACTTGTTGATGTACATTTTAGTAATTGAGTTATGCTTTGTTAATTTTCTCTCAGGAGTAATTTGCTAGATAACTTTATGAACTTTCAGATGCCTGTTTGCCTAAAATTGTAGTATTGTCATTACATTAATTCTTATATTGTTAATTTTTACAGGTTAACACATGTGATAGCAATGCCTTTTTATTCTGCAAGCCTGATTGAAACTGTTCAGGTAACTTACATATATATGGAACATTTAAAAAGATACTGTTACTCTTTATAGATTAGATTATATGGAGAAGTAAGTCCTTGATTTTGTGTTCAGGTTTATGTTGTAGTAGTTGCATTTGTTTTGCTTGACTTAAGACTTAGCTGAAATGGGTGTTTACTATGAAGGGTATATTAGTGTACTGTCTTAACTCTAAGTATTGAATTGGAAAGAACACTTAATGTAGATAGTTGAAATGTATTGCATATCAACTAGGGACATGCTGTATCTATGTGCTTCAGCAGATAAAACATAAGGAAGTTTTTCTCGTGTAAGATTTTTAAACTTTGCCTTCCTAGGCAAGCTGTTACAGTGACACCCACCCCCTAAAACAACTGTAAAGTTTTTTCCAGTAGTTCAGTGGGGTTTTCATTCAATCAACTTTTTACTTTTAATCTTCATCTAGTTCTTCCATAGCCACGAAAATTAAAATCTGGACCTGTCCCTTAGAATACATCTTAGCTTGTTCTGCAGCTGTGCAGAGTACCCCACAGCACTGTGTTGCAGGCTGCCTGTCAGTGCAGGGTTGCGTCTCTTTCTGGAGAAAGGCAAAGGTTAGTTGTGCACAAATGGTCCAGGATGATTCTTCCAGCCATGTCTGTATAATGACTTGCTCTTAGATTACGTGACAGAATCTCTATGCAGCTAATGGCACTCTTTCTGTGGAGTGAGTTCTCTTGTGGAGGGTGCAGGATAGTCACTCCCATGGTTTCTCAGTCATCAAAGTAATAATTTTCATTCATTGCATGGGCAAATTGTAAATACTGTAAAGACTGATATGCTGGTGTATGTCTCCAAAATGGTGCTTTTTCTGGGGAGAAGGCTGACTTCTGCAGTTTGTTAGTTTCAGCATGTACTTTAGAGGCATGGACCTTTTTAAGGGGCAGGATTCTGCTCTGTGCAGAGGATCCAAGCTTAAATGAGCCAGAAGGTACTAGGAGAGCTGTTCTGTCTGAACTGGCTGCGTCATGGATTAACAGGACAAGTGAGATTAAGCATCTGTGCAGGAAGAGGTATAGACAGACTCCTAACAACAAATTCATTTCCTCTAAAGATACTCCATATTTTAGAAACCCTCTTTCCTCAGAGGATCTCTGAGTTTGTGGAATATTTGGGAGACTTAGCTGGTGTCATAATGGGAAACTGGCTGGAACTCAAGTTCTTAAATACTGGGGAATGGCTCTACCCTGAGCATGCCATAATTCTGGAACTAGAAACAATGGTGGAACACTCTTAAATGTTTCCGGAGTTCATAGCAGGCCACAGAATGGAATGTTATATCCAGGTATCTTACTGCTTGTATTTTTGTGTGAAAGGATGTTGCATTACCTGTGCTGTTGGACCTGGGTAAATTTTTTGCCAATAGAAGATAAAAGAGAACATGATTTAGAGTCTGTCTTCTGTTTGAAAAATAAGTATAAAGTTTCTTTGCTAGAAAGCAGCTTAATAGGAAAACAATAAAAAGCCAAAAAAGCATCTCTCCCAGCCTTTTATGTAGGTGATCTTCTCTGTAATGGATTGGTTATGAAAATTCCACAGAGATCTGAGGATTTTGAGATTAGTAGCTTTGGCTGTGTGCAAGTATTTTAGTGAATGAGTGTGTGTGTGTATATATACACATACACATATATATATATATATGTATATGTGTGTATATATATATGTATGCTGTATGAAATATGTTATTGAGTTCCTGGAAACATCATCATCAGCTTATTAGAAACACAGCAGAGGTAATGATGGCATCTGTGGAGATTTTTATACTGTATTAATCAATGCAGGAGGGCAACTTGGCTTGCCAGGTTTGCATTACATTCCTGTGCTGC
Source organism: Lycocorax pyrrhopterus obiensis (assembly GCA_014706295.1). Classification (NCBI taxonomy): domain Eukaryota; kingdom Metazoa; phylum Chordata; class Aves; order Passeriformes; family Paradisaeidae; genus Lycocorax; species Lycocorax pyrrhopterus. Next base: position 66,470,049 of record JACSVZ010000014.1, read on the forward strand.
AAGACGGCAATGACCAGTAAAAAATCAGAGAAGTTAAAGATCGTTGGATTTGCTACTGGCAGGTTTATATAGACTTTGATTGTCTTAATTCTGATAAACCCTGCTGTTCAACAGTATCTGTTTGACACTTGCCCAAGTAAATACATTTCATCAAAATAGCTGTAAATGGTCGAAATTTGTAGCTGTCACATTAGTTCTTTTGTCATTAGCATCTCAAACCTCATGGTGGCGTGTTTGGCCAAAGCAAGAACGGTTTTGAAGTGCAGTGGCTGTAGTGATGTGGGACAGGAGAGGAGTCAGCAGGGATTGTGCTGCTTAACTTGTGCTTAAATTCTGCAACAGGATTATGTTCTCAGGTATTTGAACTAGTTGCTCTCCTGCACAGAAAAGACCGTGAAGGCTCTATAGGCTGTTCAGTATTTCCCCAAAACACTGAGGAATATTTTGGTGCTTTATTCTGGCATGAGGTCAGGACACAGGCCACATGGACTCAGAGACTTGGGCATTCAGGAGAACATCCAAATCTTGAATCTGGGATGTAAACCACATGATAAAACACAGGAGTTTGTATAAGCATTAGTAGGAGAAATAATGTTTTTAGCTTAACCGTACACTCAAAGGTGAAATATAATAGAGTAGATAATTATTACAAGATTTTTGTTTTCATTACATGGACAAAATAATTATCATTCACTAACAGACAGCATGGGTAAAGAATACTACTTTAAATGCATATGAGAACATGAGAACATTCAAAACGGAACCTATTAAATGCATGTTAAAAATGACCTTTCTACACAAGTTGTTAAAGCCTTACTATGTACATTCAAGTTCAAAGGTTATAGTCTTTAAAGTAAAGGAGTTTTGAATTAAATAAGTACTTCCTTGCAGTTTGCTCCAGGTGTAGACATTTTAAGTTCATGACTGTTTCGCATTCTGATACTTTCAACAGTAGGCTGAAAGTTGAATTTCTTTGGTAGAACACAGATAACTGCAATATACTTTAAAAAACCCTCACCTCTTTAAGATGGGTTCTTTAAAAGAAAGCTTAGTTGAATGCTATGAAGAGTGTTATAACAAGGGACTTTTATTTGTACAGATGTGTAGACATAATAGCATGCAATTGTTTAACTCTTTTTTTGAAAGTTCAACAGTGATAAAGTGTCAGAGTGGATGTCAGGATGGTTTTGAAGTGCTCAGCACGAGTCATAACTGCTTCTTTGTGCTTGTAGAGTGAAATAATTCGAGACAATCCTGGCATCCTGGACTGCGTGAAAGAAGGAATTGGCAGAGTTTTAGGCTTGGGAGTACCCCATAGCAAGCGTCTCCTTCCTCTGATGGTCTTGACTTTTCCCACTGCTCTACATGGAGTTCTTCACTATGTCATCAGTTCCGTAGTCCAGAAGCTCGTCTTGTTTGTTTTGAAAAGGGATAATTCCCACAACCTTCCAACTGAGAGCTCCACTTCTGTGCAGAGCATGCTGGATGCATATTTTCCAGAACTTATTGCTAGCTTTGCTGCTAGCCTTTGTGCTGATGTCATGCTTTACCCACTGGAAACAGTTTTGCACCGCCTTCATATTCAAGGGACACGCACAATAATTGACAATACAGACCTTGGCTATGAAGTGCTTCCAATCAATACTCAGTATGAGGGAATGAAAGACTGCATAAATACTATAAAACGGGAAGAAGGAATGCAAGGTTTTTATAAAGGATTTGGAGCTGTTATAGTACAGTATACCTTGCATATGGCAGTTTTACAGCTTACCAAAATTATTTACGCAACACTGCTTCAAAATGTTTCTTAATCTGTCCAGGTCTGGATCTAGCACATTGGACATGATTGACTTGCTAACCCAGTTATTGTTTAAATGGCTTTGAAAATGAACTTCGAGGAATCCACTCTGTGGATTTTCCTTACACTATAGAACAACTTGTTTTAAAAATGGGGATATAGTTTCCGAAGTGTAATTAAAAAAAGTACTGTTTAAAAATTACAGACACAAATTGAATATGTCATATGCAGTCATACAAAGGGGATCAGATTTCAAATATGATTGCATTGAGGATTTACTTTTCCTCTTACCAGTTCACTGACATAAGGAATGGATATGAATTGTTAGTATCTGCTTTATAAGCTTCACATCTGTTATTTAATATGGACTGTTAGCCAGTTGAAAGGAATTTCTTTTCTTAAGTTGTAAGAACTTGCAAGCAGAGGACTGATGGCTTTACTGGTCTTTTAAAAATGTTTCCAACTTCACTGTTAATGGAACTGTGAGTGAAATAGAAACTGTAAAAGTAACTTAAGTAGACTTAAATGTTATTATTTACAGGTACATAGAAGACTTATTTTGCTGCAGTGTGGCAGAAGATGACAAAGGGGAAACTCTTGCTTTGTATAAAAACAATGAAAAATGGATTTGAGGCAAAGTTGCACAGAACGCAAATTTGGCTGTCTTGCAGTTTGTTTGCAAGGCTTACAATAACTAAGTGTGAATAAAGCGAAATAGAAACTGATGTGTGCATGTGTAAGTGCCATTTTTAGTTGACTTTCCACTGATAACTTCAGGATTTAGTTTTACTCTACTGCTCCATATGAGAGTATAATAATCATACAAATCTGTGTAGTAGTAGTAGTATTGGTGTTCAAAGTGTACAGAAAGCCTATGAAAACAATTGGCTGTTCCTAGAGTTTCTCTTTTGTTAGATTGGAGGGGTATCTATAAAAGTGTCTCCTTAACTAGCACTGATGTCTGTCATTTAAAGTCTCTGCTAGTTTGATATTTTGTGGAGCAGAGCTAAGTCTGTTTATGTGCAAGGGAACCACTGAAATACATAATTTTTGCCCTCTCCCCCTTCAGACTCAGCCTGAGAATGATTTTTAATCATTCTAGGTAACGTAGACCTTCTTGGTTTCATCAATAAATATGGGGGGGAGGTGGGGCAGGGAGAGATGGTTTTTAGCAAATGAAACAAGCATGTGGAAAGTCACTTCTAAATTATGAGAGGCTGCTGCTTTTTTCACATTCATGTGGCAAGTCTGTTTTTGTGAATGCTGTAAATTGATCTGCATTTTAATTGTTAATCATTGTGTAGTTATCACTTATGGAAAGCAGTCATGCTTTCCATAAAATAATGCAAAGATGTTGCTCTTTGTAAGTTCTGATTTAAGATCAAGTCTACTTTATTATTAATCTAACTTTCATGTATTTTAAATGTCTAAGTGTTGAAATGGAAAGTATAGTGAACTTGGGAACTGGTTTATTTTGAAATATTGTTGATTGCAAATTTAGTGTATAGTGTATGAAATAAAATGAGAATTCACTGTAAGTATTATAAAGTAATTCACCAAAGAGGCATGTAAAGGAATCCTGTTTTGTGTGTTACGTTTTACTGTATAGACTCCAGAATGGCATTTTCAAGTTCGTCAACTTTCTTAAGTGCAAGATCATGTTGAATTAAACTATACGCAAGAGCTTAGGTAAAATACTCAGTTTATGGGTTGGTTTCTTTTAATGAATATCAAGATGGCCATGCCACAGAATCATCCAGACTGGAAAGGACCTCAGCAGGTCATCCAGTCCAAATTCCTGCTCTAAGCAAGGGCGACATTGACTTGAATATGCTCTTGTCCAGTCAAGTTCTTAATGCATGAAACTGGCCTTTTCAAAGGTGTTAAATTCAACTGTAGCCAACAATTCTATCACAATTGCCTTGAAGCAATAACTAAGTGCATCTTGCAGTCCAACACTTGCAGATGTATCTGTGAAATTGGGCAATCCTATTTTTCTAGGAATAAAATTTTAGGGCATTTTGCCATGTGACATGGAGGACTTGCTTTTATATATTCTTCAAGAGGGAAGATGAGTTCTCGAGAGTTGCACTAGAGACTGCTATAATGTTGTATTGTGTCAAAGACTTGCTTTCATTGCTGGCACTTTTACAGTTGTAGTCTAGGTTCTCAGGTCTGTAACTTTGGGCAGGGCGAGAAAGAATGCTGTCAATGCAGAGCACGTGTTCTGTTGTGGAAAATACCTTTTGCTTTGGGCTATTCTTTTTTGGTCCTCTTCCCAGCAGTTAGAATGAACATGTTTAGATTTTTCATGTATGTTTTTTTTATCTCCCAAAACACATAATACACTTTGTCCAGAGTTGCTGGGGTATTGCCCATGCAAAAATGCAAATGAGTATGGGCTGAAAAAGGTAATTTTAACCTTTTTAATTATAAGTGTTTCTGGTTATCATTTGGATCTTAAATAAGTTTTTAGCTCACACAAATGATCAGTAGGTGGCTTCAGTAAGAGGTACCACTGAAAACTACAAAATACTGAATTGGCTGTAGAAAGTAGTTTGTGGTGGAATATGAAGAATTCTTATGCACTCTTGTGCCTGATACAAACAATTTTTTGTACCTTGTTTTTCTTACTACTTTTTTTTTCCTCTTTAAAGAAGAGAGCTGATTTCAAGAAGGTAGATGTTCCTGAAGATAGGCTAGTGTTTCCCCCAGTGAAGAATTACTTGGCTTCTTATCCATGTCTCTTACAAGGAAAGCCTTCATGTGCAGTAACTGACAACAGACCAGGCAGGAAATTTTGAGCTATGAGGCCTCCTGGAGAGAAGCAAATATCTCGCTGTGTTCTTTCATGGACAGCATACAGATCACACTTGGCTTTTAGTTAAAATGGAGCTTTTAGGTCCCATATTGGTGCCAGTACTGAATTCTTCAGCAATGTTCCAGCTGTGTTCATTCCTTTTAGCAGATCTGCTTTGGGGCATATGTGAGTTGATGTGCCTCTGGGTACTGTCTGTAACAATGTGAAATGTGCAGTTTTACGGATTTATGCGGAATTTGTAAGACGCAAAATTACATGTTTTTCTTAGCTCCTCTGAATTTAGCAGCAGGTTCAAAGCAAGTATATGGAACGTGTTCATCTGACACGGTCATTCAGCTGGATACATGCCTTCAGGTACAAACAAGGAATAGAGTCAGAATATTCTGAGTTGAAAGGCACCTGCAAGGATCATCAAAGTTCAGCTCCTGGCCCTGCACATGGCACCCCAAGAATCCCTAAGTGCCTAAGAGCATTGTCCAAACACTTCTTGAACTTGAGTGCTGTGACCCCTTCCCTGGGGAGCCTGTTCCAGTGCCCAAACACCTTTGGGGGCAAGAACTTTTTCCTAATATTCAACCTAAAACTCACCTGACACAACTTCAGGCCATTGCCCTGTGTCCTGTCACTGGTAACCAGACACACAGCTCAGTGTCTGTCCCTTCTTCCCCTCAGGAGGAAGTTGCAGACTCCAGTGGGATCTCTCCTCGGTCTCTTTTCCAGGCTGAACAGACCAAGTGACCACAGATGCTCCTCGTAAGGCTCTTCCTTCAGACCCTTCATCATCTTTATCGCCTTCCTTTGGACACTCTTTAATACCTTTATATCTTACATTGTGGCACCCAAACCTGCCCCCAGCACTCGAGGTGAGGCTGCCCCAGTGCAGAGCGGAGCGGGACAATCCCCTCTGTTTCCTGGCTGGCAATGCTGTGCCTGATGCCCCCGAGGACAAGGGTGACCCTCCTGGCTGCCAGGACACTGCTGACTCATGTTCAACTTGCCATCAACCAGGACCTCCATCTCCCTTTCTGTGGTGCTGCTCTCCAGCCACTCATTCCCCAATCTCTCCATACATCCAGGGTTGCCTCATCCCAGGTGCAGAATCCAGAACTTTCCTTTGTTGAACTCCGTATGGTTGGTGATTGCCCAGCTCTCTAATTCATCAAGGTCTCTCTGCAGGGCCTCCCTGCCTCTGAGGGAGTCAACAGCTCCTCCTGGTTTAGTGTCATTAGCAAACTTCCCTAGTGTACTTTCCAGTCCTGTGTCCAGGTCATGTATGAAGATGTTGAAGAGCACAGGGTCAAGGGTGAAGCCCTGTGGAACCGCACTAGTGACAGGTCACCAGAGTGATGTCACCCCATTCACTATAACCCTTGGTGCCTGACCCGTGACCCAGCTGCTGACCCATCACAGGATGTGTTTATCTGGCTGTGGGCTGGACATTTTGTCCAGAAGGATCTTGTGAGTGACAGTATTGAAAGCTTTACTGAAATCCAAAATAATTATATCAACTGGTTTCTGTTGATCAGCCGGGTGGGTTGCCTTGTCATAAAAGGAAACCAAGTTTGACAAACAGGACTTTCCTCTCATGAAGTCATGCTGACTGTGACAGATGACTGCGTTGTCCTTCAGGTGTCCAGAATATTCCTAAAGCTCCTGGGCGATAATTTCACGGTACAGGTAGTAAAGGAGCTGAACAGGAAAGATGCCCTCCTTGGTTTGTTAGTCATTAACAGAGGGGTGGCTGAATTGGTGATTGATGGCCATCTTGACACAGCAACCACAAAGTGATCGAGTTTAAAATCTGTTGACAGGAGGAAAAGTGCCTCAACTGTGGACATGAGGAGAGCAGACTTCAGGAACTAGTAATGAGGTTTCTGGGAAAACATTTTAGGAGGTGTTGGAGTCTGTCAGTGCTGGTCACTTTTTGGGCACCTAAATGCAAAGGAAATTCCAAAATGCTGGAAGTCAAGCAAGTGAGGCAGAAGGCTGGCTTGGATGATCAGGGATCTTCTGGAGCTAAAGCAAGAAAAAGAACGTGTATGGCCAGTGGAAGCAAGGTCAGGTGACATGGGAGAAAAACAGAGATGCTGCTGGGAGGGAGAAAATTCATGCAGCCAAAACTTGGCTGGAGTTGAAGCTGCCAGAAGTGTGGGGGACAATGAAAAAAGTTTACTTAGATCATTAATAGTAAAAGGCAGTGCAGAGATAACAGTGGCCCATTGCAGGATTAGAATGGTCACCTCCCAAACAGGCACAGAGACAAGGCAGAGGTGTTCAATGCTTCCCTTGCCTCTGTCTTCAACACTGCTGATGGCTAAGGACATCCCAGTGCCCTGAGCTGGAGGACCGTGACTGTGAGAGTGATAAACTCCCAGCTGACCCTGAGCCTGTGCAGGTTCTGTTGCTCCAGCTGGATCCCTGGAAATCTATGGGGCGTGATGAGATTCATCTGAGAATACTCAAAGAGCTGCTGATGTCATGAGCCTCTCTCAATGATTTTTGAACATTCTTGGGAATCCACAGAAGTCTCAGTTGACTGGAAGCTGGTGAACATTGTCCCAGTTTTCAAGAATGGCAAGAAGGATGACCCTGGAAACTGTAGGCCTGTCAGCCTCACTTCAGCACCTAGTGAAGATATGGGGAAGTTTATTTTGGGAGTTACTGAAAACCACCTGAAGAGCATAATCAATGTACATATTGTAAATGAGACCTGTCTCTCCATTAATACAAAAGTTCTTTCTGAGCTCTAAGATTTTTTTTGGTATAATTCAGGGCTAGCAGTGGTCACTGTCAAACTATTTACCCTTTCAGTGATGACCAAGGAGAAGGGGTCACGCACTAAATTTTTTGGCTAAATGGTTGTTGCTGTGAGATTTGAGAGCAGCATATAATGGCAGCATTCCCTCACCTGAATGGGAAGAGAGGTGATAGGAAAATGTGAATGAACTGTTTGTCTAGTTTTGCTTCAGAATATGTAATACGTATCTCCAGCAAGGACAGAAGAAGGGAAGATCTTCATTTAATCAAAACTGCTGGCAAAACTGTTTTTCAAAAGCAAATCTGAATTTAAGGACTTGGAAAAACTTGTATCTTCAGGTTTTTTTTGATAAAATGAAGATAATTTGTTCTTTACCTTCTGCACTCCAGCCTCCCCACAGACAGTCTGGCAAACTGAGAATATAATCTCGGGGCAGAAAAGGAGCAATATTGAAAATGGGATGTAGAGACTGTCCATAAATGCGGATGAACAAAAGTCAGTAATTAATGTTCTCAGTTGCAAAAACTTAATAAAATGTAGAGATGTCCAGATGTATTTATGTGTGTATTTATGTCATATTTATATCAGATTTCATTTGGAAATCTATTTCAGCCTTTATGTTTCAAAGGATATTTTTAAAGATAAGTTAAAATCACAAAATTTGTTAACTCTGATATAGCATTTTTTTCTCCTGATACTTGGAAACCAAGTCAACCAAAATCCAGCTACTTTGTCAGCTTTTTCGATAGGAAAAAAAAAGCCTTCTACATCTTCCATTCAAATCAAGGCATCCTTTCAATGGATGCAAATACCATCGTACAGCAGTCTAATATGGCAGTTGCAGATTTGTTTTGTTTGTTATTATTCGAACTGCTTATGAGTTGGCTGCAGTACACATTGCCTGTGGCAGCTTGATGAAATACTTGGGTGAAATACAGTATCACTCTTCTCTTGTTTTCAAAATGTAGGGGCAGAATGTGACTCCTACCCACCAGAGTAATAAAATCAGAAGGGATGGTTTAGCTGTTACCTGAAATTCTGAGTCTTGCTCTTATTTCATGGTCTTAAGCTTAGCACTAAGGCAAGTCCTGAACAAAGAGACTTTTTGCATGGAACTTGGCTCTGTTCTGCAGAGATGCTTCATGTCTTTGCCCAAACTGAATTTTTACAAGCAACAGACTTGTAAACTGGTGTTCCTGATTCTTGGTTTCAGGATGTCTTCAGAAAAGAAAAATGGTAGATTTGGTTTTACTGCAGCTGTGAATGTAGCTCACTGAAGTTTCTGATACCTGAAATGGGATCCTGAATTTATGTACGTAATACTGGAGCCTTTAAGCATTATTTGTAGGAGGAATGACCAATATGCACAGATGCCTTGATTCTCAGCTCCTAGTTGATACCAGCTCAGTTCAGTACCACTCAGAGTGATGTGACACCTTTGATGTCCACACAGACTCCTGATGTGTTTATGGTGTCTGCAGGTAGAGGTATCAGTCTAAACCTGTTGCAAAATACAAGCATGGGCAGGATTGTCAGACACTCTTACCCATGGACTAGCTTTGTGTATGCAAAATGATACATGAAGAAAACCAAACAAAGGCATGGAAGAGGGGATTCTTGAAACCAAGTATGTGCTTACCATCGAGAGCACCCTGACTAAGAGGTATGTGTCACTTCAACAGCTACTCAAGAACAGTGAGGGGAAGGAGACCTGTCCTGTATTTACTTGTGTTTCAGGAGCTTCAAAAATGCCTACAGTGTTTTCTTTGAAAGATGGAGATTTTTTTTATTTCCAATACAAGCAGAAAAACCCAAAAATCCCTGGCAAAAAGTTTGCTGTGAAGCAGGTAACTGTTGCATAACCATTTTGACATGCTTTGAAATGTATTAAATTATATTCACTTTGGCTAATACTTTTTTTTTTAATAAAAAGCAGCTACTTTATAAAGCCTGCTTTTGTGAAAGGAATGAATGTGTCATGTCCTCTTAAACAGTTTATTTGTGTTGATTTGCCAACATAGTGAGTCTAGAAACTCATTTGTGTGTTTTTTCCTCTAATACATTTGTGTCTGATAAGTGCTCTCTAATAATGGAGTTCCCTCAATGTAGCACCAGTTGATCTTCATAAAGACTGCTGTTGAGAAACAGTTCCAATTATTCTACAAAATATTTGTGTATTTAAATACAGTTTCAACATACAAGAAAAGGCCAGGAGAATTGGGATTGTTCCGCCTGGAGCAGAGGTGACCTAATTGTGGCCTTCCAGTACCTGAAGGGAGCTCACAAGAAAGATAAAGAGGGACTATTTACAAAGGCATGTAGTGACAGGACAAGGGGAAATGGCTTCAAACTGAAGGAGAGTAGGTTTAGATAAGATATGAGGAAAACATTCTTTACTGTGGGGGTGCTGTGGCCCTGGCACAGGTTGCTCAGAGAAGTTGTGGGTGCCCCATCCCTGGAAGTGTTCAAGGCCATGCTGGATGGGGCTTGGGGCTGGTCTGGTGGAAGGTGTTCTGGCCACAGTAGATGATCTTTAAGGTTCCTTCCAACCTAAACCATTCTATGATTCCACAATTTTTCCCAATGGAAATGAAAAACAAGACATTTTAGATTGTAAAATAAACATGCTGCTGACATGCAGCAACTTAAAAACTTTTGAACTTCCAAAAAAAATCAGTGGGAGCTTGCTCTATTGGTTAGTAGAGTATTAGGAAAAGTTTTGAGTAAGCAATACAAGAAGTTGGAATCCTACTTAAGAACTAGCTGGGAAGCTCTGTGGCTGAAACTACTTGGCACACTGAGGCTTCTGCTTGTGCAGTAGGACAGCCATCTACACATACCAGCACATACCAGCACAAATATGCAGTCCTCTCATCTCTGGAAAGAAAAAGGAATACAAAGCATGATGGTTCTCCTCTGCCATACGCCTTCCTCTGTCTTTGTAGCTGCACGTTTTCAGTCATCTGTCAGGTGTTTTCCTCCCCTCTATCAAAACGTCAATAGATACTCCTCACATCTTCGAACTCTGCAAATTGTGCAGTTACCAGGTCAGGAAAATTCCAGGTGTAATAATCATCGTGAAAATGACACTGGGGCTGGGGGGGTGGATTTCCTGGAGCTCCTGAAGAGCTGTATGATGTGGAGGATGAGGTGGGGTGTGCTAACAGTGATCTCAAACGGAAGCAGAGCTGCCAAAGAAATGAGAATATACCTCTTCTGGAGTTTGTACAAACCCTAAATTTTCTCCTTTGTCCCACCTACACGCTGTCCATAACAAGGTATTTTGGGCCTGTGTTTTCCATATGACACAGAGTCCATATGACATAGTCATAAGTGGTTGATACCTGTTCTTTTGCACAGCAGTCATCTTTGTTTCCTTTCCTTTCTGCAAGTGTTCAGGAAGGCTTGTTGATCATTCCCCCTGACTTCGTGTGCACCGTGGATTGGTACAGTATTTGTCAATATCTTCAATGTTTAGGGGGAAAAACTGAGTCTTGCATTTTGATCCTTGAAATTAAAATCCCAGGAAAACATCTCTGCAGTATGCATCTGTATAGTAAGATTTATTAAACTACTGACTTCTTCTTTTTGAGGGAGTATCTTCTGCTTGCCAGGAGACACTTTCCACGTACTAGTTTCTCCTCTCTTTTCTAGGGTTCCTCTTTTATGTTCTGCCTGGCTTTATACATAATTTCAGTGCCTCTTTATGTACTAGTTGTCTACCTGCTCTTCAGTTGCTCCACCTTTTTCTCATCTGTCTTGTCTTTCTCTTTGGTTTTCATATCTGGCTTTTCTATCTTTGTCCTGTATGTCTCCCCAGTGAAATATCCAGCCCCTGTTCTTTTCCATGTTTCCTTAGATGAAGGGCACTCTGGCTACTCATGGCTGTGCATGATGCTGCCCACTGCTTGTCATAGAGTGCTTGCCAGAAGTTATCACCCGGACATAAGAACTGAACCTTCCATAGAGTATGTGAATTATACCCTGCACTGATGAATTCACAGGGTGATGAATCTTCCCTTAACAATTCAGATGGATGAGATTAAAATTCATGCAGCTGAGTCAGTCTCAAATAATGTTCTGTTGGCAGTTCCTGCTGTATTTTAACATACGTGTGTACGCTCTACATATATAGGCAAATTGCTGCATTAGAGCTGTAACAGGAAGTACAGTAACTGGGTAGGTATTGGTTTGCAGATGTTAAAAAGTAAGAAGTTTGTTTCTTATTCTTTGTAATTATTGAGGCAATAACAATCACAGGAACAAATTCTTGCGTGGGATTATAAAAATCTGGCTGGGGTGCAGAAATATTTGCTAAGCCCTCAGCGAGGAAAATAAAAGTTCTCATTTGCCAGAAGCTGTTGCACTTACATTTTACTCCTAAGAGCAACAAAACGATGTGCAGTTACTTTCTGTGTGATTGCACCTGTGAAAAACAAGCATGTGGTTGAGGGGAGCTAGAACAATAACCATTTCTTTGGTCCCCAGTTACTTTTTGAGATCTGTGTGCCTTTCTTACAGAGGCATCTTTGTTAATGACTATATCCAGTACATACTCTTTTGGCTTATTGCTGCTTGTGGTGTGGTCACAAGGGGCTTGTGGTCTTTAGTTTGCTGCCCTCAGTATCTATTTCTCCTTTTTCCACTGGAGTTCGGACTTAGCACCTTGCAACTGGCTACTCTTCAAGCACCAGAAGCAAAATCTTACTGTTAATGAAGTACTTCGATTATTTAATCCTAGTCAGCAACTAAGCCCCGCACAGATGTTCACTCCCTCCCCTGTGGTGGGATGGGTAAGGGAATTGGAAGAGAGAAAAATGACAAAACTCGTGCGTTGAGATAACAAGTTTAGTAGGAAAAACAAAAGGCACACACATGCAGAGCAAAACAAGGAATTCATTCACTGCTTCCCATGGCTGGGCAGGTATTCAGCCATCCCCAGGTGAGCAGGGCCCATCACAGTAGCGGTGACTCAGAAAGACAAACACCATCATTACTCTCAAAGTCCTTCCCTTCCTTCTTCTCCTAAGCTTCATATGCTGAGCATGATGTCACATGCTCTGGAACATCCCTTTGGTCCACTGGGGTCAGCTGTCCCAGCTGTGTCCCCTCCCAGCTCCTTGTGCACCCCCAGCCTGCTCACTGGTGGGGTGAGAAGCAGAAAAGCCCTGGGCTCAGTGCAAACTCTGCCCAGCAGTAACAGAAATGTCCCTGAGTTATCAACGCTTTCCAGCACAAACCCAAAACAAGGCCCCATGCTAGCTACCATGAATGAAATTAACTCTACCCCAGCCAAAACCAGAAGCAGCACTTTGTCCATGCTAAATCAATGCTGGAGAATTACCCAGGGCTGTAATAATAGCATCAAATTAGTTGACCAGGCCAAACAGAGCAAGGTCATAGTGCTGCTACACTGGTAGTTTTGGGGTAACTCTGTTTCTGGTTGGTTATTAAATAGCTGGTACTAATTAGATTTAAAAGTAGTGTGCCCTTAGTAACAGATTACATTAAAAATTATAAATTGTGGAATTACATGAAAGAGAGTGCATTTCAAGGGGGGAAAAAGTTGTATTTATGCAACAACTATATAAAAGGGTGATTTTACCTTGTAGGGAAAAGAACTTTATATTGTTCTGTCTTGAGACATTAATGTGAGGTTGTTTTCTTTGTATCCAGTGCTTGCATGGTACTGCTTGCCCACTTCTCCAGATACATAAACATCTTAAATCCCTTTGTCTTCCACTCTCTCATTTAATCTGTTCACAGGGATTATATGGATTAAGATCTTTGGAACAAATGCGACAGTAGTTTGAAAAAAACACAGCTGTAATTTCCTTCAAAAACCTACTGAAGTTGTTCAAAACATCACTGACTCTTGAAGATGTTTCTAAAATGCACTAATTCTTTGACTTCTGAAAAGAAAAGTAGAATGTGTGTTCTTCATTAGCTTTTCAACAACCTTGTCATCATGAGCCGCTGCATTAGGAGGCGTCCAGCACCCAACCATCACTTGGCCATGATGCCCAGATAACCAATGCATGCTTGTCTCTATTTAAAATAGATATATTTTCCATTTTAAACCAATTTCTGGCCTGCTTCAAACGTATGTTCACTGGGGCTTTGCCTTTTCACCAGTAGCCATAACAATAAACAAATACCAGATTCTTAGATGCCAAGTCATAATTTTTATAATGAGCGGGCAGGATGGAAGCTTCTTTTTTATTTTTCCTCATTTTTATACCTAGCACCTCGACCAAATCTGTGGGTGGCAGACCACAGGTTTGTGACACAAGTAGGTAACAACCTGGTGGTATGTACAGAAATTGGTACTAAATGAGGGATGGGCAGTTAAATATTTATAGCCATTGCCTGCTGGAGAATGAATGACCATTGCTGCAACAACTAAAGCCCTAGGGAAGGACTATTTTGTTGCTCTGGAAACATGGTCAGAGTCAATAACTAGCTGGAGAGCAGAGCTGCCAGCACTCGGGTGGGAGGGAGGCACTGACACAAGAAACAGGAAAGAAAGATTTGTGTAGGTTGTTCTTTACCATAGTAAGGAGCAGCAGCTGATCAAAGGTCTGCAGTTCACAAAGTTTTTCCACAATGGGTGACTGTCTGATGCCAAGAGGAATACCCACCACCTGGTAAGTAATGTGTTTGCATTCCTAATTTACTATTTCAGTAGATAAAAAAGTGACTCTGAAATGTTTTTTCATTTCTTTTTTTTATGGTGGAGGGGCAGAGTCAGGTTATGGAATGTCTTATATGAAATATGAGTGTGATAGTTTGGGCAGAAGTGAGGGAAGTGCAGTTTCAGATGCAGAAGAATAGGAGTCACATTTACTTTAATCTGAGAGCAGAGGCGCAGGAGCCCAGGGGTGACTTTGCATCCTGCTGTCTACTTTTGCAATGAGTTTCTTCTCTGGCATCAAGACAAATTCATTCATGATCTGCTTCCCAGAGTGCCCAGGTCAGGTTAGTGGTTCCAATTCTAATCTTTCCTCTTGTTTTGGTATACTGTTCTATATGCCTGGACAAGCCATTGTGAAACAAATCAAACTGATACCTGCCACACTCCTCTGACCCCTCTCTCCTTCCAGGCCAGTGCATGTATTTCCTTGCCTGACATTTCCCAGATAGGTAAGGAAGAGCATCAGTCTGTACCTGCATTCAGATGAGTTCTTCCTAACCTTCCTGAGAAACAGCTTTAACACTGTGCTTAGCAGAATTCTGTACTTCTGTCGTCTTGGCACAGGGAAAGGCAGTGTGTCTGTCTGTTACACTGATACTGTGCAGCCACTGTCTTGCCCCTCTGTGAGGGTATCAAATCGTCACTACACTGGGGACTTGCCTTCTAGTTTTCTGTATGGTGACATTGCAACCCATCAAATGGCAATCTCTGAGAAACCCGTGCTGACCTGGAAGTTTCCTCCAGAGGTTGTGATGGATTAGGCTTTGTCATCTGAAGAGATTCACACAATTTGCAAAAGCCAAGACCATTAACTCTATTCTTTACTATCGTTTTTAAAGTTACATTGTTCAGCATAGAAGTTGTCTTTACTATCTGAAGGTTCCTAAATATCTGCTTACAGACTCTTGAGAAAAGTGTTAGCGTCACATTTACCACTTTCTAGTCTTCAGGTACCAAAGAATTTTTTAAGTGGTGGTGTACTGAAGCCACTTAATTCAATTATTTCGTTGGCTGTCTTTCTTTAATTGCTTCAAAATAAGTGTGGCAGTTGTTGCTATTTATTTTGTTTGCCTGTTTTGTAAGGTCTTTTGTTGCTGCCTAAGTTTGAGTTACTACTTCTGGTATATTCACCCACAGAGAAATGTCTCTGAAAATGCTGCAAGCCCTTCCACTGTGAGCACATACACAGACAACTTACCTGTCTTCTGATAAGGCTGCGTTTTCGGCTGTCCCTTTTACACCCTGCTGATCTGTTGGTGCTATATGTTCTCTGACAGGCTTCCTATTCAAGGGATATTGAGGTAATGGATGATTATTCTTTTCTTAGGTGCCTTTTGAGATATTTCTCTATCCCCCTAGCCTTTTGTGCTGTATTTTTCACCTTTCTTCTATCTCTGATTATGATGCCATCTATTTTACTTTGTGATGGAACTAGAATTTTTCAAAAGGTGTTTTTTAACAATTTCCTTTACCTTTACTGTGCCGTTTGTTCACATTGTCCACTTTTTTCCTTCCTTGAATTTTTCTTGCTTTGTAGGATGTTTCTTCTTTGCTTCCTTCCTGGGGAAGGAAGTCACCGGTTGTGTTTAAAAATTATCTGTTGGCATCTTGCTCAGTGGTGATATTGGCATATAAATTAGGAGTGGCTGCCTTACTCTGTTTTTCTTCCTGTCTCCAGTCTCCAGTATAATAATTAAACTGATGTCCTCATTAAAAATTAGTCATTTCACGTCCTCTGTCTCATGTGTCTCAGAGTTCTGGTATTTGGGAGGAATGCCATTTACTCTGATCCTTCTTTTTCTTACCTGTGCCTCTTAGATGGCCTTTACCTGGGGAGCAGAATTTTCATGGCAACAGCTATATGAATACCAAAACAGGTTCACTTCCACATCTTCCCCTCTCTTCAGTTCAATAACTCAATTCTAAATATCATTGCTTCCAAATTAAAAGTTTCTTTATGTGCCCACAAACAGGTTTATTGGTTGGAAACCCCCACTGTAACAGTGGGGGATCAAGGTTTTAAACAAACAGAAAAGTTTCCATGGAGCAAGCAAAGAACTGGGTCTTTCCCTCATGAAGATCAAATGGATTAAAAGCCTGGGGACACTAAACAGTGCGATGCCCTGCTCTGTGTCTCACAGCGCACTCGAGAGATGCAGGTTAAAGAACAGCTGGCAGAGACCAGTAGTCAAATTCTACCCCAGCTAAATCTGCATCATCCCCGGATAAATTTGCCTTTCAGTGCTATGTATGTAAAATGGCATATTCTTATTATAACTATGCCACTTTTGTGTCAGTTTTGTGACTGCTCTGTAGTCCTGAGGCAACTCGTGGATGGCGAGGAAGTGGTGACCAGTCACAGGACACGGGGGAATGGCCTGAAGCTGAGTGGGGGAAGGTTCAGGTTGGAGATCAGAAAAAGCTTCTTCACCCAGAGAGTGTTTGGGTGCTGGAACAGGCTCCCCAGGGCAATGGTCATGGCAGCAGCCTGACAGAGTTCTGGAAGTGTTTGGACAATGCTCTCACATCTCTGAATTTTACAGGATTTCGGGCCCATACGCTGGCAAAGCATACTGTTTGCAAGAGCTGCTCAGTCAAAACACATATAAATGGCTTGCAAGCAGAGTTTTTGAAAGAAAACACACAGACAGCTACTAGAAATTCTGCAAGTTTGATTAATTTTTAGTTATTAATAATTTTAATATAAGCTGTACATTAAGAAGAAGACCCTTTTTAATTAATAAAAAAAACTTTTACAAGGCATTTTTTTTATAACTTGGAAAAGCAAGTAACTCGGTAGTAAAATCAGTCTACTGTTCCAGAATAAGCAGATGAAAAAATTAACATGGTGAACAGTTAATAGTGTTTTGATTAATGTTAAGGCAACATGATATTGTGAGGTTCTTACTTAGTGAGATGTGTATGACTTCTAAGGTAAAAATTTAAATGTGGATGTTTCAGAAATCGTCACTGTGATATTTAATTTTTAAGACAGTCGACTTATTCCCCACTATTCTCCTCCCTCACTGATCTAAAAGACTTACTGAGTTAACAATGTATTGACTGATACAGATGATATTAAATAAATTAGAAACTGGCATCACCAAAAATCACCATAAAAATGTAAAAAAAAAAGTAGAAAAAAGTAAAAATGTAAAAAAAAAAAGCAGAAAGAAAAAGAATTAAAATTGGCCAAAGCTATTCTGTAGTTTTATCAAAAGCCTGGGTAAATGTGTTAAATCATACCAAAAGCATTTTTAGGATGGTAGAGGACTGTCAAAGAATCAGGAAGTTGCATATGAATACTTTGTGCAGGACAGTGGTCTCGTGGCAACAGTTTTCACTTTGTTGTGCTCGTAAAAAAGCCCCACTATCCATCCCTTTACAAGATAGGAACAGTGCCATGCCAGTCAGACCCTGAAGGTAATAATAGTAACTGAGAGAACACTGGCCCAACTGTGGCACCAGGGCAGATACAGAGAACCCATCAGTGCTTTAGCAAAAGCACAGCACCAGGAGTTTGAAGGCACCTTGCACATCATTGCTTCACCTTTAACCACGCCAGTGTGATGGTGAGACCTGTGAGTGTATGGAAGGGGTCTGCTAAAAGGTTGTGTGACAGTCACCACTCAGAAATATCAAAAGTGAAAAAAACCCCAGACCTTTATAGCAGTTGATAGCTCTTGAAACAGCCAGAAATCACATGATCCAGGGTGTACGGGTTGCAGCTGGACAAGTTTTCTTCCAAGAATCAGGGTAATTAATTAGCGCTCTGTGATAAGATGTGAATTTAATACTGTCTGAACTCTTCAAGTGCAGAAACACTCTTGATATATCATGCCTTTGGACCTTAAATTAAATTTCAGATTCAGTGTGTGTTTCTGTATATTATTAAGAACATTGTCCAAATGCCTGTTAAACACTGACAGGTTTGGGCATTGACCACTTCTCTGGGAAGCCTTTTCCTTTCAATAAAAAAAGTCTGCATCTCCCCTAGCACAGCTCTGAGTCCTTCCTATGTGTCCTGTCCCTGAATCCCAGGGAGATCAGCACCTCCCTCTCCACTTCCTCTCCCCAGGAAGCTGCAGAGAGCAGTGAGGTCACCCCTCAGCCTCCTTTTCTCCAAACGGGACAAACCCAGACTCCTCAGCTGCTCCTCACTGGACAGGCCTTACAGCCCTTCCACCAGCTCTGTTTCCCCCTCTGGATGCATCCAAGAGCCTTCACATCCTTAAATTGTGTGGCCCAGAGCTGCTCTCACTAAATGCAGCAGGAGAATCCCCTTTGTTGACTTTCTGGCTGTGCCGTGTGTGATGCACCCCAGGATGGGGTTTGCCCTCCTTCTGAATCTGGCAGCAGCTCATTAAGTTTCACACTGATGAAAATTGTCCAATTCTCCTCCCAGTCTAGATTCCCCTGCGAGACACCTTGTCCCTCAAGACAGCGAACGTCACTCCTACTTTGGTAACATCAGCAACCTTGGTAATGGTGCATACAACTCCAGCACTCAGATAATCAATAAATATATTGTGAGGTAAAGCTAGGTTCATATATCTGTTCTTCTGACAGCTTTTCACACAGGTTGTATTAATCACCCTCCCATGTGCGCTTCTCATGTGTCAGCCATGGTGTGTGTGAGCCAAAACTTGAACAAATTGTAATTTTTCTTTTTCTTGGTGTGAGATGAATTTTTGGATCAGGCTGTAGGAAGTGTACATGTTAGGTTAAGAAAATATAAAATACAAAATATATTTAACTTTTTCTTTCAAACCTCTGCAGCCTTTGCCCAAACCTTTATGTGAGCCAGTGGACAGCTATTTCCCTCCATTTCTCTTCTCCTCCTTCTCTCCTCCTATATTGTATTTACACAAAGCAATTGTGGCAGCTCCAAAGCATGTTTGCTTTCAGGTTTGATAAATCCCTTCCCTCCAAAACCTCCAGTGAGTAACTCTGTTTCCGTAAAGCAGCATACCTTATTAAACTTACTAGTTATTCAAGAAAGATATCACAAAGTTTGTTTTTGGTATGAATGGGTTTGTGTGTCAGACACCAGGAATAAACCATACAAATTAATTTCAAAAATTCAAAGGTATGCACTCCCGCTATTATGAACAATGTTAAAAATTATCCATCTCCCATGTTAGAACAGTAAAATAAAATAGTTCAAAAGGTGGAAGATTATTCAGTAGTTCTATTAATGTCCTATTTCAGTAACTTGCACAACATTGTTTCAAGAGGTTATTTTTTAAATAACCAGCAAATTAGTCTTATTATATAAGATTTATCTGAGATTGCTGCATCTACTGGATCAGCAATCTGTCATTAATACCTTCTAAATAAACCTTTCACCTTTCTTTGAAGTGCAGGAGAGTTACAATTTGGGGAATTTCTTCAGGGATATTTTGCTACCTTCTTAGTTAAAGCTTGATGAGGTCATTATGTGGCCTTCAGAAGTGACTTTTCATCAACGTTATGTGTTTGAGCTTGTGATATCTAATTAAGCCTGGTGTGTTTTCTGTGTAAATGATAAAAGGAATGTAAAAGCACAAAAGGGATGTAACCTATAGGTGAAATTCTTCTGTTTTTCAATCAGTTTCTTCTCATCATGGAGCAGTACTACTTGGATTTCAGTTCTCTGAGTAGGCTTGGGTATTTTTTTCTTTTAATATGCTGGACCTCCAGCATATTAAAAGAATACTTACACTGTGAGTAATAAAGCTGATAAAAATAATGGTACAACAGAAGGAAATGACTGTAAAGCAAACTACATACACAGTGGAAGAGAGAGAGAGAGACACACAGAGGTCACTAAAGTGCATATAAACCTTGCTATTCTTGCTTTTTGAGCAGAGAGAAGCTTCTTGAGTGTTACACGACTCCAGTAGGTAGCAGGTAAGATGTAAGAGCTGCTTGCAAGGGGGCTTAAGCCATGAGTTAGGAGTGCAAAATATCAGGGGTAGTGTAAGACTTAGAAGCAAGAAAAGTAGCTTCAATGTTGGGGGCCAATCATATATTTAAATGCGGTTTTCAACCAGCTGCAAACATCAAGGACGTGTCTGGGTGTGGGAAGCAAATCACAGATACTGAAAGCTCTGTAGTGTAATTTGGGGAGGTGAGTTTCATTCGAAGGTCATGGTATGGTTAAAGCAGTGCAGCCTCCATGCTCTGTTAGAGGATGTGTTCGTGTTGCTACAGCAGTGCTAACCCCGTTTGAGGGGTTCACTCTGTGAAGAACAGACTGTGCTGATGTAGCTGCAGTTTTTCTGAGGGTGGCACCTGCATAAATGCAAAACCCCCCCACGTGCCACTGCAATGTTTTTCAGACATTTTACACTGTGTGATTCTTCTCTCAGACCACTGCCAAACATCAGTATGGCACCGAGTCACAGAAGCAAGGTCCCCAAGCTGTTTCCTTGGTCCCAGGGCAGGGTCACAGGGAGCTGTCACTCAAGGTGTGTTTCTCAGCACGGTGGTGAAGGTGTTCCCCAGGCAGCCTTCTCTCACATCGTGCTCCTGGTGGCCCCTGCAAGGGATTCCTGGAGTCCAAACCTGAGCTCCCTCCTGGGGCTCAGCCCGGTGCTTCCCCTGCTGCCTCCAGACAACAAGCAGGCAGAGTAATCACATTTCATCTGTCTTTCACAGAAGACAGTTCCCACATCTCACCTTCTTCTCTGAAAAGTGGGACAACCTTTCCTTGTCAGGGCTTTTTTTTTGCTCCTTTGATCAGTCTGCATAAAATTTTGCTTCCTAGACATCCGATTAGCTTTGTTGCTCCCCTCCACTCCTAGACTTCTTTGTCAAGAACTTGGAAAAATTTTAAGTGTAATTCCAAGTGGCATATGTTACACATTAAAAAAAGCTTAGTAGGAGCATAGTCATAAATAAAGGACAGTTGGTGAGAAATACACTTAAAATTCTACTCTTTTGGCAGAGAAGGCTCTCTGCCATCTGCTAATAATAATCATTGGCTTTTACCCATAAAAAAACTTTCAGATTTATTGGTGAGGAACTGACCACAAACACACTTCTTAATCTCATGGTTTGTCACACAGACAATATGAAGTCTTGTTTTGGCATTCATAACATAATTGTTTGGTTATTTTGGGAAAGCTTTCAGAATTGCTTTGGATTGCCACATCATGGATATTGAGCCAGAACTTCAGCAGCTCTTTTTAATTTCACTCTAACATTTCAACCATTCCTAAATTTCTCTATTTTTTCACATTATTTTCTGTGATTTGGAAGAACCGAAGGGAAGGCACAAAAAACCCCCATCCTAAACTGTGTAATTATGAGGAATTATTGACTATGTAAAATACGTTCCTGTATGCCTTTTCAAGTGCATAGATAGTCTAGTCCTTATGGAAAAATTCTCAGTGTAAAAAGATTTAAGAGCTAAGAAAGTTTTGCATCTTAATTATTCCCTAGAGACTTGCCTCTTCTTTAGAAGATGATCATGTCTTTAAAGAGATAGCTTATCATTTAAGACTCACTAGGGCTAAAATTTTAATAAAGCCACTCAAAAAAAAAAAAGAGAAACACTTGAGGTGGTGAGATCTATGGAGACTTTTATTTTCTAGTATTTATTTTTAGTAATACTAAAACAGGAAAAGATTTATCTTTGTTCAGTTAAAGTTTCTGTCAGTATGAAATCTGGCAAAAGAAGTGATTTTCATAAATGCTGTAGAAAAGAACTCTTTTCAAGAGTAAAAATGCTGGAAGCAAACCTGCAAAGTGTCTGCTGGAGTTCTCCAAAGGCAAGTTTGAAACCAGGAATTTTCCAAGTGAAACAAAGACATAAACTGTCCTGAAACAGGACAAATATAAACACAGTCATGCACTTGTCCAGCTTGTGATGTCTTTGAGAAAAGATTTTTTTCAGGCAACTCGTGTAATTGTTCAGAAAAAATATGAGGAATTCCACTCTGTTCGTGGTGGTTATTCAGATTCTTAATTACGAAAAAATGCTGGTACTAATTCAATATCACATAAATGAATTACTCAAAATTACTTTAAAAAGACTCTTCTATGTACAAATGTTATTTATCATCTGGGTCTCCTTATAGATCTCATCCCAGACTGAAATGCTCTGCATAAGTTTAGATCTCTGTGGTCTCACCAGATGGAAAGAGAAGTTCAAGACACAAAGGCTTTTTCTTGTATACATGGAATCTGTTTTGCTAAAATCTGGTTTGCTAATGAATTAGCAGAGCTACTTCCAAGTAGCTCTTTCTAAGTAATTGCTACAAAAGCAAATAAAAATTGTACTTTGGGTGTATTTCCTCAGGTTAGAATGTATCTTTTTCACTAATTTTTTATTTTTTTCCTGATTTTATTAGAGTATCAGCTGTAAAGTTTTTATAATGAAAAACTGAGTTAAACTCCATTAAACATTTTGTGGTAAGCTACTTGCCAAAAAAGTATATATTAAATAAACAAATAAACAAATAAAGACACTGTGGTGGGTTGACCCTGGCTGGATGCCAAATGCCCACACTCCCACTCTATTATTCTCTTCCTCAACAGGACAGCTAGTAGAAAATGTAATTAAAGGCTCACGAGGCAAGGTAAGGGCAGGGAGAGAGATCACCCAGCAGTAGCTGTCATGGGTGAAACAGACTCAAGTTGGGAAAATTAACTGAATTTATTGTCTGTCAAATCAAAGTAGGAGAATGAGAAATAAAAGCTACATCCTTAAAACCCCCTTCCCCCCCACCTCCCCTTTCCTGGGCTTAACTTTCCTCCTGAATTCTCCACCTCCTCCCCACAGAGGCACAGGGGGAAGGGGAATGGGGGTTATGATCACTTCATCACACGTGGTCTGCAGGTCCTTCATCCTCCTGGAGAGGACTCCTCACACTCCCACACACAAGCCTATTACAATATCTATAACTATGAACAATATAAACCCCATAAAATTAATCAATGATTAATAAATAAATGTATAAATACATATTTATAGACTTACAAACTTTAGTCTCTGGTGAGTTTATAGGCTGACATGTTTCAAGGAAAAGAATAAATGACAAAACTTCAATTTTGAGCTTTTGATAGGCAGGAATTTTATCAGAGAGAAACTAATTTCTTTGTTTAAATGTTAACATTTTGTCATTTAACCTTGCCCACCAGTCTAAACATTTTGAAATCTGTAAGATGCTTTCTCTGCCCATGCCATGCCAAACAGGAAGATGAAAAGCCACAGGAATGTACCTGGTAGACCTCACTCCTAAGGACTGTCTGTAAAAATATGTTACAAGGAGACCAGCTTTGCATCCAGCATTCAATCTGTGATCTTCTGAAATCATTGCAAATGCATGGACACAAAAGGGAGACCAAGAAAAGAGGTACATGACTGGCACTAAGCATTTTGTGGCTGCTGCCACAGGAACTGGGCTGTCTGCTGTGCTCAGGACCTGTTTAAGCAGATGATACAGAAGCCAGACCTTGCTGCATCTGGAGGAGGTCTCAGACCTTCCATAACCAACCATGAAATAAAGCCAGTGGTGCTGCAGAGCAGATAAGTGGGTCTTCAATGCACAGCCAAGCTCTTGAGGGGCTAGCAGACAACCACTCTAAGTAAACACATTAGGACTAGGAATTATTCAAAAATCAATAGGATAGCATCCAGCAAATGGAAATAAAACAAGGATTTAGTGTACGTGGACAGCTGTATGTTGAATGTCTACACCAGGGAACAAAAAAAAAAAGAAAAATTGCAATGTGGCGAACACCGCCCCCCCCCCATCATCTTACTCAGTGATTTTTATCATCTGGTAAAGTTACGGATATTAGCATTGTGCGTGTTGACCCTGACTGGCCACCAGGTGCTCACCAAACTGCTCTCTCACTCCTACTTCTCAGCGGGATTATGGGGAGGGGGAAAAAGTGACAGAAGTATCATGGGTCAAGATAAGGACTAGGAGATCTCTTCCTAATTACTGTCAAGGCAAAACAGACTAAGATGAATTAATATACTGCTAATTAAAGAGACCACAATAATGAGAAATAAGAACAAATATTAAAAAACACTTTTGCCCCACCCCTCTGTTCTTTCTGACCTGAACTTCAGTCCCAAATCGTTTACCTCCTCCCCCTGAGTGGCAGAGAAGGTTGGGAAATTGCGGGTTGCTGTCAGTTCTTACATGTCGAGGCTGCTCCTTCTTCCTCATGCTTTTCCCTTGCTCCAGCATGGATTCTCAACCACATGAAATAACCCTCCTCCAGTGTAGGTCCTCTCCATAGGGTGCAGTTCCTCAGGAACAGACTGCTCCAGCTTGAGTCCCCCCAGGGGGTCCCAGGTACTGCCAGTAAATCTGACCCTATGTGGGCTCCTCTCCAAGGGCTGTAGCTCCTGCCAGAGCCTGCTCCATCCAGCTCGTTCTCCATGGGGCCACAGCTTCCTTCAGGGCTGCAGGGGGATCTCTGCTCCACCATGGACCCCCATGGGCTGCAGGGGCACAGCTGCCTCACCGTGGGCTGCACCACGGGCTGCTCTGGCCCTGGAACACCTCCTCCCCTCCTTCTGCACTGACCGTGGGGTCTGCAGGGCTGTTTCTTTCACCTGCTCTCTCTCAGCTCTCACGGCTGCTGCAGTGCAGCTTTAATTTGTCCTTTCTTTGATGCAATATCCCGAAGGTGCTGCCACTGTTGCTGATGGGCTCAGCCCTGTCCTGCAGCAGGTCCATCACGGAGCTGGCTGATATTGGCTGTGATGGCAGCTTCTCACAGAAACCACCCCAACAGCCTCCCCACCCAAGGCTACCAAAACCTTGCCACGCAAGCCCAGCACAAGCTTGAGGGTTCCTTGTCTGAATGTATCTTGCCAGTTTCCCCTCAGAATCAGAAAAAAGAGATGATAGATGTCACGCTTTGGTGACGAGAAATAGCTTCTCCCAGGCAAGTGGCCATTTCCTCTCTCTCCTTCATTCATGACATGAGGTAATTTGAATATGATTGATTGGTTGCTTTTTCACTTGCCTTTTTTCTTATTTCCGCTTACAGTTTCCGCAGTAGATTATTGTGAACACAGGCATGTGAACAAAGAAATGTCTCAGATCCTAACCCTATTCATCTCCAATATCCAGTATCTCCTCACCTTCATCAATGTCCCTTTCTTATCTGCTGAGAACTGTTTTTCTTAAGTGGTGTCTTACAGCGTTGGATAGTGCCCAGATGGACAGCTGCTATTCCAGCAAGCTCTCTGCCTGGACCTCTCCCACAAAGGTCATCATCCGGCCTTGTTGTCATAGCACCAGCATGTTGACCTTTTTTTCCTTATTCATTTGTATACTAGCGATCTCCTATCCAGTTCTGTGGACAAAGATTTTTGCCTACGACATGATTCACTGAAGATAAATATGAATGTGTCATAGGTCTGTTCTGAGGAAATCACCTCATTATGCAGCTCTCTTAACAAGATCATAAAAGCCGTTTTCCTGTTCAATGGTTCATTGCCCTTTTGTAATTTTTAGGACTAAAATACGAATTGTGGAGAGTAAACAAAGTGTCTGTGGTAAAAAAGGGAGAATCCATGTTTAAAATTACGGCCAGAGAAAATATGCTGTATGTGTGTATAAATATTTGCCAAAAGACTTTCACTTCTGAGATCTCGTCCGAGATAAGAAGCTGAGAGAAAAGGCCATGCCACTGTAATGTCGTGTTTCATTGCAAATGGAAAAAATAAACAAGTCTGGACTTAGTCAGAGTTACTGCTAGCACCAGCTGCTGTGACCTCCTGCTAAAACAGGAATGACACACCA